>OZ002740.1:154248314-154848314 GCA_963924295.1 Dioctria rufipes | reverse complement strand
CATGAAGCTGATAAGAATATGATAATTTTATCTTCATACTATTGGGGTGATCACAATATTTTCATACCATTAGGTTGAGAGTGGGTTTAATTAAATGTTTTGATGAAAGAAGGTGGTGTTATGATATCAATGTAGTATGATATCTTATTTTAGATGAGTAATGGAAGTTGTTTGGGTATAGTAAAAGACTTTTCATCAAATTTTTGGTGATAAGGTGTAATGGCATGACCAGTGTTGCCACACGAAATCTTTCTAGAGGAACTTGTTAGCCTAGCCTGAGTTTGAGTAGCCACATCTGAAAAAGTTACATATTGTCATTAATTAAACGCAGTAACGAGCTATCATATTAATGTAGGATGATAACTTAGATGAGTAATATAAATTAGTAAAATTTTCGGTGACCAGGTGTAATGAGCTTGAAATATAATATAACTTCTCGCCTAAACAAATACATTCGAATTAAATAAACAAACTGATTTAAATTGCAAGTTTTGATGGATGGTTTTTGGCATTATATTAATCTAGTATGTATGAAAGCTTCAGTGAAGGGTGTGGAAGAGGATAGTGCTATTTGTATACCTTTAAATATTAAGGTTTAAACTTTTTAGCCTCCAGCAGCAATGTTTTCTTTAAGTTGACTCGGTGGCTAAATAAGAACTTGTTAATTTCATCTTGTGGTGAGCATATGAAGGTAGCAGGGTTTTTTTATAAATGAAGCAGTTACGCTGTTATGAGATTTGATTGATATCTATATCTAAAAAATAGTTCACATGAAGCTGATAAGAATATGATATTTTTATCTTCATACTATTGGGGCAGGTGCATTGTTTACTTAACATTAAGTTGAGAGTGGGTCAAATTAAAAGCTTTAATAGAAGAACGCTGTGTTACAATATTAATGTGGTATGATATGTTGTGTGAGGTGAGTAGTGGAAGTTGTATGGGAGCTATGAATAAGCAGTAAAATCATAATCAGCAATCTCGCTGGATATTTGATAATTCTCCAAGTTCATAGTGATGCTCGTGGTGGGGGGTTGAGAGTAGGTACTGTAAGCTATGTATTACGTTAAAAGTTTTGATGGATGGTATTTGGTATTTATCTCCTCGAAATAGTGCTGTATGAGTATCAGATAGGTCGAAAAAAAGTTGATAATGCTTCAAGTTCAATAGTGTAGACCCCGATGTTGAGAGTGGGTATTTGGAATGAGATAATTCTAGTAGGATATGGAAGTATTATTTATTCATCTTTAAATGTTACCAAGTCTGAAAAAATTACATAATATGATTAAAAAAGCTTCATGATATACATATATTGTTTATGCACGGGTATCTTGATTCCTGGATGGAACCACAAAATTGTTTATGCAAGTAGCTTGGTTCCTGTAGGAACACCAAACAATTTAAATTGCAATAATTAGGTCCTGAAACTATAAAACGATATGGGGAAAGGTCACACCATATGCCCGTATACTAGGCTGATGTAAAATTCCCGTATTATTTATTAATACTGCAATTTCGGCACGTGTGTAACGGAACAGTTGCTGTAGAACCGTTCACAAGCCACATGTGGTGATGCTAAATTGGTGGATTATGTTAGTGTAGCGGTATATTAAAATCAGAACGCATATAATTAGAGATACATTCGATTTAATTTGTAATTCATTTGAAGTTAACTTAAGCACTCTAATTTAAAGCGAGACACTTATCTATGATTAGTCTATGATATTTCAATAATATATTACTAAATCTAGGTTTATAGATTTCAACATGAGCTAAAAACAATTCCGCATATATATTCCAACTTGACTCAACTGAGTAGTGTAGGAATACTGTCTTGAAATATGTTTTAAACAAGATAAATTTAATTTATTTCTAATAAAATGTTTATGCAAATACAATTTATGCAAACAAGAGAACAATTCGCAGGTATATTCCAGCTTGACTCTGACTGAGAAGTATAGGAATAACTGTCTTGAATTGTTCTGTACAAGGTAATTTACGTTACTAATGAAAAAACTGTTATCACTGAAATCTAATTTTAATAAAAAATGAAAGAAAATGAAAAATATTTAATTAACCTTCTTAACAAATGTTGTTGTTAATGCACAATAAATTTAACACAATTGTCACTATAATTGTTTCCCTTCACCAAAAATCGCATGAGAGCTTATGCTTACCATAGGTAGATTATAAGCTAATTTCACGATTTGCACAAGTGAATAAACTCAAAAAAAGAAACTAAACTGGAACACTATACCACGATCTAGACTGCTTGACTTGGAAAAATATAAGAGAGCGATCCATGCAAATGCTCGGCTTTATATAGGGTTTGAACCGCCATTTTTGTGTGTGGAACCCGCAACCATAATGCTAATTACTCAGAATGCCTTGGTTTTCATCAACATAAATTAATTTAATTCGATGCGGAATTTAGTCATCTATATTTCCTCACAAAAAGATCTCCATCATAATTTAATTTAACTGAATGAAAATTAAATATCCAAATTGTGCTATAACATGGCGCAATTAAATTCTTGTCATCCATGTTGAGAAAAATTGATGTGGAACGTATTTTTCTTCATCTCACTTCCACTTGCTATCTCTTTTCTTCTCATTAGTTATATGAGAAATCATAAATGAGCAAACATCTTTTTACTGAGATACTTTAGGACTTTTTAAATACCTCCATCGGATTCCTCATTAAAAAATACCCTAAATTCATGTGCCATATGTTGGCAATACATGAAATTTGACAGTTCCGCGATGTTTATAGTTTTCCTTTCGCGGTTCCGCGGTCGCGAGTTTTCAGTGGTGTTTTTCCTGGTGTAGTGCTACTTAAGACAAAGGTAAGTTGTGCTAATTGTATTGTGCTCAGTAATTAGTGTTTGTGTGTGTTTATTTTGTAAGAAAGTTCCCTTGTTTATATAATTAGCAATCTTAACCTGTCTTCAGGTGAGATTTTCGTTTATTGTTTTTCCGCGGAAAAACCTCGCGGGAAGTTAATTTTATGTAGAAAATCTGTTTAATAACTCATGAACTTCGGTTCTATTGAGTTATTGTACGTTAAAAACTTGTGAAAACTATATATTTAAACAAGTTACTTTCCCTTGCGAGAACTGTCAAAGGTGAAAATTTTCGCGTAATTTTCCTTGAAATAGTTCGCGGGAAAGTGGTTTGTTATAACTATTGTGTTCTATGACTCTTTTTCAATGATCAGTATAAATTTCGAGTGATAGAAATTGAAATTTATCTAATTATTACATAAATTCCATTTCCCACAGTGTTATTGTTGTGTTTATATACATCTGTTTACATGTCATATGTATGGGGAGAAATTGGAAATTTTTTGTCTTTTTTTATTTAAATTCAATTAATATTTCTTGTTTTTTTTTTATTTAAAATAATTCATGGTTTATTGCATTAATTAATTCATATTTTCTTTTCATTTCAGCTAATCCTCCATGGATGTAGGTACATAGGTACCAATTCTACGTGGGAGGAATATATGCCAGACGATTTCCCTGGCTGGTACTTAAGTTAAGTACTTTAGGTTGGTTTTTCTTTTATTAATTGTTTTTTGTTTCTTTTTAGATTTATTCATCGCTGAACATATATCAAAAGTGATACCAATGGATTACATAAGGAAAGTAGGTTCACTTCATCTGCAAACAACAAATATGGCTGAAAGCGACACACGGTGTGAGCAATTATCATTCTTGCTTCAATTATCACCATTAAGCGATGTGTGCCGCAGAAAATATATTAAGTATAGCCTAGTCTAAAATATGTATTGTAAAGAAAAATTGTATCATGGTTATAATGCCATTTATTGAAATAATTTGTTTTAATTGTGTTATAGCTTAAGTCTAAAGTCTTTTTTCTTTAGTTCAGCAAGGCCAAGATTTCATAGATATAGATTGACCCTTATAATGAATATTCCTTATGCCTTTACACCAATGTGGCGTTAAAAGGTTCGTGGTGCACCACTTTCACAAATAACATCTCCCCATCTTTACTTTTTGGATCTTTGTTGGAATATCCTGATTTTCCGACCTGTTGGTAGGGGACAGTCGACTCGTTTTTGGATGAAAAACTTTATTCTTTATTTCTGGAAAGCATCGATTTCATAGATGTAGACTGAGCCTTATATGAATATTCTTTACTCCTCTCATCCATACGCTTTAGAAGGTTTGTAGTGTCGTTAGGGCTCATGTTTGAATTATTGCGTAATTAGCTTGCCAAGAAACAGTGATCTGTTTGGGTAAAGAGCAAAATATCAATTGAAAAAACAAATTATGAAACTACTATTTATATGTATTTGGCACATTGTCTTGACCTCTGACGTCACCTTAACCTTTGAAACCGAAAGTGTTTGCTCTTGGGTTCACTTGGATGATGAGTAGAGCAAGTTGTATGGGAGATTATAATTAGCTGTGAGTAAACTGTAAAGAAGAACATTTCTGGTAACAGTATGTTACATACATAATTTTGCAGGCGGAAGAAAATTTTATAAGAATCTTGTAACTGCATTTCCTTATAAACCTTATATAAATTCATATGTGACCAAACCGAGCTATAGATTTTTGTTCTAGATTAATGCACATTATATAATATCTGAAAATAGATAGCAGCAAACTGAAAGGCTATAAGAATTTGGTTGCAGTATATTCTATACAAAATCTAATAACCATAAGAAAATTTTATAAGAATCTGGTACCATGTTCAGTTCACAATTTAAAAAGTAGAAGAAAATTGTATAAGAATCTGGTAATAGTATGTTCCATACAAAATCTAACAAACGAAAGAAAATTTTATAAGAATCTGGTAAGAATCCGGTAACAGTATGTTCTATACAAAATCTAACAGGCAGAAGAAAATTTTATTAGAATCTTGTAACAGTATGTTCTAAAGAAAAATCCAAGATTTTATGCATTTCCTGATGTGTAAGCCTTATATAAATCCATATGGTCTATATAAAAAATCGGTATATAAATATCTGTTAAAAAAATAGTTAGGGTATATAGTGATTTTAAAAAATTCATATCTCCAAAACGGTGCCGAGAACCAAAATCCATAATCTACTAGGTAGCAGACAATTTTATAAGAATCTGGTATGTTCTATACAAAATCTAAAAGGGGAAGGGAAAATTGCACGAGAGTTTGGTTAGTGGTTAGTGTATTCCCGAATGCTGAACTGTTAAGATGGATATTGAAGAGTTTTTAGGAGAATATAATAACATGTTACTCGATGAGCATAAGAAAGAAATTCAAGAATGCTATAAGTTTTTAAAATTATATGAAAATATTGAAAAAGTCGAGTCAAAATTTGGTGAACACTATATAAGCGCTGCCCTTGGTCAAGAGATGATTCAACGGATGGACCAGATACATGTGAATGTTGTGGTGTTGGTAGATGCCTAAAACAAGTTGTGAAGTTATATAAATTCTACCAAACATTGACAAAAAGTAATTACGAGGCATGCCTTGGTTGAGTGAGTGAATGGCTACAGAGTAGACGTGTTTTCGTTCTAGCTCTCAGATTTATTTCTAATTAGTGATTTTGTTTAAAATTTAAAATCAAATCAAGTTCTTCCGGGTTCCTATTTTTTATATTTAAATATATTACTATATAAAATGCCGCCCAAAGTTGAAAAAGTTCAGCTACGCAGTGCATCGAGCTCAGATGCCCAAATTTCATTGGAGGATGTAGTTAAATCTATTAAAGCACTCGAAAACACAATTGATGTTAAATTAAGTGGCTTTGAGAGATCTATCGAGGAAAAAATTAGTAGAATGGTAAATGAAAAGTTATCTGCTTTCATGGAGTCAGTTCAACTTGAAACAAAAAAATTTGTTGATATTTGTTGTAAGAATGCAGTAGCTGAAGTTAACGGGGAACTTGGCGGGCCCCGTAATTGTGTCAGCGCTCTGGAAAGCAAGGTCGAATCACTTCAAAGAATTTCGAAATCTACTGATGCCTTGATTAACGGCATCCCCATAACATCTGATGAAGACCTCGGTGAGATTCTTAACAAATTATTCATATCGATACACTTTAAGCCCATCAACATGCCATCAATTTTTCGGTTGCGTAATAATCATAAAAAAAGGCACCATCCATAGTAGTGAAATTTTCTGCTAGTCATGAGCAGAGGAAGTTTGTTAAAGCTGTTCGGAAGATGAAGCCGAAATTGGCTGACATTGGGTTTTCTGGCACAACGGGAGTTTTCGTACAGGAGAGTCTGACCGATAAATCACTGGGGCTGTTTCGTTTGGCAATGCAGTTAAAACATCAGAAGAAGATAGTGTCTGTTTTTACTACTAATGGACTTGTTTATATTCGACGTTCATCTGAGGAAAATCCAGTTAAAGTCACGGGGGATATCTTATCGAGCTTGGCTGAGAGCTAGATACAATGGCTTTTGTTATAACTTCATACAAACACAATTTCTTAAATAGCTATGTGCTTCTTATTAATGCTTAGGCTTATTTACCTTGTAGTTAGTTTTATCCTCTTTTTCTATCTTTCTCATCTAATTATTTGTTTCTTAAAATTAATTAAACTAAATTTTTTCTTTTTTTGGAATTTTTCTAGTATATTTTCATTACAGCTTTCTGAACTGATAAAATTATATAGTGTAAAAATTGTTGCAAGCATGAGTTTGGATTTATGGCTAGATTGGTGTGCAGATGAAATTGCTGATTGTTACCATGTTGATAAATATTTCAGGTAGTGCAGGTACTGACACCGTAAATACAATATCATTGAATAACCGCGGTGAAAATTTTCTTAGTATTTGTCACATAAATGTTCGGAGCCTGCGCTCAAATTTTGAAGAATTTGTACATGTCTTCACTCCTTTGAATTTTGATGTAATTTGCATTAGTGAGTCCTGGCTTTTTGATGGCGTTAGTGATCAAGTAGTAGCTCTGGGAGGTTATCAGATTTTTAGAAATGATCGTCGCTACTCCGCAGGCGATGGAGTAGTCATCTATCTTCGAAAACGTTTAAACGGGCAAATAATCTCCTCTTCAGATGGCGTAAGCCCCCACGTCGAGTTCTTGTTTCTTGAATTAACGCTGTGCTATGATAAATTACTGTTAGCCTGTGTTTATAAACCTCCGAGAGTTTCTTCAATGGACGCTTTTTATGATACGCTTATGCTCTTCTCAAGCCAATATTCATCTACTATCTTACTTGGCGATTTTAATATAGATTTGCTGGCAGATACCAGTCCAAAGCGTGGCTTCCTTAACTTCATCAATGGATCAGATCTTGCTGTAGTTAATAGTTGTCCCACACGTTACCATCCACTCGGTAGTTCGTTACTTGACATTATAATTACAAATCGAATCGATCTTTTGGTTGATCACTACCAATTTGCATTGCCAGGGATATCTGATCATGAAGCAGTATGTGCACGCTTTTCTTTTCCTGTCGAACGGAACAGTTTGCGTGTGGTGTTCAGGGACTTTAAAAACGTTGACATTGAAGGACTAACTAGTAGCATTGAGGCCGTCTCCATTAATTCTATCTATGAAACATCAGATGTTGATATTCAAGTTGACCACTTTAATGCTATAATAGTATCCTTGTATAACGAGTTTGTCCCTATTAAATCCAGATTACTCAACAATAGATCGCCGTGGATGAACAAACGTATTAAAAACCTCATGTATGAGCGAGATTATGCGTATGAACTCTGGAAAACCCATAAAAGGGACCTCTTTTTGAAAAATTTTAAATACCTGCGAAACAAAACTACCCAAGCGATTCGCACAGCTAAGCGAGACTTTTGTTTTCGGAAACTTGACCCTACGCTTCCCCCGCGAAGTCTTTGGAAAAACATCAGAGATATTGGAGTTAAAAAATCACCGGCCTATTGTAACATTGACCCTGATGTATTAAATGAGTTTTTCGTGCAAAGGCCTTCTTTCGATGATGCTGCTAACTCTGGGGAGGAATTATGCATTGAACTAAATTTTGATGGTTTCGCATTTAATATGATCACTCCCTCTGATGTTATACTTGCCATTAAATCTATTAAATCCAACGCGATTGGAGTTGATAATATTGACGTGCGATTTCTACGCATTATATTACCGTTTATAGTACCTCTTTTGACGCATATAATAAATACCTGTATCATGACATCCAAATTTCCGTCTGCTTGGAAATATGCAAAAGTTGTTCCAATTAATAAAAAACCTAATCCTCGACTTAAGGAAGATTTTCGTTCAATTAGCATACTTCCTTTCTGCTCGAAAGTTACCGAAAAATTGCTTTGTGACCAAATTTCAACCTTTGTATCCGATCAGTCCATTTTATATGCATTTCAATCCGGTTTTCGCAAACGACATAGTACAGTTGCATCGCTTTTACACCTAGTAGATAACATTAGATTAAATATGGATGCCCGACTAGTATCATTGCTCGTATTATTGGATTTTTCTAAGGCGTTTGACAGTGTAAATATTAATGTATTATGTAGTAAACTTAAAACACGGTTCCTTTTTAGTAGTTCTGCAGTTGATTTAATTTTCTCTTATCTTGCGGATAGGTTTCAAAAGGTTGTGAATGCTTCCAGGTATAGACCTACCTTCTCAGGTATTCCACAGGGGTCAATTCTCGGACCGTTGCTTTTTTTATTATACATTAATGATTTACCTGAAGTAATTCGATGTGGCAATATCCAGCTGTATGCCGATGATGTTCAGCTTACTTTATCTGCTCCTGCTACTTGTATGAAAGATGTTGTAGAGCTGATGAACTCTGAACTTGCTAGGGTATCTCGCTGGGCTATTGAAAACAAACTTTTGTTAAATGCATCGATATCCCAAGCAATCTTGATTTATCTAAAAAGCTTCGACTTAAAAAACTTTCCTCCAATAAGACTAGGTGATGCTATCATACCTTACTCAGAGTCTGTCAATAATCTTGGTGTTGTCTTCAATCGCACACTTACCTGGGACCTACAAACTAACAAAGTGATAGGGAGGGTGTATGGTACACTTCGTAAGCTGTGGTTTTTTGCAAAATACACTCCACAGGATGTTCGCACTCGTTTGATTGTCACTCTAATTCTGCCGGTTATACTATATTGTAGTGTAGTATACTGCAAGACCGACAATATTAGCAGAAGGAAATTAAATGTGGCTTTTAATTCCTGTGCGCGATACATTTTCAATCTCAGTCGTTTTGATCATATTTCTATGCACGCTCGAAGCATTTTAAATTGGTGGTGGTATTGGTTGTGGTGGTGGGTGCCTGGTCTTGGATGGCACTTGAAACGGGTATTTGACACGTGGCGTCGGAGGTTTCAAGAGCAGACAATTTCGGTTTCAAAGGTTAAGGTGACGTCAGAGGTCAAGACAATGTGCCAAATACATATAAATAGTAGTTTCATAACTTGTTTTTTCAATTGATATTTTGCTCTTTACCCAAACAGATCACTGTTTCTTGGCAAGCTAATTACACAATAATTTCAACATGAGCTCTAACGACACTACAAACCTTCTAAAGCGTATGGATGAAAGGAGTAAAGAATAATCATATAAGGCTCAGTCTACATCTATGAAATCGATGCTTTTCAGAAATAAAGAAGAAAGTATTTCATCCAAAAACGAGTCGACTGTCCCCTACCAACAGGTCGAAAAATCAGGATATTCCAACAAAGATCCAAAAAGTAAAGATGGGGAGATGTTATTTGTGAAAGTGGTGCATCGCGAACATTTTAACGCCACATTGGTGTAAAGGCATAAGGAATATTCATTATTAGGATCAATCTATATCTATGAAATCTTGGCCTTGTTGAACTAAAGAAAAAAGACTTTAGACTTAAGCTGTAACACAATTAAAACAAATTATTTCAATAAATGGCGTTTTAACCATGATACAATTTTTATTTACAATACATATTTTAGACTAGGCTAGACTTAATATATTTTCTGCGGCACACATCGCTTAATAATTGAAGCAAGAATGATAATTGCTCACACCGTGTGTCGCTTTCAGCCATATTTGTTGTTTGCAGATGAAGTGAACCTACTTTCCTTATGTAATCCATTGGTATCACTTTTGATATATGTATATCATGAAGCTTTTTTAATCATATTATGTAATTTTTTCAGACTTGGTAACATTTAAAGATGAATAAATAATACTTCCATATCCTACTAGAATTATCTCATTCCAAATACCCACTCTCAACATCGGGGTCTACACTATTGAACTTGAAGCATTATCAACTTTTTTTCGACCTATCTGATACTCATACAGCACTATTTCGAGGAGATAAATACCAAATACCATCCATCAAAACTTTTAACGTAATACATAGCTTACAGTACCTACTCTCAACCCCCCACCACGAGCATCACTATGAACTTGGAGAATTATCAAATATCCAGCGAGATTGCTGATTAGGATTTTACTGCTTATTCATAGCTCCCATACAACTTCCACTACTCACCTCAGACAACATATCATACCACATTAATATTGTAACACAGCGTTCTTCTATTAAAGCTTTTAATTTGACCCACTCTCAACTTAATGTTAAGTAAACAATGCACCTGCCCCAATAGTATGAAGATAAAAATATCATATTCTTATCAGCTTCATGTGAACTATTTTTTAGATATATATATATCAATCAAATCTCATAACAGCGTAACTGCTTGATTTATAAAAAAAACCTGCTACCTTCATATGCTCACCACAAGATGAAATTAACAAGTTCTTATTTAGCCACCGAGTCAACTTAAAGAAAACATTGCTGCTGGAGGCTAAAAAGTTTAAACCTTAAGATTTGAAGATATACAATTAACACTATCCTCTTCCACACTCTTCACTGAAGCTTTCATAACTACTAGATTAATATTATGCCAAAAACCATCCATCAAAACTTGCAATTTAAATCAGTTTGTTTATTTAATTCGAATGTATTTGTTTAGGCGAGAAGTTATATTATATTTCAAGCTCATTACACCTGGTCACCGAATATTTTAGTAATTTATATTACTCATCTAAGTCGGCATATCATTCTACATTAATATGATAGCTCATTAATGCGTTTAATTAACCCATTCTCAAGCTAATGATAATATGTAACTTTTTCAGATGTGGCTACTCAAACTCAGGCTAGGCTAACAAGTTCCTCTAGAAAGATTTCGTGTGGCAACACTGGTCATGCCATTACACCTTATCACCAAAAATTTGATGAAAAGTCTTTTACTATACCCAAACAACTTCCATTACTCATCTAAGACAAGATATCATACTACATTGATATCATAACACCACCTTCTTTCATCAAAACGTTTAATTAAACCCACTCTCATCCTAATGGTAAGCAAATACTGTGATCACCCCAATAGTACGAAGATAAAATTATCATATTCTTATCAGCTTCATGTGAACTATGATATCGCGGATCAATCAAATCTCATAACAGTGTGACTGATTGAGAAATTTTATTGAAAATAAAAAACAATTCTTCATAAAATGTAAGACTTTTCAATACAAACTCCTAGATATAAAAAAAAACAATTTACCAGCCACCTGGCAACCTTTTCTAATGCTTTAATTTCCATTACGTGTAATTATTTCATGTGTCTTACCATCCCAAGCAGCCGCGATCGAGATTTAGATATCGAATATCATAGCATGATCACTCTTGTTTATAAAGACACCTACAGACCACAACTTACGTTATAGTTGTTGTTTTTTTTTCAGCAAAAGGCATTTTCAATTATAACTTCCACTACTCATCTACAACATCACATCCTACAGATTAATATCAGTTGTTGTTGTTGTTTTCTGCTAAAGAAATTAGGAAATCTTTCGTAAATCGCTCAATTTGTATACTTTACTCGTCTGCTGTGTGAATTTGTTTACATTATTCGACTGGGAATTTGTTTACTTTACTGGACTATGCGAATTTGTTTATGCAAGGAATCAAAATTAGAAGCATTACACCTGAAGAGGAAAATTAGGTATTTACAAATTTCCATTACTTATCTAAGTGAGCATATCTACCTACATTCGCCCCAACCAGTTTCGCCTGATCTATTTTGAGATATATGATTACATAGTGCAATCTTGTTTATAAAAGACATCTACAGATAAATATAATCAAATCTTTAATCCACAACTTAGGTTATAGTTGTTGTTGCTTTTCCGTTTTTCAGCTACTAATATTAATTACACCTGAGGAGGTAAGATCGCTTATATCTCGAACCATAGCCCGTAGAGAATCTCTGATGAAAATTTTACCCCCCTAGTACTAATACTATTGGCATGGACAAAAAAAATACCATAGGGTTAACTTGAATTATTACTACTATTAATTATATTCGAAAGGTAAGATCGCTCATATCTCGAAACCCATAGCGACTTTTCAATACACCCACACACACACACACACACACACACACACACCTACATCGAAGACTTAATTTCTATTACTTCATATTTCTTAACATCCCAAGCAACCGTGATCTATTTTTAGATATTGAATATCATAGCATGATCACTCTTGTTTATAATATTTACAGCTACGATCTCCAAGATGGCAAATAAGTGAACTCCAGAAATAAAATCGAAACCCTATGCTATTTCCCTATGCTGGAGAGTGCTGAAAGTGATCTCGTATCCCCAAAGTGATCTCGTATCCCCAAAACTCGAGATGAAAAATAAGCGAACTCCAGAAACAAAATCGGAATCCTATGCTATTTCCCTATGCTGGAGAGTGCTGAGAGTAATCTCATATCCCCAAGCCCGAGATGAACAACATATGTAGTACCGACTAATGCCGCTAGGCGAACTTGCTTGCAATCGAAAGAGCAACTGTGACCTTTCAATACCCGCACCCCCAGGACCCAATAATAATAATAATTTGCTAAGAACAAATCAAGCCAAGGTGATATCATGTTGTGAAATTCGAATGCACTTGAAAACATCAAAACCAAGATGACGTCATGCTGATATCTAGAACTTCCCCGCTAATAAGAGAAAACAGCAAAACCAAGGCATGCTAGTAGTTCCGGCTGGTGCCACTAGGTAACCTTACTCAAAAAATGGCGAGCCCGTAGAGGATTTTGGATGAGAATTTCGTCCCCCTCCCACCCTACACCACCTAGAATCCATTGGCATGAACAAATATTTCCTAGCGTTAACTTTAATTATTACTAATATTAGTTCAAAACCAAAAGCCTACATTTAGGCGCTCAAGAACAATCAAAATTAAAAGCCTACATTTAGACGCAGCACCCCCAAAACAGCAAAACCAAGGCATGCTGGTAGTTCCGGCTAAGGCCGCTAGGGTACCTTACTCAAGAAATGGCGTTTGCGCCCAAACACATGTCGCTACGTATCGGCTAATGTCTCACTGACATCTTCTAGAATCTGTTCATGGTGATGTCATGTTGTGAAATACGAATGATGCTGATATCTACAACTTCCATGCTAAGAAAACTTATTTAGGTGCAGCAAAACCATGATTACGTCATGCCGATATCTAGAACTCTCCCGCTAATAAAAGAAAACAGCAAAACCAAGGCATGCTGGTAATTCCGGCTTAGGCCGCTAGGGTACCTTACTCAAGAAATGGCGTTTGCGCCCAAACAGATGTCGCCAATAACTCGAAAAGCAAAGTCCGTAGAGGATTTCTGATGAAAATTTCATTACCCCCCCCCGCCCTCCCTATCTTTATTATCCCCCCACATACCCACCATCTAGAATCCTTTGGCATGAACAAAAATTTCCTACTATTAACTTTATTTATTAGTTCAAAACCAGAAGCCTACATTTAGGCGCTCAAGAAAAATCATGATAAAAAGCCTACATTTAGGTGCACCACATATCTATCTAAGAAAACCGGAGCATGCTGGTAGTACCTGCTAATGCCGCTAGGCTGCAGTCAAAACCAAATGACACATCCCGGTAGTACCGGTTTATCCCGATAGGGCGCAGCCGAGACTCAATGGTGCATCCAAGGCACAACTGTGTACCCAAGACACACACCAATACAGCCAAGACACAAACCAATACAGCCGAGGCACAAACCTACATTAGTATGGACTCAAACCACCTAGAGACGGTGGCACCATCTGTGGCAAAATCCTCGAGGCTTAAAAAAGTATCGCAGAACATACATAGAACAACTACTGCGTGGCTATTTTCATTTATCACCTCCACGGTGTTACACATGACATGTCCAGATCACTTTGTGATCTCGAAACTGGAAGGACAAGGGATACTTGAGATAACGCAAACATGTCAAGTTTAAATAGGTGAAAAGTGCTTAAATAGGAAGGTCAGAGTAAATACCCACTAGAAATTATTCAGCCGAATAAGTTTCCTGAGATAAACCATTCGCTACTCAATGTAAAACTGGCTGAAATTTTACAAGAATCTCAAAACCACAGCCTCGAGCAAACTGAGATTTTAACGGGAGACGATATTTACGATTCTATATATAAGGGCACCCATTCACTGGAAGAAATCCAAAGAAAATTAACAAATACCAAGAGAAAGTATCAAATAGAAACTCCCATATTCTGCCCACAACCTCTCTATCATTTACGAGCCTACTAGTTTTGGCCATAATGATCGTTGTGGCAGTAAAATATCTTAAACCTGTGGTCATCAAGATGAGGCAACAGAGGAATCAACCGCCAGGTAACCCCGAAGTTTTATCAGAGGGAATTCCTTTAGAAGAACGAACCCCTGCGCCCCAACCCAGTTTAAAGCGAGCTCGAGCGCTTCCTAGGACCAAATCTGTTCAATTGGTTTAAGCCGCCCAAAAGAACACTGATACTGTCAACATGAGCCAATTAATCAAAGTGAAATTTATCGAAAAGGTAGACCTGGTAAAATCCTCAAAGGAAAAGGTAGGAGAAGATATAGTTACATACACACGTAGAAATATAATACGGTTATTATGTACGGTTACCATACGTTTACCAATTTTTATGGTGGTATTCACATCACTTGGTATTGCGATTACCTGATAAGGTCCTACCCAGAATTGCGAAAGCTTACGTTTCCTGCATTCGTTTTTAATGAGGACCTTGTCTCCTATGTGTACAGTTAGGGGCGGTGCGAATGCAGCGGTTCGTAGGTATTGGTCCCATGTTTTTGGATTTTCATCTACGATTGTTCGCAGGTATTCTATTAGCGGTCAATGTGCATGCTCTAGTGCTCCATTAGACTGTGGGTGGTATGCTGAAGCTTGTAACCTCTTTACCTTAAGAAGATTACACATCCTTTTCAATAATTCACTCAGCAAATGTGTTACTTGATCCATGAGTATTCTTTTGGGTATGCGATTGTGTGTAACGATTTCATCAAAGGAAACGCGACTGTGACTGATTCTGTATTAGGTATTGCATACCAGTCGACAAATTTTGTTAAATTATCTTAGAAAGTCAAGATGTATTTGTTCCCTGATGTGGTCTCTTCTAATTGACCTACAATATCGAGATAAACTTTGTCGAAGGGCTGCTCTGCGATGTCCGTGATAACCATCGGCATTTTATATTGTGGAAATGCTTTTAAGGTCTGGCACTTTGGGCATTTTTGTACTTACTTTTTGATCAAGCGATGTGGGGTCTTTTATATTTGCCTCTGGGGGCTGAATTTTGTTTTGATCCACTTAAGTGTGCGCTTCTGTCTCCGTGCTGGAGCTATTTGTTTCTGAGCGCGAGTCACGTCGAAACAATGAGCGGATTTCTTTTTCTTCTTATTATTTGTCGAATCCTCTTCCTCCACATCTGAGTCCATCGTGTGGTGGACTAGGACTTTTACCTTTAAGGTATTGCCTAAACTGTCTTCCTTTAATGCGTGAACGATGCGACTTAGTTCATCTACATTAGTGTTGTACTTCGCTGGTGTGTATTCGATGTTGTAATCGAAATCAGATAATTTGTGGCGAAATCTAACCAAACGGGAAGTAGGGTCTTTCATATTAAAGACAACTTTGAGAGGTTTATGGTCTGTATAGACCGTGAATTTCCTGCCTTGAAGATAGCACCTGAAATTCTTGGTAGCCCAGACAATAGTCACTAACTCGGAGTAATTGGGGAGTCCCAAAAATGATTAAACTTACCTTACTGTTCTTGGAACAGGAAATGTTTGGACGCAGGCAGTCTTACTAGGGTCTCGTAGGGCTCCTTCGTTAGAATATTTATATCCTAGATAAACAGCTTCTCTTTTTAGAAGCTGGCGCTTTCTGGCTGCAGTTTCAAGTTGTTCTCTCTCAACTTGTCGAAGACTTTTCGCAACTTTTCGTTGTGGTCATTTAAGCTTTTTCCACAGCTAACGATGTCATCTAGTTAACCAAAACATCAGGCGTTGAAATGTGGCGGGGGTTCCTTTGAGCCCGAATGGCTTACGCTTGAACTCGTAGTGCCTAGAACTTGTGCTGAAAGCTGTTTTATGTCGATCTTTTTTGTTGATAGCCGTTGGCCAAATCGAGTGTGGTGAAATACCTTGCATGATCTAATTGGTCAAGAATGTCCCCGATTCGGGGTAGTGGAAATGCGTCTTCAATTGTCTTTTTCGCTTAATTTACGAAAGTCGTTAACGACGCGCCACCTTTTTTCACCGTCAAATCCCACTTTCTTGGGACAACTAGTAGAGGTGAATTCCAAGGACTTTTGCTAAACTGGACTATCCCGCTGTCTAGCATTTCTTTTAGCTGGTCATTGATTACTTTCCGCTGTGTTTCAGGTAAGCGGTACATGTTTTTGATTGATTGGTGCTTGATCTTGCCCCAATGGAATATTATGCGTTATCGCATTTGTATAGGTGAGTTTGTCACCTTTGAGGAAGAATATATCGTTGTACTCTTCGCAGAGTTCTGATATCGCAATTTTTTTTCCGCGGTTAAATTGGGGTCTAGCCTGAGCTCTTGTTCTAGCCCAGAAATGCACGGGTATTATTTTGCGAAGTCTCACAAACCGGGTATAGATATCGTACATGTTGCAGGGTTTCTGTTTTTTCAGCTATAGCTTCGGTTAATTTATTCTTCCTTTTAAATTTGTTTCCTGAAATTGGATTTAATTTATTGAATTGCTTTTGAGACTTTATTGTGTTGTAATTTGCATGCTGCAGGGTGATAGTGATAGGGTCTTTACCATAGGTTGTGTGGGATACTCATGCTGGTATTGATACTGTCTTTGCATTTGATATTGGAATTTGCGCTCTTTTGTAGTGTTTTTCGTCTGTTAATGGGACTATTATGTAGTCGTTTATTGGATACAGCTGTAATTTTAAACTGTGTATGACTACTTGATGACTGTTAGTGTTGAGAATACTAACCAGCACTAATTCTGTTCTAGATGACAGCAAAATATTCGCCAAGAAGACTCCATCGCTTATCTCTTGGGTTAAACAGAGCATTTCTTCTTGAGTTTTTAACGGGAATGGGGCAACATCTTGAGAGCGCGCAGTTACAGGTAACCACTTGGTGCCTGATTTTGTCGGTCTCTTGTTCGCCCAGACAGCTCATATCGCATTCCTTGAGCTCTTTTGGAGCCTTTTCTCGTTTGAGAAGCCTTGAATACACTGCACGTGGATATTTCAGCCTGTTTAGACTCTACCTCATCTGGAAGTGTTCTTACTTCTACTGGTTTTTCAGAATGTAGCTTGTCCGTTTCATAATCTAATAGCAAAGCAAATTCTTCTGGATTGGCTTCCGTGCGAGGTTTAAGATCTTTTAATGACCTGTTCTTTAGTATACTAACCTAAGCGCCTGTGTCTACTACTAGTTTAGTTTGGCCGTTCAGGCCTTTGTCTAAAGGAAGCTTTACTGTAGCGACAATGGGATCGGGCTGTTGAAGGGACCCCATTTTATTAGATGGGATTTTTGTAGTCGAGCCAGGCAGTTTTGGGTCGACTGTACGTCGTTCCCCTGACTCCTGGATTCCCACATTCGCTTTTGTCGGAAGTTATCTAATGCGTGTCCACAACGACCATAAAATTGGCACTTTCTACGTACGTTATATACTATTGAGTTTTTGGGCCCTTGAGGGTCTCTAGGGCGTTGACTTGGAGCTACTGTTGTGTGGTCTTCGAATACTGTTGTTTCTCCTGCAGTCACGCACGTCATGATTATACATTTTGCAGTTTACACAATAAGGCGTATTTTTTCTTTTGAGGCAATTTACGTATGTGTGACCTCTTATACATATTAAAAAAACTACGAGTTGGTTTCTGTTTTACGTTCGGCGTTGTATTTGCTTGTGTGAACTGCGTTTGCTGAATGTGACTGTTTGTATTTGTGGATATATTATTTTGCCACGAAACCTGTGTAAATGGTATGGTGCCTGAGTTATACACAGTGTGATTTGCAGGCAGATTCACTGAAAAAAATTGTGCATTTTGTGGGATGGGTGCACTTACTGCATGGGGCATTGATTTGTGTACTTAACTATTTGGCTGGAATTGTCCTGGAGGCTGAAGGAATAGAGCACTTTACTGGAGACTGTCAAGTGCCTTTTGTTTAAAATCATCTACAGTGCCGCCTGCCATTATCAACAGATACTGACACATATAGAGGTTATTTACACCAGTCTTCATTGCGTTTTTGGCAAAGTCCTCGAGCTGCGTTTTAACAGTAGGTGCTGCTGTAGGTCCATATTTAGACTCTGCTGCTTCATTACATAGTGCCAGCATTTGTTTTACTCGTGCCGCGAAGGCCGTGAGATTTTCTAGGGGATACTGCCTAGCTGTGATTAGTTTATTTACCAATTCCTGGTAAGTCTCTCTAGGCATGTATATTGTAACGAAGAGCTTGTCAGTCGAGATATCCACTTCTACTTGGATATATGTAGTTATTGCATCCGACACCTCTTGTTACAAAACAATCTTGTCCAGGATATACATGGGTGGCTGCACAGCAACTGCCACCAGCGATCAGTCGGCTAGGGGGGATCCTTGCCACCCACATCCCTTCAATGCTTGTAAGCTGTGCATGTAGAAATAGCAAACTAGACTGAATAAAAAAAAACAGACAGACAGACAGAAAAAAAAAGAGAAAAAGTATCTATGGTAGTTTCCTCCTCCTGGTGATACCTAGAATCCTAGACGGAAGAAAGTTTATTTAATTTGAGGTTATTAAGCAAAAAAATAATAGCGAAAACATCGTCAACGCAGGACCTTGATATTTACACCCGGAGAACGTTCAACGCCGGAGTAGGAAGCGAGGAGAGAGAGCGAGAGCGAGTGAGAGTCTCTGATGATGGTGAGACTCAAGCTTTAGGTACCGTTTGACCCAGACGCCCCCATCCACCCTGGCTATGCATCCAAAGCCATAATAATATGCTTAGCCCCATTTGAAGAATGTGTGTGTTTTACATTATGATGCCCACCATGCAATCTGCAATCCTCCCCCCTCATGAAGCAGGGCCTAGCCGCTCATGTCCATTCTTTTGCCGGACGGTGAAACAAAATGCGGAACAAGTTCGGGGATGCATCACAAGACGGATACGCATTCCATTCGATTTCCTTCTTCTTTAATAACCTTTGAACCCTCACCTTTACAAATGTTTACTTAATTAATGCTTGAAACATATAAAGCTTACTTACTTATAGTATATAATAAAGCTCGGATAACACCCTAATAGCTGGCTTAATATTAAAGGGGATATTCTAACTGGAGCTTACTTAACTATGACCATCACTGATAACTAGGAAATAAATGAAAACAAATATCGGTAGTACGTGACTACTCACGAAAACTGGGGATCAGTTATGATGAATATAAAAGAAACACAAATTGGACCTGAATAATTAACCTGACAGTAGAAAGGGAAAAAACTCTAGACTTAATTAACCATGCACAGCCTAGGCAAATCTTGGTTATCGGAGTGGAATCCCTCGCTGGCTGGGTAGAAGATGTTGAGGGTGCACCATTTTGTAATTCGTGACTGCCCCTGCTCCCACTGGACCGGCACCTGTGGCCTAGATATTTCATTCCGCTTGGTCGATTGGGCTCATTGGCCTCTTTTTTTTTTTATTTAATTTTTTTTTTATACATATTTCATTAAACACTTTTCTCTTCTGCGTGTACCTAACAGTACAATCTATTTGTCTATTCCGCATCCGTAATAGTGTAAACGTTCAAAAGGTGATTACTAATCATTGCTCTAAACTGAATTAGACTCTAACGTATCCTATTTCAACCACCGCAAGTTCTCGCCTAGAGGGATCATAAACGCCTAGCGGTTGAATTGCCACTCGGCAATTCAAATCCAGCCAGGTGAGCACTTTTCACGAAAAAAAAAGAGATACAGAATCTTCTGAATAATTATAAAATTTTCTTATATTTTCAGCTGGAAATAAGTTCACTGACACTTCAAATGCAATCAGGTGAGCACTTTGCAGGAAAAAAAAAGAGATACAGACTCTTCTAAATAATAATAAAATTTCCTGATATTTTCAGCAGGAAATAAGTTCACTGACACTTCCAATGCAATCAGGTGAGCGCTTTGTACAAAATGATATAGAATCTTCTGAATAATAATAAAACTTCCTTATATTTTCAGCAGGAAATAAGTTCACTGACACTTTCAATGCAATCAAGTGAGCACTTTGCACAAAAAGATATAGAATCTTGTGAATAATAATAAAATTTCCTTATATTTACAGCAGAAAATAAGTTCACTGACACTTCCAATGCAATCACGTGAGCGCTTTGCACAAAAAGATATAGAATCTTCTGAATAATAATAAAACTTCCTTATATTTTCAGCAGGAAACAAGTTCACTGACACATTCAATGCAATGCGGTGAGCACTTTGCACAAAAACATATAGAATCTTCTGAATAATAATAAAATATCCTTATATTTTCAGCAGGAAATAAGTTCACTGACACTTTCAATGCAATCACGTGAGCACTTTGCACAAAAAGATATAGAATCTTCTGAATAATAATAAAATTTCCTTAAATTTTCAGCAGGAAATAAGTTCACTGAAACTTCCAATGCGATCAGGTGAGCACTTTGCACAAAAGATATATAATTTTCCGAATAGTAAAGCTATTTCCTTATTCGTATTTTTTCTTCTTCTTCTTTTAAGAATTTGTACGAAAGGTTTTTATTCGTGCGCGTTCTGCACGAATTAAAATTCTGCGTTTAGCGTATTAATTTAACTGAAAGTTCTTCTTGCGTTTTCTTCTTTTCAGGTTTCATGCATTTTTTTAAATGGAGAAGTTGCAGGGGGTTACTTCTTGAGCTTTTTCCACCACTTTACAGGTACCTTGGGGAAATGATGGGGGGGGGGTGGAGTTTCTGTACAGAAGGTAGAGAAGCCGAGTAAAATAAAAGAAAAAGAAAACGAGGTGGGGATGGAAGAGGGTAGCGGAAGGGGAATACGCTACAGCGCGAGGACGACCCACGGAGATGAGAGTCTCAAGCCGGTCTTTGACACGAGGCATAGGCCAGGATATGCACTAAAAGAAAATAGGTTCACCCACGACGCGCCCAACATGGGGAAGACCCACAAGAGTCTCAAGCGGGGAATGCGCTAACCCCTGGGTTGCTGAGAAACAAAATCCCATCTGCTGTCGTGATCCTAATTCGCATTAGACGAGGGAGGTCTCTGCAGGGTGAGAAGCCAGTTGCTTGGTAGATAGAGCTCCTGAGACAGCTAGCAATATGGCTCAGCTTCTCATCCCACCGAGTATGTTCGTTCCTGATGTAGACTCTAATCCCTTCAAATAAGGGCCATTTAATTCACTCTGGTGCATTAGCTTGCGGCGAATAATCTACTGCCCGCAAGAGTTTAACACCATACTTATCCAGTAATCAGAGAATATAGTCTCCGGAACTCCGGACATGTGAAATACTGCTGTCTCGATGAACCGACAGATGTTTACAGTAGAGACCTTCTTAATAGGTTTTAAAATGGAAAATTTCGAGAAATGGTCACGGACAATAAGTATACAAACATTTCCATTTGTCGATCTGGGATCTGGGATATGAACCTATGCAATCTATATAGAGTCGTTGGTATGGTAGTTATGTCACAGACTGGGCTTCTATTGGTGGTCTGATCATGGTATTTGGATCTTTGATTTCCTTACACACGTCACAGGCGCTTACTTAATTTCTGACATCGACTGTCATCCGAGGCCACTATAAGTGCCCTCTTAATCGTTTCAGAATTTTGCCTATCCCTCCGTGAGAAGATACTGGCGGATCATGTGCCCTTGAAATAACGCCGGAGACAAGCCCTCGTGGAATCCAAAGCTTCCAAGCTTCTTCTTCCTGAATTGGATCGCTTGTGTTCGGAACTGTCTGAATATAAACAAAGCCATCCTTGTGGTATATATTTACATGTACATCTCACCTTGTTTTCGTTGGTTATGTAACGCAAGGGTTGGTTCAATGACACACAGTTTCTTTCTTGGGTTTGCATCTTTTCTTTGTATTTCACAGCAATTTTTCTTTTATTACAACTTTTTCTTTTATTTCAAACTTTTCTTTGATTCCCAACTTTACATGGATTACAACTTTTCTGTTATTACAAACTTTGATTCCGAACTTTGCTTTGGTTACAACTTTTCGTTTATTACAATTTTTCTTTGATTCCCAACGTTACTTTGGTTACAACTTTTCGTTTATTACAAACTACCGGAACCGCGATGCCACCAAGTTTTTTCTTCAAATCGATTGCTCTTAAGGAACTCAAACAACAACCGAACTCTGACAACAATTTTCATCCGGGTGACCATGCCGAAATCTAAAAATCAACTCGACTCTTGATCACTTCAATGGTGATCAAGAGCCGCCTTTCAGAGAAAATTTTTCATTTCTTCTGGCCTTGATTAAACAAGTCCAGAATATTTTTCGATGAACGGTGGCTTGAAAAAATGTAATTTGATGTTTTTATAAAAATCAGCCACCGTCGCGTCGCTTGATATTGCGGCGCACGTATACATCTAATGTATTTTTGCGGCGCGCCTTTCTTATCGCGAGAAGCTTTGGCCGTAATAAGTATGTACGTATATACATACATATTGAATTTTTAAAAGAAAATCGTACTGACAAAGTCTGCTGAAGGCAGAATTTGTCATGGGAATATTTTGTTGAAGGTATGGAATGTGAAGAAAATTGCTGATGCAATTTTCTTCGCCCATTTTAGCTATAAGCAAACCATGTTTTGAGCATGGTTAGCTTATGAAAATATTAGTATGACAATGTATTATTTGAAGATTTGTTTTTTTTAATGCTTTTTTATAGGTTTTTAGATATGTAACAATCCTTGCCCAGCAAATAAGAGAGTTATTCTTTGGAGAGGAATAACTCTCAGGGGAATGAATTCGTCACACAAATATGTTTACAGCTATTGTGTTTTTTCCCCTTTATGGACCAGGTCAGAATTTCTTATCAGTAGATTTAGTACTTTGTTGCAGTACCGTACTTAAGTGTTCTGTTTAGATAGATTCATTGCTCTTAATCATTCAAGTGTGAGCTTTATCCGTGAACACCTCGGGTAGTTTTAATCAAATTTTGGATTCCGACAGCGGCGAGGAAGCGATAGACATGCTGATCAGCTTACGGCTGGAGCACAAGCCACCGTATCGCAGCCCTGAGGGGCTTACTTCGATGGCATATGGAATTTCCATCGTACATGTAAACCTCTCCTGGCGGGGTCCCATCCGCCTTTTAGTTATTAGCTACCAATGGATTTAAACTTTAATTATTTTGCTTATGTAGCCTTGTAATTTTGTTATTTATTTGGAATGCTATTTGTTTGTGCATTATATTACATATCTTTGAATTATTTATTTTTCGTCCCTTTTATTGTATAAGTAGGTACATATTTTATTTATTTTGTTTATGTATTATTATTTATATCTACCCACTTCTAAGGCTAGACCATCTATTTTTGTTTATATCCAATTCTAATGCATATCCCTTTTATGTTGCCCCCTTTTTTGTTTTCATTCTTTTTTACATACTATTATTTCATCTATATTTATTTAATTATTTCTAATCCCCTTTTTCTCTTTATTTATATGTATTCTGGGATATATTTTTTTAATTCTATACAGTATTTCTGCTTATACATATTTATTTTTTAAGGTATATCCATTTTTTTCTCTTTTTTGTCTGATTTTTACTACGCTATCAATTTATACTGATATTTATTTATGTCTACTTTCAAAGTACCTTTTCTAAAGGAATTCCCTATGCAGAATTTTCGGGGTTACATTGTGGTTGATTCCTCTGTTGTTTCATCTTGATTATGGCCAGAACAAGTAGGCTCGACAATGATATCGAAGGTTTACTCGCTACCTTTTATTGGTATTTGGCAATTTAATTTTGGATTTCTTCCAATGAATGCGTACCCTTATAAATTCTTTTGTGAAAATGGTCTCCCGTTAAAATCTCGGGCACAAAACTTTGGTTTTGAGATTTGCATAAGATGTCGGCCAGACTCAAATTGAATAGGGGATGATTTAATTCAAGAAATTGTTTAGGTTGTGTAATTTTAAGTAGATGTCTACTCCGATTTTCATGCTTAACTACCTTATCACCTATTTGCACTTGACATGACTTTATCATCTCTATTATGACTTGTCCTTCCAGTTTTGAGATCACAAAGTGATCTGGACACGTGATATGTAACATCGTGGAGGTGATAAATGAAAATAGCCACGCATTGGGCTTATTTAACTTGATCAACATGTGCTTTTGGGGAGCTTGTACTCTAAACCTACATTTGGGCATTTCATTTAAAGTGTTATACAATAATTTAATGGCACATTCATTTGATGTTGCTGCCTTAATTATAGGCGTATTTAGTCGTATATACGTGTTTGCTCCCAAGTTACTTGTGATTTTTTTGAAGGTTTCCTTGTCCTCGCCTTTTAATAGGAGGAATTCCTGTGTTTTTGCACTGCTTGCAACATATGAATAACAAGTGTATGGAATTAATGAATTATTTGACGTTTTTGGCACTGGGAAACATCGAACTTTTCGTAGCCTCATTTTTGTTGAATCAAAAATTGGGAGAGTTATTCTCACCACCAATTTGTTCCGCATGAGGAGGGATTCAGCTCCTGATGTCTGATATAGGACAGATAGACAATCTTGATCATTTGGACAATTCGAGGTTGTCTTAAGGCTGCATTAATTTGGAAGCATTTTGTTCCCCCTTTTTATTTTCCACAATTTCTATGATATTGATTTGAAACCTTCGGAAAAATATCACAAAATATTCACAAATGTTACCGCGCTTAGATTTTTGAAAAAATGTTGTTGTTTTTTAGAAAATCACAAACCTCAAAAAACCGTGTTAGTTTTCTCTCCCTCCTATATATTTTTCATGTACACACCAATTTTTATTATTTTTCATATATAGGTTTTTCAAAGATATTTGTAAATGCTACCGAAACTGTTTTTCCAAATTTGTTAATACTCATCATGTTACAAAAACTTTTATAACATTAAAATTGAAACCCCTGTTACTTGAATAAAATTTATTGCTATAAGTTTACTTTAACATGAGAATGAAGATTGAGATAATTTTTTTCAGTAGCCGAAAAACCGGATAAATCCCGTGAGTAGTTTATTTTATAAAAAGCAATTTGAAAACTTCTATCTTGATAAAAAGTGAATGATTTATTCATTTCAGTTCCCAAAAGCTTCTTGTAGTGACGACACGATCCAGTAGTCCAAGCAAATTCTCGGTTTTGTTTATGTGTATGTAATCTTGAATAGAACTTTATAGGAATTATTGATAAGTATTGGTAATGTGATTAGAATGAAAGCTTATGTTACTACTACATAGTCAAAATTTTGGAAGCTCGGAACCGAGAGCTTTATTTTCTGGCATTCAGTCTTCAGACATATTTTTAACAAATTTTGCGGAGAAACGAGGAGTGGGTGAATATGATTTGCTCTATTCGCCATTATTATGTTCAGAAGGGCTTATTGTCGGTATTCAACTTCTATTATTTGGAGGAGCAGGCTCGATAGGATTTCTTGTCTCAATTGCCTTCTTGTTAAATCCTCGGCCACAATATGCAGACCGTTAATCTGGTGGGCCATTTTTTGTTGTCTGTCCATCAACATAGCCAGAGGTTTTTGAATCGTTTCCAAGGTGGATTTTACAACACTAATCTGTTCTTGCTCTGGCTCAGCTAGGGCTTGTGCATTCGATTCAAGTTCATCTAACCTGCAGTATAGTTCATTATCATTATTACTGTCCATGGTGCCGAATAAGTAATGCAGGGCACCGCCTATTCCGGTCAAATAATTATCTGGCCTTACGCTTTTCTGGGACTAATTTTTTAGTGGCTCTTGTGCGCTTTTATACGCTACCTATTATAGCGTGTATATGTTGTTGAAGTACGTTGCACAGACGACATTCCAGGTGTTATGATACACCATGAGGCATCCTACATCTTCGAAAAATATACCCGAGCTATTTAGATGCGTTTGTGGCGACGCGTCTTTACCAGGTCGCACATTTCCGAACGCTTGATTAACTACTTTGAAATCTAGGCAAAAATTGATTCCAAAATTTTACACCCAGAACACTTTGTTGAACGCAAAAAAGGTCTCAGCTAGGTAGGCTCTTGCTGTGATTTGTATAAAACAAAAATTATCTTTAAGTCTTGTAATTGTTCATGTCAACCGAGTAGGACACCTAAGAAAGAAATATTAAAATATTAAGTCCGATTAATAAAGGATCAGCGTATAGCAAATTGGATGAGGCTCTTTCCTTTACGCCATATTAACTTAAAGGCTTTTGTTACAGAGAACGAAGTCTAGATCCATCAGTTGTTATTCCAACTTCGGCACAGAAGTTGAATGAGTGCGCAGTATACAGAAGATCCACAATCAGAACATCAAGACAAACGTCTCGTTCTAATGTCCTCTCATATCTACTGGACCAGGTTAACCGTAGTAACAATCACATTGAAGTTCAAGAACAACACGGAAGCAACCAGACCTCGTCGTCTAAAGCAGTTCAGCCAACAGTTACCTATAGGTACCGTCGCTGTTGAGCGTTGCTTTTCTAGTTATTTTTTTTAGGTCGATTGTCATAGGGCTAGCCCCAGCTTCTTCTAAATGAGTTCAGCACTGTGACTGGCAATACCATTTGTTGCTTAGCCAAGACAGCGCAGAAGGCCGTAAGCTGCAGTTATAAGCGACCACGTTCGAGATCCTGTGGCCAAATTGTCATTGGGACAGTTTGTCCAACGTCGAGGGTCGACACTACTGATAATCCACGGAGCAGTTGCTGACACCACAGCCACGAAGTCCTGTAAATATAATTTCTCGGCGTTCCTCAATATACACTGTTTCTCTTCACCCTATGAGACCGGCATATTGAGAAGAACGTATGTTAGTCTTCATCGCGGGTCAGCATTGGTGCATACCACCTAAATTGACCGCATTTCAAGAAGAAGGAATACTCCGACACACCAAGTATTCCATTCAAGACAACATTAGTGCAGATCAGTTAAATGGGTTGGCTATTAAGAAGAATGAATACACTGACGCTTAAATTATCCACTTCAAGCCAGCAATAACACATCTCTCTAAATTGGTGACCCCGACTGAAAACCGCAGCCTCCATCACTACAAGAAATTTGTAATTTAAAGGTTAGATAACTTAAGGTTATAATAGTTTGTTTTGTTTTTATCTTTTCTCCGTCATTTACCTTTACAATTTAAACTATCTATTATATTTACACTTTATAATATGTGCATTTTTACAATATTCACGATTTACCATAACTACAATTTACGATATTGAGAATTTATAATATTTCCACTTAGACTGTTTCAATAATTTTCTACATTTGCAATTTTCGATATTGGCAACCTTTATGATTCAGAAAAAAAATTTGTCACATCTACTGTTATATCCTAAGAGATTTGTGTAAACTTTCTGCGTTCGACACCATGTTCTGGTAAATTAGTCAAAACTTTTCGCACTTCGTTCTTTTTGTTTTGATAACGTCTTACTTCATTTCTGCTTTGTTTCATAAATTTTCTCGCACGTAGGCGATTCATTTAGCTTTTCCACGAACTTCGTCTATTCTTTTTGGTTCATGAAATTTCGTTGTTTCACAAAGTCTACATAAATCAAGTAGTTCGACTTATTTTGTTCTGCTCAACCTACGTTGGGAAATGACCGAGCCAACAGAAGATTTAAATGTCGGCATGGACTCTGCCAACAGCAGTGGTCTGAACGAAACTAATGCTTCCTTGCCAGCGGAAACAGCGCGACAAGCTACGTTGTGTGCAGTGTCTGTGAAGACAACTCTCTTCTGGAAAAATGATCCTGATCTGTTGTTTCTCCAGCTAGAGTCACAGTTCAACTTGGCGGGGATTAATCATGACACGACGAAATTCTACCACGTCGTTGGGGCGCTCGACGCGAACGTCGCTCGGTTGGTGAGTGACATCCTTCGTACTCCGCCAGCAAGAGACAAATACAATTTAGTCAAAGAGACCTTAATTTCCAGACTCTGTGGAAGCACAAATCAGAAGCTTAAGCAGCTTCTTACTGAACTGACACTAGGCGACTCACAGCCTTCACAACTACTTCGTGAAATGCGAGCTCTCAGTAACGGGCAGCTCAACGAGGCGATCCTGAAGTCGCTTTGGCTTCAACGATTACCGGCAAGTATGCAGGCGATTCTAGCCTGCAACCCAGGAACACTCGAAGTGTTAGCAGCATGCGCAGACAAAATATCTGAGGTGAGCCCAAAATCGGAGGTATTCTCAATAGCTTCTTCATCAGACAGTTCCCATACGACTCTGACTGAATTAGAAAGAAGATTAAATAATATCACCAGCATGTTCGACAAGTTCCTTACGCGACGCAACCCAGATAGACAAACCACTCGAGGGAGTGTGTCTAAGAATCGATCATCCTCTCGACATTCTTTAGATAATCCAAATCAAAATTTTTGCTGGTACCATCGTAAATTCGGGACCAGCTCAACACCGCAAGGTGTTATTGTCTGTAACGAAGGCCCAAACTAATATGTCCTCCGCCATTAACGACGGGTGGAGATGGCATCCAAAAAAGTCGTTTATATATTTATGACAGGTCTTCGAAAAGAAGTTTCCTGATAGACACAGGGGCGGACGTTTCCGTCATTCCAAAAACACCTTATCAACGTTGTCCAAAGTCTAATTTGCAGTTGGTAGCGGCAAATTCCTCGCCTATCAGCACGTTTGGCAGAAAATTGCTAACGTTGGACTTAGGCTTACGCCGCTCTTTTCCTTGGCAGTTCGTTATAGCGGATATCCCTAGACCCATACTGGGCGCAGATTTTCTATGCCACTATGGTCTCTTAGTAGATATAAAAAAGAAGTCTCTTATAGACCCACTCACTTCTTTAGCAGCATCTGCTCAACGTACCAAATGCCAAAATTCCGGTCTGTCTGTACTCATCAGTTCTTCAATCGATCCAGCAGTTCAGGAGCTTCTAAAAAATACCACACCAACACCGTCGAAGCTGGATTTATTAAACAGGTAGCGCACACCGTTACCCATCGTATAATCACCAAAGGCGCTCCCATCTCTTCTAAAGTTCGGCGTCTTTCAGCTGAAAAATTGTCAGTGGCCAAAAAGGAATTCGAGTTCCTGTTGAAACAGGGAATCTGTCGCCCCTCAAACAGTCCTTGGTCATCACCACTACACTTAGTTCAGAAGAAAAATGGTGAATGGAGACCATGCGGGGACTACAGAAGGCTAAACTCCAGTACAGTACCCGACCGTTACCCAGTACCATTAATACACGATTTCGTCTACAATTTAGAAAATTGTACACATTTTACAACTCTTGACTTAGCAAAAGCATACCACCAAATTCCAATCGAACCGGAGGATATCCCAAAAACGGCAATATGCACACCTTTTGGACTTTTCGAGTTCACCCGCATGACATTTGGTCTGTGCAACGCTGCACAATCTTTCCAGAGATTTATTCACACGGTCTTGCAAGAGTTCTCGTTCTGTTTTGTATATCTGGATGATATACTAACAGCCTCTAAATCTAAAGTCGAACATAATTTGCACATCGAGCAGGTTTTCAAACGCCTTCAGGAGTACGGTCTGATTTTGAATGTCGAAAAATGTGTCTTCTTTCAACCACAGGTAAAATTTTTAGGACATTTAGTCACCCCACAAAGCATCAAACCAGCTCCAGATCGCGTGGAGGCAATCGCACAATTCAAAATTCCGGATACTGTGAAGCAATTACGGCGCTTTCTCGGCATGATGAACTTCTACCGGCGTTTCTTGCCACACGCTGCAGCACATCATGCTAAGTTAAACAGCTACCTCTCCGGCTCAAAAAAGGACGGCGGTAAGCGCATTGAATGGTCTAGCGAGGCAGTTCAATCCTTTGAATTCGCTAAAATGCAATTAGCACAAACAACTCTTCTCACCTTCCCCATCGCTACCGCTGAACTATCGCTATGGGTAGACGCGTCAGACACTGCCATCGGTGCGGCAATACAACAAAAAGTTGACGATGGCTGGCAACCGCTAGGATTTTACTCCGTCAAACTGAACAACGCACAGCAAAAATACAGCACCTACGATAGAGAATTGCTGGCGGCATACAAAGGTATTAAGTATTTTAAGTATTTACTTGAGGGCCGTACCTTCACACTTTACACTGACCATAAACCTTTGAAATACGCTTTTCTGCAAAATCCTGAGAAGGCTTCCCCACGACAATTACGTCATCTGGACTACGTAGGGCAATTCACTACTGATATCAGGCATGTGCCAGGTAAGGAAAATATCGTTGCTGATGCTTTGTAAAGAGTCGATGAAATCCAACTTCATAGTGCAATCAATTTCGAATCTATGGCTGAAAACCAAACGCAGGATACAGAATTTCAGCAGCTTCTCCAAAATTCCCGATATAAATTCGAAAAATTCCCGATTTTCGGCTCAAACTCAGAATTATACTGTGAAGTTTCGGAATCAAAAGTACGACCATTCATTCCCACGGCTTTCAGAACTCAAGTGTTCAGAACCACACATAATTTGTCTCACCCGAGCATTCGCACAACCAATAAAATGGTCACGTCTAGGTACTTCTGGCCTTCCATGAACAAGGATATTAACTCCTGGGCGCGGTCCTGTTTAGCTTGCCAGCAGAGTAAAGTATCTAGGCACTGCAAAAATACCCGAGGCACATTTTACGAGTGCTCCGGGCGTTTTCAAACCATCCACATAGACATCGTTGGTCCTCTGCCCCCTTCCCAAAATTTTAGATATTGCCTTACAATTATCGATAGGTTTACGCGATGGCCAGAAGCCATCCCTCTAGTCGACATTAGTGCCGAAACAGTCGCGACCAAGTGTCTGCCAAGTGTGGATAGCTCGCTTTGGTGTCCCTAGGACCATTATAACTGATCAAGGCGCACAATTTGAATCCTCCTTATTCACCGAACTCTCCAAATTATTAGGTTTCCATCGCAACCGCACCACTGCCTACCACCCTCAGTCTAATGGATTCCTAGAACGATGGCATCGGACATTTAAAGCCTGTCTAATGGCATACCAGGAGAAGTCCTGGGCAAAAACCTTACCCTTCGTATTATTAGGATTACGAACTGCTTTTAGGGAGGAATTTGTCGCTACCCCTGCGGAGCTTGTGTACGGCGAGGGTTTACGCATTCCTGGTGATTTTCTGCTAAATTCCCGGTATCAGCCGCAAAATCAATTCGTTGTGTCACTACGTAATATTTTCTCTGACATCAGACCCATTCCGGCATCAGATCACTCTCGGCAAACTACTTTCATATTTAAAGATTTGGCTAAATGCTCACACGTGTTCCTAAGAACGGATGCTTTACGGTCAGCGCTTCAACCACCCTACGAAGGTCCTTTTAAAATCAATAAACGCTCGAAGCACTTCTTTACACTCAGAGTAAAAAATAGGGAAGTTAACGCTTCTATCGACCGTCTGAAACCCTGCTTTTCAACTCTTGAAATGACCGACGAAAGCCAGGTTCGCTCATCAAGCTCCGGCACAACACAAAACACTCTGCCGACCGACGAGTCTGTTCAGCCAGCGTCTGAAAGTTCTCCGGTACACCAGGTACACTTGAAGAACGTTTCCGACCAGTGTTGGAAGACTCCAATGTACCCACATCATTACACCCCAAGTTGACGTCTTCGTCGGGCGCAGCGGCGAGTCGTGTTAGATTCGCGTCTGATGGTTCAACAAGCATGCCTGTACGAACCACGCGAGCTGGACGAACCACAAGACCACCACATCGTTTCAGATAACGCAAAACTAAGGTTTTGCTGGCAGGGGAGTATATGCGGCGACGCGTCTTTACCAGGTCGCACATTTCCGAACGCTTGATTAACTACTTTGAAATCTAGTCAAAAATTGATTCCAAAATTTTACACCCAGAACACTTTGTTGAACGCAAAAAAGGTCTCAGCTAGGTAGGCTCTTGCTGTGATTTGTATAAAACAAAAATTATCTTTAAGTCTTGTAATTGTTCATGTCAACCGAGTAGGACACCTAAGAAAAAAATATTAAAATATTAAGTCCGATTAATAAAGGATCAGCGTATAGCAAATTGGATGAGGCTCTTTCCTTTACGCCATATTAACTTAAAGACTTTTGTTACAGAGAACGAAGTCTAGATCCATCAGTTGTTATTCCAACTTCGGCACAGAAGTTGAATGAGTGCGCAGTATACAGAAGATCCACAATCAGAACATCAAGACAAACGTCTCGTTCTAATGTCCTCTCATATCTACTGGACCAGGTTAACCGTAGTAACAATCACATTGAAGTTCAAGAACAACACGGAAGCAACCAGACCTCGTCGTCTAAAGCAGTTCAGCCAACAGTTACCTATAGGTACCGTCGCTGTTGAGCGTTGCTTTTCTAGTTATTTTTTTTAGGTCGATTGTCATAGGGCTAGCCCCAGCTTCTTCTAAATGAGTTCAGCACTGTGACTGGCAATACCATTTGTTGCTTAGCCAAGACAGCGCAGAAGGCCGTAAGCTGCAGTTATAAGCGACCACGTTCGAGATCCTGTGGCCAAATTGTCATTGGGACAGTTTGTCCAACGTCGAGGGTCGACACTACTGATAATCCACGGAGCAGTTGCTGACACCACAGCCACGAAGTCCTGTAAATATAATTTCTCGGCGTTCCTCAATATACACTGTTTCTCTTCACCCTATGAGACCGGCATATTGAGAAGAACGCATGTTAGTCTTCATCGCGGGTCAGCATTGGTGCATACCACCTAAATTGACCGCATTTCAAGAAGAAGGAATACTCCGACACACCAAGTATTCCATTGAAGACAACATTAGTGCAGGTCAGTTAAATGGGTTGGCTATTAAGAAGAATGAATACACTGACGCTTAAAGTATCCACTTCAAGAAAGCAATAATACATCTCACTAAACGTTATAGCATAGGGTTTCTGGGCGACTTCTCCTGTCGTGTACTGGACGAGGATACCAATTATAATTAATTGTAGCGCCATTTCTGTGGACAATTCGGTGGAAAAAAGTAGTCCTTTAAGTATAGTTTTACTTATTTCGAACCGTATTAAACTAAGCAGTGGGGTGATTCCACCGCAAATGTTTCTGAGCAAGGTATTGCAATGGGGTTTATTGGACACTGAAGTAGGAATTTTAAGTCAACCTGGTTCATTTTTGTTCAACACGTTTTCAATTGAAATATGGTTTTAAACGGTTGTTATGTACCAAAAAAACATAAAAGAGTAATAACATATAAGATATTAGAAACTGAATCAGTCTTCAAATTCAATTCAATAAAATATTCCAAATTATAAATTTTCAGTAGGCTAGTCATGCTTAAAAACATGAATAGCTTATCTATTTAATCAGTGAAGAAAATTGCGTCAGCAATTTTCTACACATTCCATTATTTAAAACAAAATTTTTTAAAAAAAAAGCTTTGGCGATAGGAAGTGCGCGCCGCGAAAATACATTATATGTATGTGCGCGCCGTAGTTCCAAGCGACGAGACAGTGGCTGATGTTTATAAAAACATCATCATTTTTTCAAGCCACCCTCCAACGAAAAATATTCTGGACTTGTTTAATCAAGTCCAGAATAAATGAAAATTTTTCCAGGGTAGAAATGCAACTATGCATTTTCTACCCTGAACGAGGGTTCTTGATTGCGACGAAAGTGATCAAGAGCCGAGTTGAACTTTTAGCTTGGATAACGGCGGTTCAAGAGTTGATTCTTTAACTTGAGCGAGTGGTTACCAAAATTTGATTAACGGTGGTTCTCGGTCGAGTTTTAAAAAACTAGAGCCAGTTGATATTGGATTTCCGCACGGTCACCTCGGTAGGAGTTGTAATTCGGCGAATTTGATTGTCGTGAAGAAACTCAAAGAAAAAAAGATGAAACAAAGTAAATAGTTAATAATTAGAAACCGGGAGTTCAGAGTAAAAAAAGAAGAAGGTATTAGATTTGTTGTTATAGTGATTAAAAAAAAAGGAGCGGCGTAATAATAAGTATTGACTATGGAAGAAAGTGAAAAGTTGTAAAAAAAAACATAATAAAAAGAATTTGTGAGAAAATAAAAGTGAACAAGAGGGACCTAAAAGTGTATTTATTTGGAGTACCTGCAAATTAAAGGATAACCAGGTATGAGAAGATATAGTTATATACACACGTAGAAATATAACAAATTGACGCAGCCGGTAAGATAAAGGAAGCATACTTTACACAAACAAAGTATAAGCGCTCGAAAACCCTCTATCCTGCGAATCAAAAAGGAGTTGAAGACGGGATCTAATACTGGGCAAGACACCCTACCCTCCGCCTGAAATTGAGTCTGTCTTCAGGAGTATTTCGATCTTGTCGGCTCCCAATGCTCGGGGTCGGACAGTTTCAACTGCCTCTGTTTGAAAAAGCCCGCAGCCACCCCCTCATCAAAGCACAAAGTGCCAACGTGGGACAATAGCGGGCTTCATCCCAGCCCAGGATAAAAGAAGTCCACAACCAAATGTTTCAAATCTGCACTTGAAGGAAGGAAGTATCCTCAACCAACAATCTGCGATCCGGAGCTGAAAGGAACTTCTAAGTAGACAACGCGCCCCCCTTTCAGCTTTCATCCAGGGGAATTTAAGAAGGCCACCCCCCCTCCCCCCTCACCCCGAGACTAGTCCCGATGAATTAACTTTTGCAATGATGTTCGAAGCGGACAAGCTACATTCTGAAAAAGCACTCGCAGTAGGAACACTTGCAGAAGAGGTAGAGTCTAAGCAGGCTCAACTATCCACCTGCATTGTCATCAAGGCTTCTCAATCGAGAGAAGCTGGCTGCCAAGCTCAGAAAAAGCCCAAGGAATGTAAAAAAAGCTGTCTGGGCGAACAAGAGACCGACGAAATCAGGCAGCAATTGGTTACCATTAAGGAACCAATCTGCATACCTTGGCGCTCTCAAATTGTTGCCACAATCCCGTTACAAACTCAAGAAGAAATGATCCGTTTATTCCAAGAGGTAAGCGTCTTCTTGACAAACAGTTTACTGTCATCTGGAGAAGAATTAGTGCTGCTGCGACTACACAATAGTCCCATTAACACACACAAAAGACCACAGCCATACGCACATTCCCATACCAAATATAAAGGCAATATCAAACAACACAAGAGACGCAACTGAGCGTCGAAAGCCTGCCAAAAAGGTGCATACAGCTCTTCCGTCCAAAATACCGAGGCATAAATCATTATTAAACAAACAACGGTCATATAAGAACGGAAGCGAGTCTATAAAGCCTATACTAAAGGTGCATATTACTCCACCGTCGCACAGCACACATAATGCTACATGGTCTAAACTCACTAGCATAGACGCACAGGAGTTTCCCACACAACCTAAGGCAAAGACCACACAGGTGTACCCAAGTCAGTCGTCAACAAAGCAGGAAGCAACTACCCTGCAACATGCTAAGAAAAACGGAATAAAGCGTCAAAAGGAATCACTAATCCCTCATCTACTTCCAGGTCAAAAACTTAAAAGGAAGAGTAAGTCAAACCAAGATTCAGCCGACAACCCAAAGAAATACCCGCGTATTTCTAGGCTAGAGCAAGAACTCAGCCTAGACCATAATTTGACCGCGGAAGAAAAACTTTAGATATCAGAACTCTGCAAAGAGTATAACGATATCTTCTTCCTCAAAGGTGACAAACTCACCTATACAAATGCGATAACGCATAACATTCCATTGGTGCAAGATCAAGCACCAATCAAACAAAAAATGTACCGCTTACCTGAAACACAGCGGAAAGTAATTAACAAGCAGCTAAAAGAAATGCTTGACAGCGGGGTAGTCGTTGTCGACTTACGTAAATTAACCGAAAAGACAATTGGAGACGCATTCCCGCTACAACGAATCGAGGATATTCTCGACCAACTAGGTCACGCAAAATATTTCACCACACTCGATTTGGCCAACGGCTATCATCAAGTTCCTGTCGACAAAAGAGATCGACATAAAACTGCTTTCAACACAAGCTATGGGCACTACGAGTTCAAGCGTATGCCATTCGGGTTCAAAGGAGTCCCCGCCACATTCAAACGCCTAATGAATTTTGTCCTGATAGGACTACACGGTCTCGAATGTCTTGTCTACCTGGATGACATTGTCATCTATGGTAAAAATTTAAATGACCACAACGAAAAGTTCAGAAAAGTCTTCGACAAGTTGAGAGAGAACAACTTGAAACTGCAGCCAGAGCAGTGCCAGTTTCTACGAAGAGAAGTTGTTTATCTAGAACATGAATGTTCTACTAGACCCAAGTAAGACGGCCTGCGTCCAAACATTTCCTGTTCCAAGAACAGTAAGGCAAGTTCAGTCATTGTTAGGACTTGTCAATTACTACAGGAAATTCATTCCACATTTCTCCAAAATTGTACGTCCAATCACGAATTTACTCCGAAAGGATGTAAAATTTACTTGGACAGAGAAATGCCAGGAAGCATTTCAGGGCATACAAAATTCTTTAATTTCCCCACCACTTTTAATTTACCCCGATTTTTCAAAATCTTTTAATCTTACTACGGACGCAAGTAACGAGGCTCTAGGAGCTGTTATTTCTCAAGGAGAAGTCGGAAACGATCAGCCCATTGCCTATGCAAGCCTCACCTTAAACAAAGCCGAACGAAATTACTCTACTATAGAGAAAGAGTTATTGGCTATTGTCTGGGCTACCATAAACCTCTCAAAGGTGTCTTCAATGTGAAAGATCCTACTTCCCGTTTGGTGAGATTTACCACAAATTATCTGAATTCGATTACAACATCGAATACAAACCCGGGAAGGTAATAAGTACATCTTGCCTTCCAAGATAATTTAACAAAATTTGTCGACTGGTAAGCCATACCTTACGCAGAAGCAGTCACAGTAGCGCAGGTTTTCTTTGATGAAATCGTCACGCGCTATCGCATACCCAAAAGAATACTCATCGATCAGGGTACAAATTTTCTGAGTGAACTATTCAAAAGGACATGTAAGCATCTAAAGGTAAAGAAGTTACAGACTTCAGCATACCACCCACAGTCTAATGGAGCACTAGAGCGTGCACATAGACCCCTTATAGAATACCTGCAAACACTCGTAGATGAAAATCCCAAAACATGGGACCAATACCTACAAACCGCTGCATTCGTGTACAACAATAGTGTATACGAGGGTAGTAAACTTACCCCAATGGACTGCCTACACGGCTTCACAGTGGATGTCTCATCAAATTTAAAACGGGATTCCGAACCCGTTTACAATCATGAGAGCTATTATCATATACTGAAGAATAAGCTCCAAAAATCATATGCCCCGGCACGAAAAAACTTATTGGCAAGTAAACAGCGCTCAAAGGAGTACTACGATAAGACAGTACGGCCCCTCACTTTCCATGTAGGAGACAAGGTCCTCATCAAGAATGAAAGCAGAAAACATCAGCTTTCTCAAATCTGGGTAGGACCTTATCAGATAATCGCAATACCAACTGATGTGATTACCACCATCAAAATTGGTAAACGTAGCGTAACGGTACATAATAATCGTTTAAAACCATATCTCGATTAAGAGAATGTTGAACAAAAATGAACCAGGCTGACTTGAAATTCCGACTTCAGTGTCCATTAAGCCTCATTTCAATACCTCCCCAGAAACATTTGCGGTGGAGTCACTCCACTGCCCAGTTTAAAACGGTGTAATGCAAGCACAAATATACTTAAAGGATTGTTTTCTTCCTCCGAATTGTCTACAGAAATGGCGCTAAAATTCATCATATTTGCCCTCTTTATCCAGTACACAACAGGAAAAATCGCTTGCAAACCCTTTGTAATGACCCAGCTAAATGACTCGGGTATACTTTTCGAGGGCCTGGGAAATCTCATGGTATACCATGACACCTGGAATGTCCTTACCGAAATAGATTTGGATGATTTAGATGTCCAGATAAAGCTAGCAGAATATGCAGAGCACTTGGTGCATAAACTCTGCATAAATATAACAAACCCAGAAGACCTGTGTAATGTGCAGCAACTACACATACACGCTACAATACATAGCGTACGAAAGCGCACGGAATGTATAAAGGAATTCTCCCAATTTTTAATCTGCCAAAAATGAGGCTACAACAGATTCAATGCTATCCTGTACCAAAGTCAGTAAATTATTCATTAATTCCAGACCCTGGGTATTCGCAAAAACTCAGGAATTTCTCTTATTGAAAGGCAAGGACATAAAAACCTACAAGTAAGTCATAAGTAACTTGGAAGAAAACACGTATGTAGGCCGGCTGACCACGCCTATAATCAAAGCGACAACATCCAACGAATATGCCATTAAATTATTATATAATCCTTTAAATGAACTGCCCAAGTGCAGGACCAAAGTACAAGTTTCCCAAAAGGACATGTTGATTAAATTAAACAAGCCGAATGCGTGGCTATTTTCATTTATCACCTCCATTGTGCTACACATCACATGTTCAGATCGCTTTGTGATCTCGAAACTGGAACGACAAGGGATACTTGAGATAACGCAACCATATCAAGTGAAAAAGTGATCAGGTGAAAAAGTGCTTAAATACGAAGGTCAGAGTAAATACCAACTACAAATTATTCAGCCGAATCAGTTTCCTGAGATAAACCATTCGCTACTCAATGTAAAACTGGCCGAAATTTTACAAGGATCTGAAAACCACAGCCTCGAGCAAACTGTGATTTTAACGGGAGACGACATTCACGATTATATATATAAGGGCACCCATTCAATGGAAGAAATCCAAAGAAAAATCAGCAAATACCAAGAGAAAGTATCAAATAGAAACTCCCATATTCTGTCCACAACCTCTGTATCATTTACGAGCCGACTAGTTCTGGCCATAATGATCGTTGTAGCAGTAAAATATCTTAACCCTGTGGTCATCAAGATGAGACAAAAGAGGAATCAACCACCAGGTAACCCCGAAGTTTTATCAGAGGGAATTCCTTTAGAAGAACGAACCCCTGCGCCCCAACCCAGTTTAAAGCGAGCTCGAGCACTCCCTAGGACCAAATCTGTTCATTTGGTTTAAGGCGGCCCAAAAGAACATTGATACATTCAACATGAGCCACTTAATCGAAGTGAAATTTCTAGAAAATGTAGACCTGGTAAAATCCTCAAAGGAAATAGTATAATTTTAACACAAAACAAAACTAAATTAAAAATATTAAGATGACTTAACAAAATAAGTTAGAATGAAAAAAGGAAATATAAATAGGTAGGAGCTAAAAATGTTAGAATTAAAGAAAAAATGTATATATAAACAATAATGCATAAAAATAACAAATTAACAAAAAACGCATTAGAATTAAATATAAACAGAAAATAGAATATGTATAAAAGATAAAAAAATAAATATGTAGAAGAAGTACCTACTAACTAACAGTAGAAGAAACTGTTGGAAGATAAGTAAAATAAAAAAAAAAAAAAAAAAAAACGGGCAGCAAAATAAAAGTAAAATACATTAGAATTAAAAATTAATAAAAATATAGTAAGATACTAAAACTAGAGAAAACATGTCTTAAAAGTAAAAATAAATAAATAAATAAAGGACTAAAGTAATAAACTAAAGTAGCACTAGTAAGCTATTAATAAAGATAAAGTACCGGAAAAATAGCTTAAAGCAAAAACAAAAAGTGTTAAGATATGAGGTAACCGTACAAATAAAGAATTACACTAAAATTAATTAACACATAGAAAAAAAGTATAATACAAGAAGAAAGAATGTAAGAAAGACAAGAAAAGTTTACTAGGCTACTACAAAATTTTGATTTCGCATGATAGATACTACTAGAGTTACAATATTATAATATATTTTTATAGTAGTTAGATAGTAACCTAAAGAAAGAAAGGTAAGATACTTTTAAATAAAAGAGAAAAAAATATTTTGTAAGCCCACACCGAACCGACCGAGACCCGAGCCGCCAAAATAGCACCCACAACAACTTCCCCTGAGAATTATTCCTCTTCAAAGAATAACTCTCTTTTTCTCGGGGGAAGGATTGTTATGTACCTAAAAAGCATAAAAGAGGAATAACATATAAGATATTAGAAATTGAATCAGTCTTCAAATTCAATTCAATAAAATATTCCAAATTATAAATTTTCAGTAGGCTAATCATGCTTAAAAACATGATGAGCTTATCTATTCAATCAGTGAAGAAAATTGCGTCAGCAATTTTCTATACATTCCATGATTTAAAACAAAATTTGCCAGTAGAAATAATTACTTTAAAAAAATAAAGCAAAAAGAAAATCGTACCTTCAGTACGATTTGTCGTGAAAATTACAATATATAACGTACATACATATCACAAAAAAAAGCTTTCACGATAAGAAGTGCGCGCCGTGAAAATACATTATATGTATACGCGCGCCGCAATTGCAAGCGACGGGACGGTGGCTGATGTTTATAGAAACATCATGTTACAGTTTTTTTTCAAGCCACCGTCCAACGAAAAATTTAATGTTTAATCAAGTCCAGAATAAATGAACATTTTTCCAGGGTAGAAATGCAACTACGCATTTTCTACCCTGAACGAGGGCTCTTGATCGCGGCGAAAGTGATCAAGAACCGAGTTGAAATTTTAGCTTGGATAACGGCGGTTCAAGAGTTGATGTTTTAACTTGAGCGAGTGGTTACCAAAATTTGATTAACGGCGGTTCGCGGTCGAGTTTTAAAAAACTAGAGCGGGTTGATATTGGATTTCCGCACGGTCACCTCGGTAGAAGTTGTAATTCGGCGAATTAGATTGTCGTGAAGAAAGTCAAAGAAAAAATGATGAAATAAAGTAAATAGTTAATAACTAGAAACCGGGAGTTCAGAGTAAAAAAGGAAGAAGGTATTAGATTTGTTGTTTTAGTGATTCAAAAAAATGAGCGGCGGTTCGGCGGTGAGATTACTAAGGTTTTTCAAACAAAGCGTAATAGTAAGTATTGAATAAGGAAGAAACTGAAAAGTTGTAAAAAAAAAAAATAATACAAAGAATTTGTTAGAATAAAAGTGACCAAAAAGAATCTAAAAGTCCGTTTACCAATTTTTATGGTGGTATTCACCTCACTTGGTATTGCGATTACCTGATAAGGTCCTATCAAGAATTGCGAAAGCTTACATTTCCTGCTTTCCTTTTTAACGAGGACCTTGTCTCCTATGTGCCCAGTTAGGGGTGGTGCGAATGCAGCGGTTCGTAGGTATTGGTCCCATGTTTTTGGATTTTCATCTACGATTGTTCGCAGGTATTCTATTAGCGGTCAATGTGCATGCTCTAGTGCTCCATTAGACTGTGGGTGGTATGCTGAAGCTTGTAACCTCTTTACCTTAAGAAGCTTACGTATCCTTTTGAATAATTCACTCAGGAAATTTGTTCCTTGATCCATGAGTATTCTTTTGGGTATGCGATTGTGCGTAACGATTTCATCAAAGAGAACTTGCGCTACTGTGACTGCTTCTGTATTAGGTATTGCATACCAGTCGACAAATTTTGTTAAATTATCTTAGAAAGTCAAGATGTATTTGTTCCCTGATGTGGTCTCTTCTAATTGACCTACAATATCGAGATAAACTTTGTCGAAGGGCTGCTCTGCGATGTCCGTGATAACCATCGGCATTTTATATTGTGGAAATGCTTTTAAGGTCTGGCACTTTGGGCATTTTTGTACTTACTTTTTGATCAAGCGATGTGGGGTCTTGTATATTTGCCTCTAGCGGATGAATTTCGTTTTGATCCACTTACGTGTGCGCTTCTGTTTCCGTGCTGGAGCTATTTGTAGTCTCTCGAGCTTTTTGTTTCTGAGCGCGAGTCACGACGAAACAATGAGCGGATTTCTTTTTCTTCTTATTATTTGTGGAATGCTCTTCCTGCACAACTGATTCCATCGTGTGGTGGACTAGGGCTTTTACCTTTAAGGTATCCTAGATAAAAAACTTTTCTTCTTAGAAACTGGCGCTTTCTGGCTGCAGTTTCAAGTTGGTCTTTCTCAACTTGTCGAAGACTTTTCGCAACTTTTCGTTGTGGTTATTTAAGCTTTTTCCATAGATAACGATGTCATCTAGTTAACCAAAACATCAGGCGTTGAAATGTGGCGGGGGCTCCTATGAGCCCGAATGGCTTACCCTTGAACTCGAAGTTCCTAGATCTTGTGCTGAAAGTGGTTTTATGTCGATCTCTTTTGTCGACAAGATCTTGGTGATAGCCGTTGGCCAAATCGAGTGTGGTGAAATACCTTGCATGATCTAATTGGTCAAGAATGTCCCCGATTAGGGGTAGCGGAAATGCGTCTTCAATTGTCTTTTTCGTTTAATTTACGAAAGTCGACAACGACGCGCCACCTTTTTTCACCGTCCAGTCCCACTTTCTTGGAGACAACTAGTAGAGGTGAATTCCAAGGACTTTTGCTAGACTGGACTATCCCGCTGTCCTACATTTCTTTTAGCTGCTCATTGATTACTTTCCGCTGTGTTTCAGGTAAGCGGTAAACTTTTTGATTGATTGGTGCTTGATCTTGCCCCAATGGAATATTATGCGTTATCGCAATTGTATAGGTGAGTTTGTCACCTTTGAGGAAGAAGATATCGTTGTACTCTTCGCAGAGTTCTGATATCGCAATTTTTTCTTCCGCGGTTAAATTGGGGTCTAGGCTGAGCTCTTGTTCTAGCCTAGAAATGCACGGGTATAATTTTGGGCCGTCCTTAGTGTCATAGTCCGTGTATAGATATCGTACATGTTGCAGGGTTTCTGTTTTTTCAGCTAAACTTACGGTTAATTTATTCTTCCTTTTAAATTTGTTTCCTGAAATTGGATTTAATTTATTAAATTTCTTTTGAGGCTTTATTGTGTTGTAATTTGCATGCTGCAGGGTATTTGCTTCCTGCTTTGCCGACGGCTGAGTTTTGTACACCTGTGCGGTTTTTACCATAGGTTGTGTGGGATACTCATGCTGGTATTGATACTGTCTTTGCATTTGATATTGGAATGTGCGTTCTTTTGGAGTGTTTTTCGTCTGTTAATGGGACTATTATGTAGTCGTCTATTGGATACAGCTGTAATTTTAAACTGTGTATGAATACTTGATGACTGTTAGTGTTGAGAATACTAACCAGCACTAATTCTGTTCTAGATGACAGCAAACTATTCGCCAAGAAGACTCCACCGCTTATCTCTTGGGATAAACGGAGCATTTCTTCTTGAGTTTTTAACGGGACTGGGGCAGCAATTTGAGAGCGCGCAGTTATGCAGATTGGTTCCTTAAAGGTAACCAATTGGTGCCTGATTTCGTCGGTCTCATGTTCGCCCAGACAGCTCATATTACATTCCTTGAGCTTTTTCGGAGCCTGGCAGCCAGCTTTTCTCGTTTGAGAAGCCTTGAATACACTGCAGGTGGATATTTCAGCCTATTTAGACTCTACCTCATCTGGAAGTGTTCTTACTTCTACTGGTTTTTCAGAATGTAGCTTGTCCGTTTCAAACTCTAATGGCAAAGCAAATTCTTCTGGATTGAAGTCCATCACCGGAAAGGCCGGGCAAGTTCTTTACGACTCCAAACTTCCAGGGAATTTTGGTTTTAAAACCTAAGTTTCCCTGGTAATTTCCCAGAATCTTTCCGGTACCAAATGCGGTCTGAAGTGTACATGCCTCATTGTGGTTAATTGCTTTAAGATCTTTTAATGACCTGTTCTTTAGTATACTAACCTAAGCGCCTGTGTCTACTACTAGTTTAGTTTGGCCGTTCAGGCCAAAATATCTATGGTAGTTTCCTCCTCCTGGTGATACATAGAATCTTAGATGGAAGAAAGGTTATTTAATTTGAGGTTATTAAGCAAAAAAACAATAGCGAAAACATCGTCAACGCAGGACCTTGATATTTACACCCGGAGAACGTTCACTGCCGGAGTAAGAAGCGAGGAGAGAGAGAGTGCGAGTGAAAGTCTCTAACGATGGTGAGACTCAAGCTTTGGGTACCATTTGACCCAGGCGCCCCATCCACCCTGGCTATGCCTCCAAAGCCATAATAATATGCTAAGCCCCTGTTAAGTCCCAGCATGAAAAAGGGAGGCAGGTGCCGGGTTTTTAGAAATGATAAGACAGGATTTTCAATATGACAAAATACTTCACTGGTTTTATTGATCACAAACGCTTCTTAACAACTAGGCAGTTCAGTACTTAAAATCTAATAAAATTCACAAGTCACTTAAGCTAATTTTAAATTCAATTTTAGCTACTACTACCTTAAAATAATGAGCCTCCACTGGCGAATTTTAATCTGTAATAAAAAGGACACTATTATTAATAAATTCAATTAAAGGGGGTAGGAGTTTGGTTTTATTAGACTGAGCGTCATACAACTGCTCTTTACAATGGCTGGGATCAAGACTCCCGATGTAAGGTGCTGAAAATATATATTAATTTGGTTAGTATAAAGGGGTTCATATACTTCCCTTGATTTAATTGGTTAAACAAGACTTAATTTTGGCTTCAATATAACTGCCGATCTGTCTTGGTGCTCAGTCAGAACTTGAGTGATTTGCTACTTCCAGTAGCTCGCTATTTATAGGCAGAAACACAATAGGAATTGTGTCTGCCGGTAGCGTTGCCATGACGCTCGCGTCTTGTGTGGATTTTCATATATTTGGCCCAATGGCGTCATCATATTTCTAATCGGAATGTTTTATTATGCACTGAAAGCTGCCATTTTGAATCTGTCAAAGTGGTTCATGGCAGCTGTTTTGGTTGGAGTTGAAGGTAATTGATGATTCAAATATTTATTTATAGATAATAAATGATTTTGCATTTGTAGAACTGCGAGGTGAATTCTTGTGGCTGACAGTGGATGGATTCTACGAGCGTAAGTATGGTTTTATTAAAAAGTCTCAGATTATTTAGAATTATTTAAATACTGAGACTTTTAACTATTTGTTGACAATTTTGTGAATGACTTTTATTTATTTTATTTTTTTTATTTTTTAGCTGCGAGGAGAACTATTTGAAGATTGTTCCGCGACGGAACATCCTCCCGCCTCCAGGAATGGAGTAACTAAACGTTCTGTTTTTATGTTAATAAATAAAATTTTTATGACTTACTTGAGTGTTTAAGTTGCAAGCGAACCCTTATTTGTCCATTGCGCAATCTGAGAAACCGGAGGGTATCCCCGTCCTCGGTTGTTATGCGATATCCCTTCCTTGCTGAGAAAACTCTTAGCCATGGGATTGGTTGGGATTGGATTTGATCCCAGAGCCGAGGTTCCACTATCAGATTGGGTGGAGGTCTTCTCGTAGGTCGTGCTGCTGGCAAATCGGGACGTTGATGTACAGCCTTCTGCACTGGATTATTATTCAACGCTGGTTTTTGAGCTGACGCTTCGTGTGATGCTGCACAGGAAGCCGTCATCGCTGGCTTTCTGATTGATGTGTGATATGGTTTTGCTGCTGATGTTGAAGCCGTTGGAGCCGGCCTTCTGAATGATGCGTCAAATGGTTTGGCGGCTGATGTTGAAGCTGTCGGAGCCGGCCTTTTGACTGATGCGTCATATGGTTTGGCGGCTGATGTTGAGGCTGTCGGAGCCGGCCTTTTGACTGATGCGTCATATGGTTTGGCGGCTGATGTTGAGGCTGTCGGAGCCGGCCTTTTGACTGATGCGTCATAAGGTTTGGCGGCTGATGTTGAAGCTGTCGGAGCCGGCCTTCTGACTGATGCGTCATATGGTTTGGCGGCTGATGTTGAAGCTGTCGGAGCCGGCCTTTGAGTTGATGCTTTGTGCGTCGTGGACGGAGCCTTCAAAGCTGGCTTTGTATTATTATGGGAGTAAGGTTTCAAAGCTGGCTTTGTATATTCGGTTGCCTTCGATTGTGTTGTGGCTTTTTTGGCCCCTGTAGGAGGTCTAGATGGCCTTATTGGCTTTCTAGTCGTAATTTCTTTGGCTATTTGTTTCAGCCTTTCCGGTACCAGTACTGTCTCGAAGGGTGGTATGTAGGTTCTGGGGCATCGTGGCATGTCTGTGGTCCGGAGCTTGTCCTTTGTAGGAACCTCTAGCTCAGGAACATCATCAATGAATAAATAGTCATCGAGACTTGGTAGTGAGTCCATCTCTCTTTTATTTTTCTATTTTCCAAACTGTATGTGATACAAAAAAAAATAATATAAAATAATAAGAAAAAATAATAAAAAAGCAAAATTTCAAAAATAAATGCAGAGGATGCTTACAAAAAATTAAACAAAAAGTAAAATAATAATAAAAAGAAAAATGAAACAATAAAGATAAAGAAATTTGTTTTCAATCCTATTGCTGTTGCGAGGTTACTTTTCCATGTGTTTTACTGCTCGTTGTATTTGACAGATTTGCCTTTGGCGGATTTAATTCCAAGTAAAGTTGGTTTTAATTTGGTTTTGTTCTGCATTACCCGCCATTTTAATGGTCTAATGTTTCCTTTTTATTTTATGAGATGGCGTTACTGTTCGTGCTGCAGAGTGTGGGTAGTAGAATATTTTGAGAAAGCGAATTATTCTGTTTATAATTGGTTGCTTTTGTATTTTTGTACTCGGTTGATGGCATTCTTGCTTTGTTATTTGCAAGTGTTTCTGACATTTACAATGACTAGTGTAATTTCCTGCTGACTAGTCAGTTGATCGAACGTACAGCGTTTGTAGTGATTGTTGTCGCTGCTTTGATTTGTGGAGGTTTTTATATATTATTCCTGCTGGTTGAGATTTTGTTGTTTTTCTTCAATTGGTAGTTTAAATAATTTTGTTATTGGTCGACAGTATTCTTGCTGCGCTGTTTTAACTGTCGCTACTCTGACTTTGTTGTCCGTTCCAAAATGAATTTTAATTATTCTGCCGAGTAGCCATTTCGTGGGAGGACAATTTTTGTTGTGGATTAAGACCATGTCATTAGGTTGTAGATTGTTTTCAAGATTTCTCCACTTCGTGCGTGGTTGCAAGCTGTGTATATATTCCGCAGACCATTTTCTCCAAAATTGTTCTGTTAAATACTGCGTGTATTGCCATCGCTTGAGTAATGTATCATTCTGAGGTATAGATGGCTCTGGAATTGCTTTAAGGTTTCTGCCTATTAAAAAGTGACCTGGAGTCAAAACGTTGTAATCTTTCGGATCGTTTGACAGTGGAGTTAGCGGGCGTGAATTAATGCAAGCTTCAATCTGGCACATAACAGTCGAAAGTTCCTCATACGTTAGTATAGCGTTTTGTATTGTCCGCTTTAAATGTGTTTTCAATGACTTTACCCCGGCTTCCCATAATCCACCAAAGTGTGGCGCAGCTGGTGGATTAAAGTGCCATGTAATTCCTGCCAACATAATGTCTGTAGCGATATCGTGTGGAAGTTGTTTTAACATGTTTTTCAACTGGTCTGATAGTTCCTTGTTTGCTCCGATAAAATTCGTACCGCAGTCAGAATATAGATGTCGACATAAACCTCTTCGACCAGTGAATCGTTTGAGCGCGGCAAGGAAGGCTGTCGTTGTGAGTTCGGTCACTATTTCAATATGGACTGCTTTTGTGGCCATGCATACGAATAGACTGAAGTATGCCTTCATAATTTTGGCATTTCGTATTTTTGACGTTTTTATATCGATTGGGCCGGCGTAGTCTACTCCGGTATGTTCGAACACCATGGATGGTGTTGCTCTTGACGGCGGTAGATTCCCCATTATTTGATTTGTGGGTTTTGGCTTGGTTCGAAAGCATGGTATGCAGTGGTGGATTCGATGTCGGATAGTATTTCTGGCGTTTATTAGCCAATACTTGTTCCTTAGTGTATTGAGAACTAGTTGTGTGCCTCCATGGAATGTATATTGGTGAATGTAATCTATAATTATTTTTGACACATGATGCTTGTTGGGTAAAATCATTGGATGTTTTTGGTTGTATGTTAATGTGGTGTTTTCGAGTCTGCCACCTACTCGAATCGTTTTGTTCTCATCCAAAAATGGATTCAAGCTCAATATTCGGCTTTTGCTTGAGATTGTCCTTTTTTTCAGTAGGCATTCATATTCATTAGGGAATGCTTCATGTTGTATGATCGCTATGATTCTGTTTTCTGCTTGATTTAATTCATTAGATGTTAAATAGCCGGTTTTGCGTTTTATTGGTGGTGTTTGACAATTGGCATAAAATCTTCTGCAATATGCGATTATGCGTATTAGTTTAGTGAATGATGAATACCTCTCTAGCCATGCAACTTTGTCATCAGTGCAAATCAAAACTTTGACCTTTCGTGATTCAAGTTCAAAACTCTTGTCATTGACAGTTGGTTTCATGTTGTTGAAGCCATGGTGGACCCTCCCACCAGAGGTTGTGATTGCGTAGTTCGGTGGGATATAATCCTCGAGTGGCGCAATCCGCGGGATTGTCCTTTGATGGGACAAAATGCCAAAACCTAGGGTGGAGATTCTCGTGGATTTCGGCGACTCGATTCGCCACAAAGGTTTTCCATCGTGTTGGATGGCTGTGTATCCAAGCCAATGTAATCTCCGAATCGCACCATGCTATAGTTGATATTTCTTGCAACTGCATATCGTTTTTTATTTGTTTCAGGAGACGGGATAAAATGACCGCTCCACATAGTTCCAATTTGGGCAGTGATGTGGACTTCGTAGGGGCAACTCTTGTTTTTGATGTCAATAAATGGGTAATGATTGAGTTGTCATTGTCGACAATACGCAGAAATGCCACACTTGCGTAAGCCCTTATAGATGCGTCACAGAATCCGTGTAGCTGAATATTTTTTATTTTTGGTGAAAATTTTATCCATCTGGGAATTCTTATGGATTTGACATCTAGTAAATTCTCTCGATATCTGATCCATTCTTCGGCCACTATGGATTGTAATGGTTCGTCCCAAGAGTACCCGGCTAGCCATAGTTTTTGTATAAAGATTTTTGCGATTATGACGCATGGAGCTAGCCATCCGAGCGGGTCGAACAAAGTTGCAGTTTCAGAGAGAATCTGTCGCTTGGTATATTTGTCCCTTGACGTTGTTGGCTCAGTGGCGAAGCTAAATTCATCTGTTGAAGGATTCCACTGCAATCCGAGAGTTTTTATAGTGTTCTTCTCTGCCAAGTATAGTATTGTGTTAATTTCTTGATCTTTCTTTGGAATGCTCGTCAGCAGTTCTGGGCAATTCGCTGTCCATTTTCTAAGGTTAAATCCTCCTTTTCTGAGTGTACGAATGAGCTCTTGTTGTAGTGATAAGCCGGCACTGATGCTGTGAGCCCCGGTTAATAAATCATCGACGTAAAAGTTTGCTCGTAAATTCTGAGCTGCCAGTGGAGAAAGCTGCTGCTCATCATTGGCTAGTTGTTGGAGGGTTCGAATAGCCAGATATGGAGCTGCTGCGGTTCCGAATGTGACCGTGGTCAGACGGAAATCTTTTATCGGCTCCTCGGGACTATTTCTCCATAGGATTCTTTGGAAGTCTTGATGATCTGGATGCATATGTATCATCCTATACATTTTTTCGATGTCGGCTGTTAGTGCATATTTGTACAGACGCCATTGTAAGATTAGGGCCCATAGTGTTTGCTGAATTGTTGGGCCAACTAACATTTGCTCATTTAATGACTGGCCATTGGTGGAACGAGCTGATGCATTGAATACGACTCTCGTTTTGGTCGTAGAGCTCTCTTTTGTGACTGCATGATGTGGTAAATAGTAATGTCGGATAGGCTTTGATCCGACTTTGCTTTGTTCTGTTTCAAGTTGACTGGATGGAATCTCAGTCATGTGTCCCAGCTTTTGGTACTCTTGTATACATGCTTTATACTGAGTAGCCATTTCTGGTTGTTTTTCTAAACGTTTCTCAAGTTGGAGAAATTGTTTTAATGCCATAAACCTCGTCTGACCAAGTTCTGGTCCATTTTTTCCCCTGAAGGGTAGTTTTACTTGGTATGGTCCATGGCTTAAACGTTGGTGTGTGTCTTTATAGATTTTTTCACATAACTCATCATCGGGGTGAGCTATTTTTCGTGGGATTTCTTCTAGTTCCCAGAATCGTTTCAGTTGAAGATCTAATTTGTCATCTTCAGTTATTTGGACCGTGAGTGTTTTGATGTGCTTAGTTTCGTCCCTGTGTTCTGTTTTGCCCATTAAAATCCAGCCCAGTTGAGTATATTGTGCTGCGGGTTCTCCTGGGGCACCTTTGATGATTCCGTTTTCGATGATGTCTGCGTAAATGTCAGCTCCTAATAAAACGTCAATTGGCCCAGGTTGGTAGAACATTGGATCCGCTAGGTGTAGATGCTGTAGGTATAGTAATCTTTTGACGTTTAATGTGTCGGCTGGGACGAAATCTGTGATTTTGTGTAGTATGAGGGCGTTCATGTTTGTTTCAAACTGTGTGTGAAGTGATTTTAATTTGAATGACGCCTGAGATTTTATGGAAGCTGTCTGAATTTTACCTAGTCCGGTTACCTTGACATTTGCAGGATGTTTTTGTATTTTTAATCGTTTTATTGCGCTTTCCGTAATAAACGAAACTTGAGAGCCCGAATCTATCAGTGCTCTCACTTGATGATTCTGTCCGTTCGGACCTTGAATATGAACTAGTGCTGTTGACAGTAATGCTCGGTTGATATTTGAGAATAATGATGTAGTGTTTGGCTCTTTGCTGACACTAAGCTTCAGGTCAGCTTGCCTCTGGTCATTATTTGTCACCTCGTTCTTTGCTTCGAGAGGTTGATTTACGTGTAGTAATGTGTTGTGCCGTTTGTGACACAGAAAGCAGGTTTTTTGGCTGGGACAACTATTGATGTTGTGTCCTGATGCGAGACAATTTTTGCAGAGCTTAAATTGTTGCACGAATTGTAATCTTAAAGCTGGAGTTAATTTTTTAAATGCCGCGCAATGAAAAAGCGTGTGATTCTGTTTGCATTTAGTGCAAGTATATGTTTTGCTCATGAAGGCATGAGTACCTTTGTGTGCATGGTTAGATGACGGTGTGTTATTTGAGTTCGTGGGTCTATATCCGCGCCGTAACTCTTGGGTATGTGGAGACCTTGTTTGTCGTCCATGTTCTGCTGAGTTCAAGTTTTGACGTACTTGAATTGATTCTAGAGTACGGAAACGTGACTCTAGAAAAGCTGACAGATCAGCGTATGTTGGTAACTCGTACTTGCTACCTAGCTCTTGCTCCCACAGTTGATGAGTCTCTGACGGTAGGCGTTGAACAAGGTTATGAATTAATATAGCATCCCAATGTTCTATGGGTAAGTTTAAATATTTTAACTCGTGGAGGCTTTCTTCTGTCTGGTCTAGAAGAGTGCGAATGGCATGGGCAGACTCTGTTCTTATTGGTGTCTGATTTAGTAAAGTTTTTAAGTGTGTGTTAACTTGAGCCCGCTAGTTGTTATATCGTTTTTGTAGTAGTTCCCATGCCTTTACATAATTTGCTTCTGTGACTTCAAACTGACGTAATAAGCGTTCAGCTTCGCCAGTGACGCTGAGTTTGAGGTAGTGTAGCTTTTGGACCTTGGATATATTTAGGTCTGTGTGAATTAATGAATTGAACAAATCATGGAATGTCCTCCATGACTTGTAATTACCGTCAAATGTCGGTATATGGATTGGTGGAAGCCGTGTTTCTGGCTTTGATAGTTGTACTGACTGAACTCTGGTTTCATTTGTGTTTGTATTGAGAGGTATTGCTGGGTATGACTCTTCTAATTCTTCTAGTAGAGTGGATAAGAGATTTATATATATGAGCTCGGTTTCCTCATATAGTTCTCCTTTGGCATACTCGCTTTGAGCGCCATCTTTGGTAGACCAGATTGCTATATGCAGATCTGTGAATGATTTCCAGAGTTTTTCTAGTGAGTCTATGCGTGCTGCATAGTATTTTTTGCCTGCCTTGGTATCACTACCTGCCTTGGAGTGATTTGTGGCGGCCTTCTTGATTTGATCATTAAGAGCTATCAGTGATAATGTTAAACTAGCGATATCCGCCATCTTGAAAATCCTCCTGTCTTATCCGGCTCGAAGGACCAATGTTAAGTCCCAATTTGGGCTTAGCATGAAAAAGGGAGGCAGGTGCCGGGTTTTTAGAAATGGTAAGACAGGATTTTCAATATGACAAAATACTTCACTGGTTTTATTGATCACAAACGCTTCTTAACAACTAGGCAGTTCAGTACTTAAAATCTAATAAAATTCACAAGTCACTTAAGCTAATTTTAAATTCAATTTTACCTACTACTACCTTAAAATAATGAGCCTCCACTGGCGAATTTTAATCTGTAATAAAAAGGACACTATTATTAATAAATTCAATTAAAGGGGGTAGGAGTTTGGTTTTATTAGACTGAGCGTCATACAACTGCTCTTTACAATGGCTGGGATCAAGACTCCCGATGTAAGGTGCTGAAAATATATATTAATTTGGTTAGTATAAAGGGGTTCATATACTTCCCTTGATTTAATTGGTTAAACAAGACTTAATTTTGGCTTCAATATAACTGCCGATCTGTCTTGGTGCTCAGTCAGAACTTGAGTGATTTGCTACTTCCAGTAGCTCGCTATTTATAGGCAGAAACACAATAGGAATTGTGTCTGCCGGTAGCGTTGCCATGACGCTCGCGTCTTGTGTGGATTTTCATATATTTGGCCCAATGGCGTCATCATATTTCTAATCGGAATGCTTTATTATGCACTGAAAGCTGCCATTTTGAATCTGTCAAAGTGGTTCATGGCAGCTGTTTTGGTTGGAGTTGAAGGTAATTGATGATTCAAATATTTATTTATAGATAATAAATGATTTTGCATTTGTAGAACTGCGAGGTGAAGTCTTGTGGCTGACAGTGGATGGATTCTACGAGCGTAAGTATGGTTTTATTAAAAAGTCTCAGATTATTTAGAATTATTTAAATACTGAGACTTTTAACTATTTGTTGACAATTTTGTGAATGACTTTTATTTATTTTATTTTTTTTATTTTTTAGCTGCGAGGAGAACTATTTGAAGATTGTTCCGCGACGGAACAGCCCCATTTGAAGAATGTGTGTGTGTTACGTTATGATACCCACCATGCAATCTGCCATCCTCCACCCCTCATGAAGCAGGGATTAGCCGCTCATCTCCATTCTTTTGCCGGACGGTGAAACAAAATGCGGAACAAGTTCGGGGATGCATCACAAGACGGATACGCATTCCATTCGATTTCCTTCTTCTTTAATAACCTTTGAACCCTCACCTTTACAAATGTTTACTTAATTAATGCTTGAAACATATAAAGCTTACTTACTTATAGTATATAATAAAGCTAGGATAACACCCTAATAGCTGGCTTAATATTAAAGAGGATATTCTAGCTGGAGCTTACTTAACTATGACCATCACTGATAAGTAGGAAATAAATGAAAATAAAACAAAGATCGGTAGTACGTGGGTACTCACGAAAACTGAGGATCAGTTATCATCGTAGTTAGTAAGGAAAGAAAACGTGAATATAAAAGAAACACAAATTGGACCTAAATAATTAACCTGACAGTAGAAAGGAAAAAAAACTCTAGACTTACTAAACCATGCGCAGCCTTGTCAAATCTTGGTTATCGGAGTGGAATCCCTCGCTGGCTGGGTAGAAGATCTTGACGGTGCACCATTTTGTAACTCACCACTGCCCCTGCTCACACTGGACAGGCACCTGTGGCCTAGATATTTCATTCCGCTTGGTCGATTGGGCTCATTGGCCTCTTTTTTTTATTTAATTTTTTTTTTTATATATATTTCACTAAACACTTTTCTCTTCTGCGTGTGCCTAACAGTACAATCTATTTGTCTATTCCGCATACGTAATAGTGTAAACGTTCAAAAGGCGATTATTAATCATTGCTCTAAATTGAATTAGACTCTAACGTATCCTCTCTCAACCACCGCAAGTTCTCGCCTAGAGAGATCATAAACGCCTAGCTGTTGAATTGCCACTCGGCAATTCAAATCCAGCCAGGTGAGCACTTTTCACGAAAAAAAAAGATATACAGAATCCTCTGAATAATTATAAAATTTTCTTATATTTTCAGCTGGAAATAAGTTCACTGACACTTCAAATGCAATCAGGTGAGCACTTTGCAGGAAAAAAAAAGAGATACAGACTCTTCTGAATAATGATAAAATGTCCTGATATTTTCAGCAAGAAATAAGTTCACTGACACTTTCAATGCATTCAGGTCAGCGATTTCCACAAAATGATATAGAATCTTCTGAATAATAATAAAACTTCCTTATATTTTCAGCAGAATATAAGTTCACTGACACTTCCAATGCAATCAGGTGAGCGCTTTGTACAAAATGATATAGAATCTTCTGAATAATAATAAAACTTCCTTATATTTTCAGCAGGAAATAAGTTCACTGACACTTTCAATGCAATCAGGTGAGCACTTTGCACAAAAAGATATAGAATCTTGTGAATAATAATAAAATTTCCTTATATTTACAGCAGAAAATAAGTTCACTGACACTTCCAATGCAATCCCGTGAGCGCTTTGCACAAAAAGATATAGAATCTTCTGAAAAATAATAAAACTTCCTTATATTTTCAGCAGGAAATAAGTTCACTGACACATTCAATGCAATCCGGTGCGCACTTTGCACAAAAAGATTTAGAATCTTCTGAATAATAATAAAATATCCTTATATTTTCAGCAGGACATAAGTTCACTGACACTTTCAATGCAATCACGTGAGCACTTTGCACAAAAAGATATAGAATCTTCTGAATAATAATAAAATTTCCTTAAATTTTCAGCAGGAAATAAATTCACTGAATCTTCCAATGCGATCAGGTGAGCACTTTGCACAAAATATATATAATTTTCCGAATAGTAAAGCTATTTCCTTATTCGTATTTTTTCTTCTTCTTTTAAGAATTTGTACGAAAGGTTTTTAATTCGTGCGCGTTCTGCACGAATTAAAGTTTTGCGTTTAGGGTATTAAATTAACTGAAAGTTCTTCTTGCGTTTTCTTCTTTTCAGGTTTCATGCATTTTTTAACAGAGGGCTACTTCTTGAACTTTGTCCACCCCTTTTCAGGTACATTGGGAAAATAATAGGGGGAGGGGAGTTTCTGTACAGAAGGTAGAGTAGCCGAAAAAAAGAATATAAAAAGAAAACGAGATGAGGATGGAAGAGGGTAGCGTAAGGGGAATACGCTACAGCGTGAGGACGACCCACGGAGATGAGAGTCTCAAGCCGCACTTTGACACGAGGCATAGGCCAGGATATGCACTAAAAGAAATAGCTTCACCTACTACGCGCCCAACATGGGGACGACCCACAAGAATCTCAATCGGCGCATGCGCTAACCCCTGGGTTGCTGAGAAACATAATCCCATCTGCGGCCGTGATCTTAGTTCGCCTTGTCCGAGGGAAGACTTACCCATAGACACACGTCGTCTATCAACTCATCTCGACCAATGAGCTGGCCAGGAAGAGGTGCAGCGTACGATTTATTGGGTATGTGAAAGTCAGGCTCGAGACTACGAATGAGTCGGTCAAACGGTACTACTTATCGTTCTGTATTCTGCTTGAATCCGGTCGCAGCACCCCGGAAACCGCCAGTCCTAAGCAAGGAAATCGCTTTGTCACAGATAGAATACATCTATCAACTCACTCAGGACGACAGAAATCCCGCGAGGGATTCAAGCGGGTTCAAGCTCCAAGGAAATTGAAGAAGGGACAGGAAGGTGAAATCCTTCGGATGAAGGCTAACCCAGAAGGGGTCAATAGAGAAGACTTGGACCATCTAAACTTGATAGTTTAGAAATAATATACGATAAAAACTACACTCCGCAGAGGCTACATCCGCACTCGCTGACGCTGAGACACCCTTTTATTGGAAGAAAATTGAAGAAATAACAGGAAGGTCAAATCCATCGGATGAAGGCCAACCCAGATGGGGTGAGTAGAGAAGACTGAACCCATCTAAACTTGATAATTTAGATATAATATACTATAAAAACTACACTCCGCAGAAACTACATTCGCACTCGCTGATGCTGCGACACCCTATTATTGCCAGAAAATTGCAGAAAGGTCAGGAAAGTAAAAGTAAAAAGAAGCGCCTAGTAGCAACGTGAAAAAGGTTTGTCACCCACTAATGAAAAAGCAGTAGGAGGGTTGGCGATAACCTGTAATTCGCGAGTGATGCTTGCCGGATGCCTTTTTAGGGCTACGACAGTCTATACGATTTGGTCAAGACGTGATATCCTTAGCATGGAAAATTCCGATTGGGAGACCTTTATCATTCTGCAGACGGTATGAAACTCGCCCGATTCGTTCCGTGCTTTTACGAACTTAGGTGGCAACTTGGCAGCACAACGATAAATTCACTGACACGTCCAATGCAATCAGGTGAGCGCTTTGCACAAAAAGATATATAATCTTCTGAATAATAATAAACTTTCCTTATATTTTAAACTTTCCTTATATTCAATTTCAGCAATTTCACGTAAGAATTTGCAAGCTTGCATTTCCCAGGCGCAGGCAAGTGATATTTGATTACTTGCGCATGAAAATTACGCCCCCAGACGCAATATGAGATTTTAGAAGTTTTACCGTACCGTGAGAAGTGAATTATTTTCTTTCTGTAGATATGCATGTATATATGTACATTAATCTAATTCGTAGGTAATTGTTCATCCTGCCCCCTTGGGTTGTTATGCAACACAAAGTCTTCGTTGATCGTCATATGGGGGCGTGCTGCTGGTATTGGAGGAGATATGGACAACTGATTTCGGGAACGCTTGCGTCTCAAATAGGTATAGTAGCTGCATCCAGCAAGTAGTGCGCATAGAAGAACGTAACTGATGGTGTAATGGTGAACGTCATGTAGTGTTGCTCCTTGATGAAAAATGTCCCTTTCCTTCAGGTCTTGTATTTGGTTGATCAGGACATCCAATTCACGATCATTGGATTGCAGATGAAGCTCTGGAGAAGCATGATTTTCTGGCGTGTCCTTGTGGCTCCTTGAGAAATCGCTTAGATTCATTTGTGGAATGAATGATGAAATTACCTTGCTCAGGTAGCGACCATGACCAGTAATCGTCATGGATGGTTGTTTTATTGAGCAGTCTGGTGGGAGCTGTAGAACACCGCTTCCTTTGAGGGTTATTTGCATCACTCGTGTTCCACATACGATGTTGAATGTCGTCTCCGAATCCATGCAGTTGTTGGGAGTGTGAAGTTGTGTCCACACACTCGAAAGATTGCAGGATCGCAGTTGACAATTAGATAGTGATTTTTGATGATTCAACAAGCTCATCTCACATTGGCTTATGTTGGCCTTTAAGTTAAAAATCGGATGATCCTGGTGGCATAAGTACTTCTCCTCGTTTAGCTGTTTACAGCTATCCAATTCTCTTTGCGTGAGGGGGTAATATCTGTCTCTGGGCAAGCTAACAATTAGATATTCCGATGAAGGTCTGATTAGGAGGAATCCGTTTTCATGTGGAATTGGAACCGGAATTAACTTAAATAGTTGGAAATATTCGTTATGTTGTAACGGTATCCTGATATCAATCAGTATGTATGACTCTGTTACCCTATTTGCGGCTGACATTATATTGTACACCATTAATCCGTCATCCGGGTCATTTCCTGGCATGGATAAGGTCGATGGAAGGTGTTGCTTTATTATTGTAAGTTGTTCCCGTAGTTGTGTTCGAGTAATCAGCAAGGGGCTAATTTTACTGTGGTGAAGATCTATGAGAACACTTAGTAAAGCATCTTGCATTCGCTGATAGTTTTGTAGAACTAAGCTGGTCAGCAGGGAAAGTGCAGTAAATGCTTGCGTTGCTTCTTTCTCATGTTGTAGGTTATCTATATAGCTGCTATATGCCTGAATGTGATCTTGTATTGCCTTAAATTGACGTCGGATTGCTTCGTCCTTCCGCTTTAGGATGTTGGTTGTGGATTCCAGTATAGATGTTTGGTTTCTCAATAAGTAAAGCAAGTGGTTTTCATTCGTACGAGACCTTTCAATTTCCCTTTCAATATGCTCAGCATAAAATGCATCGAGAATTCCAAAAAGTGTGTTTGCGACACTTCCCACTATTTCAAAGGGTGCCCTTCTTCTGCGTCCACTGCTTCGTTTATGTAGGATCTCATTGGATTCCTCGATGTGCGTAAGCTGATGCCGAAATTGGGAAAGTATTTCCAAGCAATGATTTCTTCGAATGGTTGTATTATTACAGAGATTGCCTATTTCACCTATACATTTCCTGATCCCTTTTAACTCGTTCCAATAGTTGTCGAGGTTATAATAGGTTATTAGATTCCATTCACTATTCATTAATTCTGCTTGTCCTATTTTTTCGAAAGAAATGCATGGGTGACTAGTGAATGGGTCTACCTTCACAGGTTCTTTCATAGAATGTCCTAGTATGGGAAGGATGAGTGAAGTCAACATTAGTAGCCTTAGGCTAGTGGATGTTTTGACCGGACTAGTGCTATGCTTAGTATTATCCTCTGAACTTTCGGAAATTTTAGTTGTCTTTTTCCTCTTCACAAAGTGTGAGTTTGCCCAATTGGAATTAATTGGCAAGAATCTTCCTCGAAGGGGATGATAAGGTCGCTCTGATTTCTTTGGAGCTTGCTTGCTCTTGATGTTTCTTGAAGTCTTGACCAAGCCTTGTTTAGAGCTCAAGAGACATGTTGTTGATTTGATTGATTTATCGGTAGGTGAATTTGAACCCTTTTCTTCAATGTTGCTGCATTCGGAATAATGTTCTTCTTCTGGTAAGGGACAAAAATTGTGAATCGATCTTTTAAGAACTCCGAAGGCTATTTTAACATTCACGACTCTTGTAACATTGTCCGTGCCATCGAAAGTTTCTACAACTCTGCCTAAGGGCCATTTTAATGGTGGTAGGTTTTTGTCCCTTATTAACACTAGAGTTCCTGGCTTCAGGTTCGGCTTTACTCCCTTCCACTTATTTGTTGTCTGAAGTTCTTGAAGGTATTCTGCTGACAATCGATGCCAAAATGTTTGTTGGATGTGTTGTATTTGCCTATATCTCGTCAAATTGTTAAATTTTTGGTCGATGATGTCTGTTTCAGCAAATGTTGTCAGTGGTTTGCCTGTCAAGAAATGCCCTGGTGTTAGCGCTTCAAAGTGGTTAGGGTCTGCTGACATGTGTGTTAATGGCCTGGAATTAAGAATGGTTTCGACTTGAACGATAATAGTGTGGAGTTCCTCGTAAGTTAGATTTGCATTTCCTACTTGGCGGGTTAAGTGATTTTTTGCAGATTTCACTGCCGCTTCCCAGAGACCTCCGAAGTGAGGTGATCGTGGAGGAATCGGCTTCCACTCAATATGGTTCTGGGCACATAGCTGCGACAGCGATGACTGCAATTTTTCTGAAGTGAACATGACCTTTAATTCTTTTAATTGTGCTCTTGCCCCTAAGAAGTTTGTTGCGTTATCACAGAAGATAGTGGCGCATAAACCTCTTCGAGCTAGGAATCTCTTTAGGGCGTTGAGGAAGGCTTCAGCGCTGAGATCGCTAACTAGCTCCATGCGGACTGCCTTTGTAGTGAAACAAACAAACACGGCAATGTAAGCCTTTGTCGGGGATTTTCCGCGCACTTTGAAGTGAATCATTATAGGACCACAAAAACCGACGCCTATGGTGTGAAATGGTGTTGAGGTCCGCACTCGTTCCTTTGGTAGGTCTCCCATTATTTGTTCTAGAACCATTGGCTTACACCGAAGGCATCTTATGCACCTATACACCGTTTTCTGGGCAAGTCTTCTGGCGTCTAGGACCCAGTATCGTTGTCTTGCAATTGCGATTAATATTTGAGGAGCGGCATGCATGTGTTGTTTATGCAAATGATCGAACAACAACTCATTAAACTTGTGTCCCTTGGGCAACAGTATTTGGTTTTTTGCTTCTTGTGCAAGATCAGAGTGTTTTAGTCGACCTCCTACTTTGATGATCTGGGCAGTTTGGTCTAGGTATGGAGTCAAGTGTTGAATGGGGTCACTCGGATCTAATGCTTTATTTTTATTCAACTCCAAATATTGGCGGTAAAATGCAGATCTCTGTACATTCTTGTTAACTCCTCTTAAAGCCTTATCCATTTCTGTGATTGAAAGTTCTCCCGTTTTCCTAGACCACTTTGATGTTTTACAGATCTGTGTAAACCTGATACAGTAGGCAAATATTCTTTGCATCTTTAGAAATGAGTTTGAATGGTTCACTAATTGTAGAATATCGGTGTATTCATGCTCCTTTATTCCTGTGGTTAGTACTGATTTCTTCGGTTTTATCTCCGGAACCCTGTCAGGCAATTTGAATGATGGTTTGGGCCAACTTGCTTCGGGATTGACTAAAAATGCTGGTCCTTTATGCCATAGCCCTAATTGCACTAAGGCATCAGGCAGCATGCCTCGAGAAATGATGTCGGCAGGATTTTGAGCTCCATCAATGTGCCTCCACTGGTTCGTTTGAGTCAGTTGCTGTATTTTCTCTACCCGATTTGCCACAAAGGTAGTCCATGTGTATGACGGCGAGGAGATCCATGAGAGTACAATAGTGGAGTCAGTGTAATAAACGATTTTTGATACTTTGACTAATAAACACTGACACACTCTTTCAGCTAGTTCTGCCATCAGTAGTGCTGCACAGAGTTCCAATCTAGCAAGTGTCATGGTCTTCAGTGGTGCTATCCTTGATTTTGCATACAAGAGCCTAACCCTAATGTGTCCGTGATGATCTGATGATCTGAGGTAACAGCAGGCTCCATAGGAGTATTCGCTGCTGTCAGAAAATGCGTGAAGTTGCACATCAATTGGTTTGGACAATATTACATGTCGCGGAATTTTTAAAGTTTTTAGTTCAGATAAGCGTTTCTTAAATTTGATCCACTTTTCTTTATATTGGGCGGGCAATTCTTCATCCCAGGTGCATTTGTCCTTAAATAATTCTTGCAGAAATAGCTTCCCTAGCACTGCGACGGGTCCTATCAATCCAAGAGGGTCGAAAATACGAGTTATGTCGGACAATACTGTGCGCTTGGTTAGTTTATCTGGCATATATTCTACGATGTGATATTGAAATGTATCTTTGTTTGGCTCCCAGACTAATCCTAGTGCCTTAGTAACCTCAGTTTCATTGATGAGAATCATTTTCTCTTTGTGATCTTCTGGTACAGTTTGCAATATCTCGGTGTGATTGGTGCTGAATTTTCTTAATTCGAAGCCTCCAGATCGTAGTAGTCGTATTAGATAGTCCTTAAGGTTTATTAACTCTTGTGTTGAACTAGATCCTGTCAAGATGTCGTCTACATAGGTGTTTTCCATGAATGACATTTGCTGCTTCTGGAGCTGAGTCGTATTCAGCCAGAGCTAACTGGTTTAAGCTTCTGGTTGCAAGGAATGGAGCCGCGGCGGTTCCATATGTAACAGTGTTTAATTGGTACGTTTGAAGTGGTTTCTCTTTGGAATCACGCCACAGTATGAGCTGAAACCTCTTGTCGTTTGGATGTATTTCAATCTGACGATACATTTTGCAAATGTCTGCTGTCATCACGTACTTGTGAATCCTGAATTTGCTTAAGATGGAAAATAAGTCCGGCTGAACTGTTGGCCCTACCATCAGAATGTCATTGAGCGATTTACCTGATGTTGTCTTAGCTGATGCATCAAATACCACCCGGAACTTAGTGGTGGTGCTATCAGCCTTCGTGACACAGTGGTGTGGCATATAATAATGTATGGGAGGAATGAGTTCCCTTGCGATGGGCTGCATGTGACCAAGAGCTTCATATTCTTTCGTAAACTCTATATACTGTATTCTAGTGTTTTCGTTCTTATACAGTTTTCTCTCTAAGGCGAAAAATCGCTTAGCTGCGATGTCAAAAGATGACCCAAGGTTTAAAGGTTTCTCCCGAAATGGTAGTTTTACGGTATATCGTCCCGATGTTGATCGTTGAGCGGTGGTTTGAAAGTGTTCTTCATATTCTAATTCCTCTCTTGACATGTACCTAGGAGGCGAGTCGTGATTTTCTATTTCCCAAAATTGTTGGAGCTGCCTTTCCAATTCTGTGACTGAAGGTTGAGTTGCGATATAGCAACTCTGCTTGCTCCTTGTTCCTTCTTGTATACTTCCCGAAAGTATCCATCCAAACCGAGTATTTTGGAGCAACGGCAGGTCATTATGTAGTCTGATTTGCCCTTCTTCCAGCAACTGAAGAAATAGCTCTGCCCCCAACAACATATCAATAGACTGAGGTTTGTGGAATGCAGGGTCTGCTAACTGTATATTGTTGGGAATATTCCAACTGGATGTTATGTTATACATTGAAGGTTGTTGTTCCGTGATAGTTTTTAAAATCACTGCGTTTATGTCAGTAGAAAAGTCATTTAGCCTCGAATGTATCGTGAGGGTAGTTTCGTACCTTGCGTTTGTTTCGAGACCTCCAATTCCACTTATGGGTCTAACAGCACTCTGCAGTTCACAAGAATCCCTGAAGCGCTGCTAACTCTTATAACAGCAGTTGCTAGCATAACTTGGGACCCTTTTGCTGACATTTGACTCATGTTTGTTGCACTGGATACTGATTGCATAGTACTCTGCGTTATTTCATTGGGTTGAAGGGTACTGACAGGTTTCCTTCCATGTGGTAAGGTTGACTTGCGTGGGTCATTTGAGCTGGCAGAGCTATTAGCATGATGTGGTGCAGACTTGGCCCTTTCTAATTCCGTATCATGAATTAATGTATTATAATTTTTGTTGCATTTCCTGCAGCTGCTTGATGAGCACTCTCTGGCCTTGTGACCAAATCTCAGACAGTTTGGACATAAGTGCAATTGTCTGACAAGTCGAATCCGATTCTCTAATGGCAAATAGAGAAACTTGGTACACTTTAGATTTTGTGCTCTGCTTTGCAAACAGGACACTGAGGTGTTTGAGCTGAAGCTGTAAATGTGGATGTCTTCTTGCGCTCTTCTCTTGTGTGAACTGCTTCTAGCATCTGAAATCTTGACTCTAAGAACTTTAAGAAGTCGCTTATATCTTGCAACTCTCGAGGAGACTTCAGCGATTGTTCATAAAGCCTCCTCGATTCTTTATCTATCTTCTGTAATAGTAAGTGCAGCAATATAGGACTCCAATCGTTGATATGAATGCCCAGTTTCTCGAGAGCTAATAGACATTCTTTGGTGCAGTCATGTAGCCTCTTAATTCCTGAAGTTGTCTCCGTAGTGAGACATGGCTGGCTTAACAGGTCGTTCAGAATTGTAGTTACGATGGTTCTCGGATTGTCGTAGCGGTCTATAAGAATTTTCCATGCCATAGTATAGTTGTCTTCTGTGGCTTGAAGATGTTTGATTAGTCGATTGGGCTCAGCTATTAGGTTCGCCTTTAGGTAGAACATTTTTTCTGCTCCACTTAATGGTCGGTTATGTATTAATTGCGTGAACAATTTTTTGAACTGAGTCCACTTGGTGTAACTTCCATCAAATGTAGAAAGGGTAATTTTTGGCAGCTTGACATTGCTATTACCGCCGAGAGAAGTGTTTTGCTCTTCCAGCTGTTCCTGTAGTTTTATGGCGATAGTCTGGAAGCGGTCTTCAATTATGGAATATGCTCATACGTCGCAAGGTTTATCGCTAATATCTGCCATGATTTGTCCATGTAACAATGATATTTGATCCCAATACTGGTTGGCAAATTTAAGTTTTTGTATGTAGTATGCCTTTGACTGTGGGATTGTCATTTCTTTCTCGATTGCAGTAATGACTCGGTCTAATGCTGAGATTGTGCCCTCTAGTTGGTTTTTTAGCTTGAGTTGCTCGAGATTGTCTTTGATGTGTTCAGATTGATCTGCTGTCTGTGTACCGTCATTCTGTCTGAGAGTTGAGACTATTGGTGCGTTTGTGATTTGTAACATACGTTCCTCTATCTTCAACATGAACTCTTTGTATTCCTTGTAGACTTGTTCATAATAATTTTGAGCAAAGTAAGGATGGTCCCTGTTGCCTTCCCTCTTTTCCTCTAGTTGCTCATGTGTTTCCTTAAATTTGGCCCATGAATTTTCGAGCCTTTCTAGGTAGCTCTTGGTACCCTCAAGTGTTCTTCGTTCACTTCTTTCCTTCTTGAAATTTTCACATAATTGAGTTATTTCCTTACCAATATCTGTTTGGATAGTTGTCAGCCTTTTGAAATCGGCCATTGTAGCCTCGTGGGCCTTTAAAATATTCTTATTTGCCAGTAATAATGATGTACAGTTGTTGCTGATGGTGTACCTTGTAAACACTCCTGCTTGATTGAATAGCTAGCCACTGCTGATTGACTGAGTAAGTAGATACTGCTTCTTGTTTGAATGGCTAGCCACTGCTGCTTGACTGAATGGGTAACTACTTCTGGAATGAATGGTTGCTGTTGCTGCTAGAATGGATGGATAGCCACTGCTTCTTGTTTGGATAGCTATCAACTGCTGTGAGCTTTTACCTAGGTAGAAGGATGGGTGTTGCTAGACAACCACTGTCTTCGACTGGTAATTAAAGCGGCATCTTGAAGTAGGTATCTGTCTATGCAGATGAAGCAGATAGGTGTAGCTATGTTCTTGTGTTGGTGATGTACTGAAACATTCAATACATCACGTCGGGGTCACCAATGTTTAGTAATTAAAAAGACTCCTTTGATGTTTTAAAAATACTGAATATTTATTCTCCAAAACTCGTTAATTTATATAAAATTTAAATAAAACTTTCTGGGAAAATAATTTTCTCATGAGAACTGCAGGCGGCAATTTCACGTAAGAATTTGCAAGCTTGCATTTCCCAGGCGCAGGCAACTGATATTTGATTACTTGCGCATGAAAATTATGCCCCCAGACGCAATATGAGATTTTAGAAGTTTTACCGTACCGTGAGAAGAGAATTATTTTCTTTCTGCAGATATGCATGTATATATGTACATTAATCTAATTCGCAGGTAATTGTTCAAGAACTTTGCACAAAAAGATATAGAATCTTCTGAATAATAATAAAATTTCCTTAAATTTTCAGCAGGAAATAAGTTCATTGAAACTTCCAATGCGATCGGATGAGCAGGTTGCACGAAAGGATATATAATCTTCCGAATAGTAAAACAATTTCCTTATTCGTATTTTTTTTCTTCTGCTTTTAAGGATTTGTACGAAATGTTTTTAATTCGTGCGCGTTCTGCACGAATTAAAGTTTTGCGTTTAGGGTATTAATTTAACTGAAAGTTCTCCTTGCGTTTTCCTCTTTTCAAGTTTCATGCAGTTTTTAGCAGAGAGCTACTTCTTGAACTTCTTCCACCCCTTTTCAGGTACCTTGGGAAAATGCTTGGGGCTTGGGAGGTAGAGAAGCCGAACAAAAGAAAATAAAAAGAAAACGAGGTGGGGATGGAAGAGGGTAGCGTAAGCGGAATACGCTACAGCGTGAGGACGACCCACGGAGATGAGAGTCTCAAGCCGGACTCTGACACGAGGCATAGGCCAGGATATGCACTAAAACAAGGTAGGTTCACCCACGACGCGCCCAACATGGGGCGACTCACAGGAATCTCAATCGGAGCATGCGCTAACCCCTGGGTTGCTAAGAAACAAAATCCCATCTGCGGCCGTGATCCTAGTTCGCCTTGGACGAGCGAGGACTTATCTATAGATAGACGTCGTCTTTCAACTCATCTCGACCAATGAGCTGGCCAGGAAGAGGTACAGCGTACGATTTATTGGGTATGTGAAAGTCAGGCTCGAGACTACGAATGAGTCGGTGAAACGGTACTACTTATCGTTCTGTGCTCTGCTGAATCCGGGCGCAGCACCCTGGAAACCCCCAGTCCTAAGCAAGGAAATCGCTTCGTAACAGATAGAATTCATCTATCAACTAACTCAGGACGACGGAAATCCCGCGAGGAGCAGCAAGCCGGTTCAAGCTCCAAGGAAATTGAAGAAGGGACATGAAGGTGAAATCCTTCGGATGAAGGCTAACCCAAATGGGGTGAGTAGAGAAGACTGAGCCCATCTAAACTTGATTATTTAGAGATAATATACTATAAAAACTACACTCCGCAGAAACTACATTAGCACTCGCTGACGCTGGGACACCCTATTATTGGCAGAAAATGGAAGAAAGAGCAGGAAAGTGAAAGTAAAAAGAAGCTGCTAGTAGCAACGTGAAAGAGGTTTATCACCCACCAATGAAAAAGAAGTAGGAGGGTTTGCGATAACCTGTAGTTCGCAAGTGATGCTTGCCGGATGCCTTTTTAGGGCTACCACGGTCTATACGATTTGGTCAAGATGTGATATCCTGAGCATGGAAAATTCCGATTGGGAGACCCTTATCATTCTGCAGACGGTATGAAACTCGCCCGATTCGTTCTGTGCTTTTATGAACTTAGTTGCCAACTTGGCAGCACAGCGATCGACTGCGCTACTTAGCAAAAAGTTTCGAACATACCCACTCTGTCCAGGTACAAAGGCTCTTTCCCGAATTCGCAAGTTGTAACCAGTAGTGTAGCTAGGAGGGTTCTGGCGCACATTTTCCGTACAAAAAGTGTCCGGAATATTCTAACTATTTTGGTGGATCCAGACTGGGGTTCTTGGCCACTGAGGGGGCTTCGGTTTAGTGGTATACGTCACAGGGCATGCCTAGGGATTCCTTTCCTATCGTCTGGCTGACCAGGTGATGACGTCATCTGGTTGCCGATCCCCGTCTGTTTGGGATGCTGCTAAACTTCCGTTCCTGTACGCCCTGAAAAAGAAAGAATAATTTTTACATAAAGCATCGAGAACCAATATCGAAATACTCATCTGACACTATCCGAGGTAAACATTCATCACACTTCTACTCAACATGCCTGCGTGTGTGTATATGTATATGCAACTAGAAGATAAACAAAAGCTAATTAATATTGAAAAATGATTTAAATAGGTTATTCACATTTTAGGGCTAGATTAGTTATTATCCAAATTCATAAACTTCTATGTTATTGATATTATTACCGCTTCTTCAAACATTGAAATTTTCACGAATATATTGCATAATAGGGTTAGGTTATAGATAGGTAAACATGCGTGTCAGTTAGAATAATTAACATAGGAAATTGAAATATATGTAACTCTAGACATTATAACACACAACTTAATTATCAAATCTTAATAAATAATCTTAATTTACTTACATTAGATTTGATTCCGGACGGAGCGATGTTGTATCACAATGATCATAGCCACTTCCCTTACAAATGATTTGACATTCCGATCGTTCCCTTCTCGACTCTGCCATTTCTCCTTCTTCGTTAAGCGAATTGTAGAACCTTTACTTTAAAATAGTGGGTTGGAATATTTTATAGCACATAATTTACATCGAAGAGGTGAATTCTGCCTCAAGTGAGATGCATACTATATCGATGAAAGAGATAATGATACCTTTCAGAAAAAATGAAATAGTTAAAGTAATTCCCCCTTTTTTAATATCCGTTAAAAAACGGAAACCCAATCGAACATTCTACAAAATTAATGTTCATGAAGGAGAAATAAGCTAGGGTTGAGTCGAAGATTTATTCTGGAACGCAACGGTCGTGACTTTTTTTCGGAATCTGAGAAAGCTAAAACAAAGTGTGTTATTGTGATACTATTGAACTCTTTTGATTAATAAAATTGAATTTCATTGCATTATCATTATTGAACTCGGTCTACATATTTTCAATTTGAATTATAGTGCTTATTGTTTTAAATGCTTGTAATCGAGGAATTTTGAAGTCATTAAACTTAGACTATAGTACTCAGCGCGTTTTTATACATTACCAGCCCTTTACCCAAATATACGCTTATGGTGCAGTGGAAGTACACTTGGACTTATGATAAAACATTTCGAGTTCAATCCTGCGGTGGTCTCACTAGGAAAAGTTTTTTTTTGGTGTATTTTTTTTTTATACAGACAATTTTTTTTAGAATTCATATTCCAGTGAAGGATCTTACAGTCCTTTTGATACACTCAAAACCCGGAGCCTTTACTAGGACAGAATCAGTGTTAATTATAATATTAAAACGCGTGGACAAAGAAATCTGTGGTGAAAACGAAAATTCTATACATTGAAATCATAAGTGAGTTCGGTAACGGTATCGTGATCGGTTTCGTATTTGATCTGTTATCCCGCATAAAAATTTATTGGATAAATCTAGAAGCATCAAAGGAAATCACTGATAAGTCCGTTTATTTTGAGCATTTTTGTACAAAATATATTTCTCGAAACCAATAAAATGGAGAGCTTAATGGCCATCCAAATAGCTAGATTTGATATGCTAGAACGCTTCATCGATAATTTCAAGAAAGATCCCCTAGACAGACGTACCGCTTCCTATTATAAGAAGCGCCTGCAGGATTTTCAAAATTTATTCGACAAAATACAGGAAACACATACTCAAATTCATAAATCACATACTCAAATTCATAAATCAGCTCTTCTAGAACACACTTACCTTAAGGATGATTTTTACTCTAAATTGGAGGAGTTCTTTTATGCAAATTATCCTTTCATTGAAGAAAGGTTCGAACGGGATTTTCCATCGTCGAAAATCGTTAGTACTTCTAAGGAAGATAAAGTAGCTATTGGGATAGAACAAAAACCTGGGCACGATAATTTGATTAAGTTACCGAAAATTGCTTTGGAGAAATTCTCTGGAGATTATAGAAAATGGACAACTTTTCATGATCTCTTTCAAAGTCTTATTCACAATAATGCTAATCTATCTAGAGTCCAAAACAACAATATTTAAAGCTACATTTGGGAGGAGAGGCAGAAAATCTTTTGAGACATGTACAAGTTACGGATGACAACTATGAGTCTGCTTGGACACTCCTTAATGATAGATACGACAATAAAAGAGTGTTAGTTAATGCCCAATTGGAGCTTCTACTGTCACAAAATTCTTTGTCCAGTGAAACCTCACAGGGAATGAAAAGTCTTTTGGACATCACAAATGAATCTACTACGACCTGGGATGCATTTATAGTTTACATCATAGTGCAGAAACTTCCCACCGAAACGCATCAGTTGTGGGAGCAGGATATCAGCAAAGATAATGACATTCCATCCTGGGCGAGGTTAAAAGAATTCTTGGAGTCAAGATTCAGAACGTTAGAAGCTGTCTCTCAGAAGAAAATTAGTTCGTTTAAAGACAGCCGTATTATTCCGCCTAGATCAAAATTTTCTCCACAATCTTTCCACTTATCAGACAAAGCAAGATGTATTCTCTGCTCGCATAGTCATAACATCCGCCAGTGTCAGAAATTTTCTTCTTTGCCATCGCATCAAAAGCTTGATTTTGTGAAATGAAAGGGTCTATGCATAAACTGTTTAGGTCAATGGCATATAATTGCAAACTGCCCAAGCCAACAAAGGTGTAATCACTGTCGGCAACGTCATCATACGCTTCTCCATCGGAGGTCGACTGATAGACCAAACACCTTCAACTCAGAGCTCAAAGCTCCCAATCGAACAATATCTTCGGCTAATGAACATCAAATGCAAGCACTAATGACATCAATACCCTCTACATCAAATTCTAATTTGCAAGCAAATTTGTCTCCTTCGGCATCTAGTTTTGTACCTCAGCGTGAAAGCTCTGCTTCATGCAATTTGAATTCATTGCTTGTAGGTGCAAATTCTCAAAGGGCTCAGACATTGTTAGCCACTGCCCTAGTCAAGCTAAGATCTCCAGCTGGTCGAGAAAACACATTCCGAGCTTTGATAGATCAGGGATCTCAGGTTTCATTGGTAACTGAGTCAGTCGTTCAGAGTTTAAAGCTAAAAAGAGAATGCATTAGAGCTAATGTAACAGGCATAGGTCAAACGCATGCAGGACAAGTAAATACCAAGGTCCATCTTACGCTTAAATCGCTATACCATGATGACTTTTCCGTGGATATGGACGCATTAGTTCTAACTAAGCTGACTCATTTTCTTCCAACCAGAGAAATACTTAGAAAAGACTGGGAACATATTCAAGGCCTCAAATTAGCTGTTCCTCTACATCATCGCCCTTCCAAGATAGACATTTTGTTAGGGGCTGACGTTTTTGGCCAAATCATTCTGAAAGGTCTCATACATGGGTATCCGGGTACACCAGTGGCACAAGAAACCGTTTTCGGATGGATACTATGTGGTAAGGTAGAGGAAAGCATAGCACCTGTAAAGATAAATAGTTTTCACATCACAACAGAATTACAGCAACAAATAAGACAATTTTGGGAGCTTGAAGAAATTAATATAGAGAGACCCCTTACCAAAGAAGAGCAGCAATGTGAAGAACACTTTCAAAGAACACATAAACGTCGAACTGATGGACGTTATGAAGTCGAACTCCCATTCTCCGAAGAGAATACTTCTAATTTGGGTTTATCTAGAGGGATCGCTTTATCTCGTCTTTACCAAATGGAGCGCAGGTTTAAAATAAATCCAACCTTGAAAGCTCAGTACGTTGCATGTCTCAACGAATATTCTTCCTTAGGACACATGGAACCTACAAACAGTAAAGAAGAAGAACATAGAATCGAGAATGCCAAGAATACATCATATTCCTGCTGCTACTTACCACATCACTCAGTTATGAAGGAAGATAGTACTACCACTAAACTTCGCGTTGTCTTCAATGCATCCGCTCCCACAAGTAATGGTGTGTCACTGAACCAAATTTTATTAAATGGTCCTATTCAGCAAGATGAACTAGCTTCCATTCTTCTAAGATGGCGTAGATATAAGATCGCCTTTACCGCTGATGTCGAGAAAATGTATCGGCAGATATTAGTCACGAAGCTGCATGCCGATTATCAAAGAATAGTATGGCGTGAGTCAGCTAAGGCACCTGTAAAAGACTATAAACTGTTAACAGTTACCTTTGGAACCAAAAGCGCCGCCTATTTAGCCACCAGAGTAATAAAGCAGTTAGCTAATGATGAACGTGATAAATTTCCACTGGCCTCAGCTGCGACTTTGACAGACTTTTACGTAGACGATTTGATGTCGGGTGCCCCCAATGTAGAATCAGCCTTGGAAAAGCAAGCTCAATTTTTAAATTTGATGAAGGCAGGAGGTTTTTCTCTACGTAAGTGGGTATCGAATTCCACAACTTTCCTAGAACATCTTCCAAAGGAATTAAGAGAGATTGATCTGCCATTTCATGTTAACGCTCATGAAAATGTGAAAGCCCTTGGAATGTACTGGAACCCACAAAATGATACCTTTTCCTACACAATAAAATCAAAGGCCGACTTAACCAACATAACGAAGAGATCAATTTTATCAGAGGTGTCCAAGTTATTTGACCCTTTGGGATGGCTTTCTCCAATTATCATTATCGCAAAGATCATGATCCAAAGGCTGTGGCTGGCGAAGATTGATTGGGATGAATCTGTACCAAGAGAACTGTCCTCTGAATGGGTGAATTATCAACAAGAAATCACCAAGGTCGATCAGATTTTTATACCCCGATGGATAAATCTCTCCAATTCAAGCGGCGGCATAGAGATTCATGGATTTTGTGATGCGTCAACTCAAGCTTACGCAGCTGTAGTTTACATCTGTAGTATGCAATATGGACAACGAAAGATATCCATGCTCACTGCGAAAACAAAAGTACACCTATAAAGACAGTGTCGCTACCTCGACTTGAGCTATGTGGAGCAGTGCTTCTGGCAAAATTAGTAAAATATGTAAAACAAGCTCTGAAATTCTATGACAACGTTCCAACATATGCTTGGACAGACTCCGAAATCGTCATCGCTTGGTTAAGAGGTCATCCCACCAAATGAAAAACTTTCATAGCCAATAAAGTTTCATTGATCCATGATTATTTAGAAGAAGCCGTATGGAGACATGTACCATCGAAGCAGAACCCAGCAGACTGCGCTACAAGAGGTCTTCTTCCAGATGAGTTAAGGAATTATACTTTATGGTGGCAAGGACCCGACAGCGACCCAGATCGAAATGCGAAAGTTGGAAGCTTGCTATACTCAAGTGATTGTAGAAAATGAAATCATTGAACGATTTTCATCTCTCACGAAGTTAATCAAAGTAGTCGCATATTGCAAACGATTCATAGAAAACAGTCGAAAATCCATGAAAGATAAAAACAAAGGTCATCTAAAAAATACGGAGCTACAGGACGCATTACGAATTTTGCTAAGAGATGTTCAAATGAAAAGTTTTTCAGACGAGATAGAAAATTTGAAGAAGGTGCGTGACATCAGTCGAAACAGTCGTTTGTTAAGGTTAACACCATTTCTAGATAATGATGGACTCCTGAGAGTTGGCGGTAGACTAAGACACACAAATCTTTGTTTCAGTGAGAAACATCCTATAATCCTACCAGATAAAAGCCATTTCACGAGGTTATTTATTGACAGAACTCACCGAGAAACGCTACATGGGGGTCCCCAACTGATGATGAGTGTCATAGCAAGGAAATATCGGTCAACAGATACATAAATGCATATCTTGTTTTAAACAAAAGGCCACTACACGACAACAATTGATGGGAGATTTGCCTATTGCTCGAGTAAGAATGTCCAAACCTTTTAGCCATACGGGAGTAGATTACTGTGGTCCATTCGAATTAAGAAGTCATAAAGGAAGAGGAGCTAAGAAATATAAAGGATACATAGCAATCTTCGTATGCGTGGCAACCAAAGCCATGCACATTGAACTAGTCACTGATCTTAGCTCTCAGGGCTTCATAGCAGCATATCGTCGTTTTCTATCCAGAAGAGGTCCCTGCAGCGATGTTTATTGTGATTGTGGCTCCAATTTCGTAGGAGCGAATAGAATTCTTACTCGGCAAAGCCATCAAATGGTCTCGGGAATGAATTCTGAGATTGCTGCCAGTCTTGAAACCGAAGGAGTAAATTTTCATTTTATACCTCCTGCTTCACCACATTTTGGTGGTCTTTGGGAGTCAGGCGTTCGATCTACCAAGTATCATCTGAAAAGAATCTTAAGAGAATCAAGCTGCACATATGAAGAATTAAGCACGATATTGGCACAAATCGAAGCGTGCTTAAACTCTAGACCGATTTGCGAAATGAGCAGCGACCCAAATGATCTGACCCCACTCACCCCGGCACACTTCTTAATCGGAGATGTATTACTTACTCCTCCAGAACCTTCATTATTGGACATTAATGTGCTTGATAGATGGCAATATCTGCAACGAATATATCAGTCATTCTGGTAGCGTTGGAATACCGAATATTTATGTCGTCTACAGCAAAGGCCGAAATGGACAAGAAAATGCGAAAATGTAAAGGTTGGAGATCTAGTCTTAATAAAAGAGGATAATCTAACTCCGTCGAGATGGATGTTGGGACGTATAATGGAAACTCGTTCGCGTCGTAACGCTTAAAACCAAAGATTCGATATTAAAACGTCCGATTACGAAAATTTGCTTATTGCCAATTGAAAATAGCATAGACAATTCGCGCGAAACTCACTTAGAAATCGGAACGCAAAATCGTGATAACAATTAATCGGTTCGAATCGCATGTAAACCAGACTCTTAGACTCATTCAACCAAGAAAATAACTAAATTCAGAGTAATACGAAAGCTAATAAATCAAACCCCCAATATCCCTTACATGATTATCCAAGCTCCTTCCTCTTGGACGTTTCCATTACTGTCCAATCACAACCTTCCAGTCTTCTTATATTGTTGCAGACACAAGAAATAACTGGCGCTTCTTCACCACATTTGACATCAACATGCAACAAATTCATTGGAACCTCAAATGTTCCAAGGCCCGGAGTATGTTTGGGATGCTGCTAAACTTCCGTTCCTGTACGCCCTGAAAAAGAAAGAATAATTTTTACACAAAGCATCGAGAACCAATATCGAAATACTCATCTGACACTATCCGAGGTAAACATTCATCACACTTCTACTCAACATGCCTGCGTGTGTGTATATGTATATGCAACTAGAAGATAAACAAAAGCTAATTAATATTGAAAAATGATCTAAATAGGTTATTCACATTTTAGGGCTAGATTAGTTATTATCCTAATTCATAAACTTCTATGTTATTGATATTATTACCGCTTCTTCAAACATTGAAATTTTCACGAATATATTGAATAATAGGGTTAGGTTATAGATAGGTAAACATGCGTGTCAGTTAGAATAATTAACATAGGAAATTGAAATATATGTAACCCTAGACATTATAACACACAACTTAATTATCAAATCTTAATAAATAATCTTAATTTACTTACACTAGATTTGATTCCGGACGGAGCGATGTTGTATCCCAATGATCATAGCCACTTCCCTTACAAATGATTTGACATTCCGATCGTTCCCTTCTCGACTCTGCCATTTCTCCTTCTTCGTTAAGCGAATTGTAGAACCTTTACTTTAAAATAGTGGGTTGGAATATTTTATAGCACATAATTTACATCGAAGAGGTGAATTCTGCCTCAAGTGAGATGCATACTATATCGATGAAAGAGATAATGATACCTTTCAGAAAAAATGAAATAGTTAAAGTAATTCCCCCTTTTTTAATATCCGTTAAAAAACGGAAACCCAATCGAACATTCTACAAAATTAATGTTCATGAAGGAGAAATAAGCTAGGGTTGAGTCGAAGATTAATTCTGGTACGCAACGGTCGTGACTTTTTTTCGGAATCTGAGAAAGCTAAAACAAAGTGTGTCATTGTGATACTATTGAACTCTTTTGATTAATAAAATTGAATTTCATTGCATTATCATTATTGAACTCGGTCTACATATTTTCAATTTGAATTATAGTGCTTATTGTTTTAAATGTTTGTAATCGAGGAATTTTGAAGTCATTAAACTTAGACTATAGTACTCAGCCCGTTTTTATTCATTACCAGCCCTTTACCCAAGTATACGCTTATGGTGCAGTGGAAGTACACTTGGACTTATGATAAAACATTTCGAGTTCAATCCTGCGGTGGTCTCACTAGGAAAAGTTTTTTTTTTTTGGTGTATTTTTTTTTTATACAGACAATTTTTTTTTAGAATTCATATTCCAGTGAAGGATCTTATAGTCCTTTTGATACACTCAAAACACCGTCAGCAGATCAAGCTCTGTCATAGCTGATTTGAAAATTCAAACTGTTTTAGTCTACGCCTGCCTGAGGGAATTCCTTTCCTATCATCTGGCTGACCATGTGATGACATCATCTGGTTGGCGATCCCCGTCAGCTGATCAAGCTCTGTCATACCTGATTTCAAAAACTATTTTAGTCTACGCTTGCCGGAGAATTCCTTCCTACCGTGTGGCTGAACAGGGGATGACGTCATCTGGTTGGCTGATTCCCGTAAGCTGTTCAAGCTATTGTCTTAGCTGACTTTTAATAAAATAATGCTGGCTTTTGCCGGAATCGAACCGAGAGCGCATGGTTTTTTAAAATCCGATGCGCTCTACCATCAGGCCATGGAGGTGTTGTGTCAATGTTCTTTAAACTTGCTATATACGCTTAGAGTTGTTGGGAAAGGGACATCAGGACACTTGTGCGAGGCTGGACACACACACACACACACACACACACATGCAAACACACACACGCCACACACACACACACGCGCACACACACTACGTCATACAAAAATATTTTCTACCAGGCGATATTCCGTATTGCACCAAGTTATTAAATTAGCAACAACAACAACTAACGTAGGTAGGTATGTTGGCTTAGATAAGAAATTGCCTAATTTTTGATCGCCGTCGAATAATGTAAACAAAATTCGCACAGACCTGAGTAAAGCAAACAAATTGAACGATTCGCAATTTCTTTAGCTGGAAAAAAACAACAACTGACAAGTTGTCTTAGATGAGTAGTGGAAGTTATAATTGAAAATTTCTTTTGCTGATAAAAAAGCAACAACAACTATAACGTAAGTTGTTGTCTGTATGTATCTTTTATAAACAAGAGTTATCTTGATATTCGATGTCTAAAAATAGATCACAGCTGCTTGAGATGGTAAGAATGGAAATTAAAGCCTAGAAAATTTTCGGTGTAGGTATGTGCGTATGTGCGTGCCTCTACGGGCTATGTTTTTCATGATATTAGCGATCATACCTTTTATGATGTAATTCATATTAGTAATAATTCAAGTCTAGACTATTTTTTTGTAACCATTAACTTGAGAATTGGTTAAATTAAAATCTTTGATGAGTTATAATATTAATGTAGGATGATGTGGTGACTTAGATGAGTAATGAAAATTGTATCGGTGCAGCCTTGTTAGAAAATTTTTAGTCTACAAGTGTAATGGGATGACTGGTAATTTTATGTCAAACAAACTCGCACAGCCGAGAAAAGTAAACAAGTTGAGCGATTTTTGTTGTGTCTATTGGAAAGTATTCCGCTCAGTAAAAATCTTATCAGCAATGCCGCTTCATATTTATATCCTCTAAAGTATCATCATCCGAAATGGTGTTGTATCAATAGTACAATAGTGAAGACTGAGGTACTATAAGTTAAAAGCTTTGGTGGATGGTATTTAGCGTCACATAATTCTTGTACGATATAGAAGTTTTGGTGAAGACCGTGGCGATGGTCGAGAGTGGTTAGTGTTATTTACTTATTTTTAAATCTTGCCATGAAAGCATTAGGTTGGTTGGGGTGGATTAAATTAAAATTTTTGATGAAAGAAGGTGGCATGATTATATTAATTTAGTTTTGGATAAGTAGCGGAGTGCTGTAATATGTCCCCCTCTAACATATTAGGAAGCTTTAGTGAATACCGTAACTTGAAACCATCTCGCTCTCTCAAAACATCTTTCTCTCTCTAGCACACATGTTTGAGGTGGACTTGATCATGTACATGCCAGCTTGGAGCTTCCCACTTTATGCAAAGTTTTATATCGCTATACTTGCAAACAATTTCCATGGTCTTACCAAAAACTGCATTATTCATCTTCTTATAGCTGTCCTCCTCATGATCGCTAGTAGGCTGCTTCCGTTTGGTGGTTTAAGCCAAGCTGATTGATTGAATTGAAGAACCCGGTGCACTTTTTTTAGGGTGAGGCCATGTGATAAGCATTGCTTCAAATTTCGGTAGTGTATAACTTATTTATTTTTAGGATGTAATGTTGCCAAAAGCTTTTCTAATTTTGCTCTAGGTGGTGCTGCATGCTCAGAGCAAAACGGTTTATCCTTATGTTTATCATGTAGATGTTGAGGACAGTCCAAGTCGACTTCGAATATATATCCAATTGGTGAATCATCAGGAATCCCGAAAACGTCGATAATGGGGGTATCAACCCATTTGAATCGTCCGGTTGTTAAATTCTGTGACATGGTCCATCCATAAAGGTTATTTACATCATAATACATCAGGTATTTCTCTTTCTTTCTCGTCAGGCTAAAAATCATCCATATATTTATTATTTGCTCTATTATATCTGTTCGAGCATTGGCTTATACCACCTCGAATACCTCTCTCTATGAATAGCAGTATATCTACGTCAGTTATCAGCTCTATTTTCACTTTAGTGTATTTTAGGATAGCATCCCATGTTAAGCCTGGCATGGTGTAATAATGAGCTGGATCTAAATTGTATGTCTTCATGCACACTTCTCGAAAGTTCTCAAATACATCAGCCAATAGGAGATCATCAGTTTTCAGGTATAGATCGGAATATTCGCCAAGTGCCTGTATTTCAAATGTCCTCCACACCCTTTCTCGCGGCTGTTGTCCTCAGCAGATATATCACTCTCAGTCATTTTATTATAGAATTGCTCCTGCGCTGGTAAGTGTTGGAATTCCAATTTAGTCCAATCGTCAACGAAGTCGTATGGGAAGACACCTTTGCGCGTAAGCAGTTTAAAGTCATCATCATCCAATTCCTGCCATTCAGCTCTTGTAATATTTAATTTATCCATTGGCAGCAATGATGATAGCTTATCTAAGGATTATGCCATAAAACGGAAGGAATCGATGAATCAGAATTTTATGTGACTGCCTTCAACGTGCTTGGTGCACGAAATGCATCTTTCTTTATTTATTGGTAGGAGAACCACTTTCCCAGGAATGGCTGTAGCTATATCATTAATAATGAAGTGAGGATCATATCCAGATAAATTGTGAAAAATGACTGGAACTATGGAGCAGTCTTGATTCATGAGAATGCATGAATTGTGCGCTGGCCCTCGGTATTTTCCTCTTAAAAGAATTTATGAAAAAATCAATTGAATTATGATTGTCAGTATTTACCTGTTAAGTGGCAATGGTCCCGAACTTGTTCCTCATCGGCTGCAAACGTTTTTTCTCATATATGACAGCAAGTAGTTTCCATATGTGATCGCCGTTCCTCTTTAGTCAGGGGTTGCATTGGTCTGATGTACAGCTTTTCCTGTACAGATATGGATGCAATTTTTTGCAATTCTAATGCAAACCATTGTTGGCAATTCTTGCCTCGATATGCTCTGTAACATGAGAACTTAGCATCATGTTTGCAGTGGAAATAGAATCCCATGCTGTGAACTTCATGCTCCTGGATTCGCTGTGTATTTTGATTATTTCCCTGAATCGGCTTCGATATTGACTCAAGATCAGCATACACACAAAAGGGGACTCGATTCTTATGGTTATAATTCTTACCATTTCTTTTTATCTGATGGAAACATAATTCTGCAATCATTTTGCTTCTCGCATTGGGGGTGTCTGATGCCAGTTTTTCAGCAGACCTAAAGTAGAGCAAACATCTCTCATATATATACTTTCTACCATTACGCTTCGAAGTTTGCTTCGATATGAGTCGGGAAAGATCTTTAATCCATCAGAAATTATATCTGCCATCATCAACATCATCATCATCCTCCATATGATCATCATCCTGATCATAGCCATCTTGTAGCATTAAGAGATTTACATGCCGCTCCATCCTGTGTTTGGTAAGTCCAACTGGAACTGTGGTGAGGAAATTCTGTAGGATGAATACGTTAATTGATAAATCGTTCTGGTCCTCAAAATGTGTAATTTACTTAAGTGTCATAGGAAATATTATCCCATTTAAATTAAGTACAGTTGTAGGATATAGCGCTGAAGTGACGGCCCATGCGAAGCAAGCTTCATCATTATTCTTCAAATTGTTGCACGCTTTCTTTGATGCAATCTCCTTTGTTAAGGGTATATACGAAGATCCTCGGAGCTGTTCAAACTTGTTGATGTGTACTGCTAGATGTATTATAGAGTGCAGTGCCCAGCCACTGTCTTTTTTCTGGAATTCTTCTAGCTGAGTGTTAATTGGATCCAAAATGTTTGATTTAAACCACTCCTCTAAATTATCATCTGCACTATTTGAAGCAGTTCTCGCTGGGAAATATTTAATGTCTTTTATAATTTCATTGTCACCAGTTTCTTTAACAAAGTCACCGCAAAACATTGTAGAAGCTGTAATATTAAAATAATGCTTTAAGGTATTCTTAACACGACGAGTAAATAATTTATCAGCGTCTTGCATAAATAGCTTCGGCTCGATATGTCTTAAATTTGCAATAACACCTTGTCGAATTCTGTCTGCGAACGTTGTCTTTACTTCCTCCCACTTTACAAAATCACTTCTTCTTACGCGAGTAAATCCTCCACCTCAACGGGGAGTTCTCAATAGTGCTTTCAATGATTTAATTTTCTGGAGACAGCTCTCCTAGCACTCGTATTGCACTTCCGAAATGCAACTTGAAATTTATGTATGTTTCTATTACACTTTTTAACAATATAGCCTTTATTCACTGAATTTTTTAAACACTCCATCCCATCGTTTCGCATATTTTCAATTATTTGAAAACTTTTATTTACTAACACCGAAGACATTTTTATTTTTTATGTACGATCACTGAGACTCACTAAAACTCACTGACGCTCCCCAAGAGTTTGCTTGGGCTTTTATTGCAACAGTTTGTAAACATGCCCGATCCTGCTGTTGCACTTTTTTCCCATTTAACATAAGATTACTGCAAATATTTTAGAATGCTAGAACTCCGCTGGGGGCTCCCATGCAGTAGTGACGGAGTGTATTTCATGGCTTGTTAAGTATTTTTGGGGGTTTTGATCATGACAATCATGCAAACTTTTATTTGAATTTACAATATTCTTATTAATACACCTCAGCTGCACACATACATATCCAACCAGAGATCTACACCCATGTTATATAGCCCCGTTCAACTAGCCCGATAATTCCAGGCAAACATACTATACTTATAGTATATAAAGCAGACAAGCAAGCTCCAAGCTGGCATTTATATGATCAAGTCCACCTCAAACATGTGCGCTAGAGAGAGAAAGATGTTTTGAGAGAGCGAGATGGTTTCAAGTTACGGTATTCACTAAAGCTTCCTAATGTGTTAGAGCGGGACATATTACAGCACTCCACTACTCATCCAAAACTAAATTAATATAATCATACCACCTTCTTTCATCAGAACTTTTAATTTAATCACCCCAACCAGCCTGGGCAGATTTAAAAATAAGCAAATAACACAAACCACTCTCGATCATCGCCACGGTCTTCACCAAAACTTCTATATCCTACTAGAATTATGCGACACTAAATACCATCCACCAAAGCTTTTAACTTATAATACCTCGGTCTTCACTATTGCACTATTGATAGAACACCATTTCTGATGATGATACTTTAGAGGATATAAATATGAAGCGGCATTGCTGATAAGATTTTTACTGAGCGGAAGACTTTCCCATAGACACAAAAAAAATCGCTCAACTTGTTTACTTTTCTCAGCTGTGCGAGTTTGTTTGACATAAAATTACCAGTCATCCCATTAGACGTGAAGACTAAAACTTTTCTAACAAGGCTGCACCGATACAATTTTCATTACTCATCTAAATCACCTACATTAATATTATAACTCATCAAAAATTTTAATTTAACCAATTCTCAAGTTAATACTTACAAAAAATAGCCTAGACTTGAACTATTAATAATATGAATTACATCACAAAAGGTATGATCGCTAATATCATGAAAACCATAGCCCGTAGAGGATTCCTGATAACACTTTTCAGTACACGAACACCCCTACACCGAAAATTTTCTTGGCTTTAATTTCCATTCTTACCCTCCCAAGCAGCCGAGATATCTTTTTAGACATCGAATATCATGATCACTCTTGTTTATAAAAGATACATACAGATAACAACTTACGTTATAGTTGTTGTTGATTTTTTATCAGCAAAAGAAATTTTCAATTATAACTTCCACTACTCATCTAAGACAACATGTCAGTTGTTGTTTTTTTCCAGCAAAAGAAATTGGGAATCGTTCAATTTGTTTGCTTTACTCAGGTCTGTGCGAATTTTGTTTACATTATTCGACTGCGATTTTGTTTACATTTTACGGCTGTATGAATTGTTTATGCAATGAATCAAATTAGGAGTATTGCACCTGAAGATCAAAAATTAGGCAATTTCTTATCTAAGCCAACATACCTACCTACGTTAGTTGTTGTTGTTGCTAATTTAATAACTTGGTGCAATACGGAATATCGCCTGGTAGAAAACCTTTTTGTATGAGGTAGTGTGTGTGTATATGTGTGTGTGTGTGTGAGTATGTGTGTGTGTCTGCGCGTAAGTGTGTGTGTCTGCGCGTAAGTGTGTGTGCGCACGAGTGTGTGTGGGGGGTGTATGTGGGGGGTGTATGTGTGTGTGTGTGTCCAGCCTCGCACAGGTGCCCTTATGTCTCTGTCCCGACAACTCTAAGCGTATATAGCAAGTTTAAAGAACATTCACACAACACCTCCATGGCCTGATGGTAGAGCGCCTCGGATTTTACAAAACCAAGCGTTCTCGGTTCGATTCCAGCAAAACCCAGAATTATTTTATTAAAAATCAGCTAAGACAAGAGCTTGAACATCTTACGGGGATCAGCCAACCAGATGACGTCATCCCCTGTTCAGAGGTATGAAGGAATTCTCAGGCAGGCGTAGACTAAAACAGTTTGAATTTTCAAATATGCTATGCCAGAGCTTGATCAGCTGACGGGGATCGGCAACAGATGTCGTCATCACCTGGTCAGCCAAACGATAGGAAAGGAATTCCCTCAGGCAGGCGTAGACTAAAACAGTTTGAATTTTCAAATCACTTATGACAGAGCTTGATCAGCTGATGGGGATCGGCAACCAGATGACGTCATCACCTGGTCAGCCAGACGATAGGATAGGAATTCCCCAGGCACGCCCTCTGACGTATTCCACTAGACCGAAGCCCCCTCAGTGGCCCAGAACCCCAGTCCAGAGCCACCAAAATAGTTGGAGTTTTCCGGACACTTTTTGTATGGAAAAAGTGAGCCAGAACTCTCCTAGCTACACTACCGTAACCAGCGGCGTACTTTTGGTACGCCTCCGTGAAACAAAACTGCACTTCATCGCGCAATAGCTGAAGTTTTTGGTTGACAGGTATACACTCGATGGCCCCGTGGGAATCTGCATTTAACTCTTGAAGAAGTTGGTATGACACCCGCTTGTTACTGGATGTCGACCAAAGAGCAGGAAATATGGCGTGCGCTTGGATGACTCATGCACAACGATGCGGATGGCGAAGCCAATCTCGTTCAAATGTTCGTCCAGATTTCGATGCTCTCTACCGACGTAGGCGCAGATCGCTGCCAACACCGACTGATTAACATCCTCGGAGTCGTTTGATTGAGTGGAATAAGCTGGTTAAAAGATGTAACGTAACGACCTAACAGTTGAGCGAATATTTTTGCAATGAACTGACTACCATTATCTGAATATACCATTTCTGGAACTCCAAACATTAAGAAGACCTTTTGCTCCAGGAATTTGGCGACCCATGGGGCTGTGGCCTCTGGCATTGCTTCCAAGAGCACAAACTTAGATCAGTGGTCCAGCACGATGAAGATGTACCTATTAATGCCTCGGGTACGTGGGTGGGGATCTAGAAAGTCACAGAAGATGCATTGCCAAGGCAGATCGGTAGACCGCATCATGCCCAGAGGAGGTCTTGAAGACACATTGGTCGGATTGATCAGCTCACAAGTTTCGCAGGCGTTTGTGAACTGACATACCTCTGATGCCATGCTCGACCAGTAGTACTGACGGCGTAGTTTTTCTAGATTTTTTGTCAAACCGAAGTGTGCTGCCATAAGAGGACTATGCTCTTATTTAATCAAATCTCCTGTGAGACCATCAGGGACCCATAGCTTCCACTGAACCCGCTCCTCTGAGACGTTGTTATTTGGAAACGAGAATGAGATATATACTTTATCACGGCTAATTCGCAAGTTCCGAAAACCGTTTGGATTAGAAGTGATTCGCTGGATCCTCTCAACGTACGATTTTTCTTGGAATGCGGGTGATTTTAGATCAAGTGAGCTAACTTGAACCGGATACGCTAGTTCGTCAGTGTGGTGTTCTACTGCCTCGTCAGCAAACGATCTCGAAAGAGCATCGACCACAACATTGTCTTTGCCTTTACGATATTCAATGTTAAAGTTGAAGGCCTGGAGTTTGAGGCTCCAACGAGCCAGCCGGCCACATAGATCCCGTTGGTTCATGAGCTATTTGAGGGTAGCGTGGTCAGTAATGACCGTAAACTCCAGTCCTTCCATATACGGCCTAAATTTTTTGATACTCAATACGACGGCGAGACACTCTAACTCGGTTATGCTGTAGTTGCGTTGAGCAGCGTTCAGCTTCTGTGACATATAAGCGATGGGATGCCCATCCCCATCCACAGATCGCTGAAACAAGATCCTTCCAACATCTGTAGTATCGCACTGAATGAAGATAGGCTTGGAGAAGTCGAAGAAGCTTAGTATTTTCTTGACAGTGGTTGGCCTTGGCAAGCTCTCAATAGCAGTGACCCTTTCGGGATCAGCTTGCAAACACCCGTCCCCAACTACAAAGCCGAGATATCTGACTTCTCTCATACAAAACTTGCTTTTGGCAAGGAGTGAAGCTCACTTACCATTACAGGTCTTAAACCAAACGCACTCCAAAAGTCGATTCCTAGGTACAAGGATTTCTGAAGAGAGGGAACTCTGTGTAGTCTCATCATGCGCGTCTTTTCGCCCTATTTTACGAGGACTCATATGTGGCCCAGAACCTTTTGCTGCCGCCCATCTGCGGTCGAAACTGAAGATGGCATGGGGTGGAACGGGATCCCCATCTGTTGCGCGCCTGTTGGGCAACAGGTCGAGGGAGTGCTTCTCGTAATCGAGGAAGATCACCTGCCCTTTTCTGGGTTATGTGTAGAAGAAAAAACTATCATTTTTACTCTGTAGGTAGTTCTTTGATTTATTCTGTCCTCATTTAACATTTAATTCTCTTATTTGAATACAAACTTAATTCTTTTAATTGTTCTGTTATTAAGAACTTAACACTTTATTCTGTTAATTATTCTACTACTAAGAATACACTCTTAATTCTTTTTATTGAAAATACACACTGTGCTACTACAATATATTGGTTCACTTTTTAGATTAGCTGATAGATTCCTTAACGTTGGTCGGGGGAATCGTATCAGTAGTTCTTAATTTTTTAAATTATTGAAATTGACTGCCCCGATCGTACAAAATGATCGGAAATTTATACTTTAGGGTTACGCCATCTTCTCATGATCAGTAGCTGAGTATTTCCTATTTACAAGAAACCACGCCCCTTTACTAGGTTTCCAGCGAATCGCAGAAGCAGAAAAACATTTTGAGTTTTCCCCTTCGGGAAATTCTTATAGGAATTAGTGAGTATCTCTTCGATACTGGTTCTTAATTTATGTTTGTTCCTATCAGTTTTCAAGCTTTCCCCACTGAGAACGTTTGACAAGAAAGTTCTTGAGTACTTAATGCTTTCGTAAGACATTCCCCTCCGAGAATGCTTGAAATATTCTCATGTAAACAATTTCATGTATGTACATAGTATCTTAGTGGCCCAGTTGACCATATGTTGGGGTTTTTGACTGAGGAAGAGAAATTGTTTACTGTAGTCATTTGTTATGCAATTTCATACGCTCGATTGTTTGCAATTGAGCGTTGGTATTTCCTTATGCTAGAGGAAATAGAACATTTGGTTGCTTCATGGCACACAATTGGATTTTAATGTTTTGTGTTGCTTCATGACAGCATTTCTGAGATTTTTTCACGGCCGCCTTTTGAATATTCTTGGTTAATTGGCTTGGCCCGTGTTTTAATGTCTTGCATGATACAAATGTGTCATGTGTGTAATGAGTGGCCCTGGTATACTGTTAATATATACAAAAAAAGTGTTTTGGGGGCCGCCACTCATTACACATCTTACCCAGGAAGCTCTACGTTCCAGCCCCGAGCACGCTCACATTTGCACCGCTATCCAATAGGCCTCGTATCTTTTGTCCCTGAATGTAGACATTGGCATAAGGCCGAGGATCCCAAGGATCCTGTTCGTCAAGCACAATTGTTTCGGCGATGGCGGCCTTTATGACTCTGCGTAGGCTGAGGCGTGGGACAGTTCTGGAGAGGAGGGGCACCGGAATCGACGGGAGTTCGCTGACGCAATACGACGCATCATCTATATTGGAGGTGGCGGTTGAAATACTTTCGCCCGACAAAGTGCAACTACAACTTTTTGAAGGACAGAGTTCCGAGTAGGTGGTGACATTCGACGTGCTTTGAGTGCTGGGGTTCTCTGCCTGAGTGCAGGACTTGGACATTTTTACTTTAAGGCTCTTACCCGGTTTAAGGTCAACTCTGGGATCAAAGTTTTTGAGTTTTCGGAATACTGTAGCATCACTGATAGCTTTACGCCGTGGAGTTAGCGGTAGCGATCGGGCTCGGTGTTGGTAGCCGCTACTTCTGTCGTGCGCCTGAAGGTTTGGCCTGGAGTCAAACGGCGCTGACCACTACCAAAATTTTAACTGCTGCCTCGGTTTCCCGACAAGCCAGCTCTGCATTGTGTTTTAATTACTCCCACTGCACCACATCCGTAGCAGAAGACTCTCTGTGGGCCTAATGGACAGTTGATATACATGTGGCCCTCAGCCGAACCGTTCCAACATGTCACTCGAGATCTAGTGGGTCGATGAATATCTCTTGGAATATTATTCTGAAAACCTCGCGGTGGAACTTCAATGGCATCTAATTAATTAGACAAAGCGTGATCTAAATACGGCGTGTCTGAATAAATTTCATGCACTACTCGTCGCGGTGCGACCGCCCGCGGAGACACTATATCAGACCATAATTTTCCGAATCGATTGCATAGGTCCCTCAAACCTAGCATACTGTCAGTCTGGTAGAGAAGTAAAGCTTCCTGTAAAGCCGGTTGTTATAGGGATTAATAAATCACAAGACAAAGGACCAAATTCCTTAATTTACTTTATTAGATCTATCCCGTGTGACAGTCCAAACCAGAGAGAGCGCTTGTGAAGTTGAACTCGTGGCTGTCCCAGAGTTGGACGTGTTTCATTCGTTACGATTGGTAGCACTGACTAGTCTTTGATCTAACTTCACGACATTTCTCCCCCTTTACAATCGCTCTCCTCACAATATACACATATGTACCATTATAACTATGTGCCTTAGCTTATACAAGATAATTGCTTCTTATTCCGTACATGAATAATAACATAATTACAAAACTACATATATCTACATGTGTATGTGATTTTCATTTCAAGTATAGTTTCAATTTTATGCGTATACTAAGGGATCTCTATTTACTTATGGTATAACATAATTCACAATTCTATATTATTTCATTACCTGAATCATTTCATTTGTTACACTTAAATTTAATCCTAACTACTTACTTATTTTCCTAATACCTAACCTAGGCGATGCCCTAATTTTCTGATAAATTTTCCTTGGGTGTGGTTTATACAATTTTTTCTTTGAGCTGATTTCATTCTTTTCAACTATTTGCTTACTACTTTCATCTTTAATAAAATTTCTGGTAATGCTTGGGTGGTATTGGTCTTCTAAGTTAGAATGACGGATTTGTGAGAACTGAACTATCCTTTTCGAATTCCTTACCAATATTTCATATAAGCATGGACTTATTACCTTAGTTACCACTGCGGGCGTCCACTTACCATAGCCCTTCCAATATGTTACATATAATACTTTCTCCCCCTTTTTAAAACTGACGATTTTATCGTTTTAGTGTACTTTGTTTTCTTCCAACCTTATGTTATTACTTTGTCTATTAAGTATGGATTTTTTATTTGTTTGAAGAATCCTAGCCTTAGCCTTATGTTTACAATTATCGAATACCTTCGCATTAAGTATATCTAGAGCCAATCTAGGTTTTGTTTTATATATCATTTTTGCGGTTGTTTGGTTAGTGGCGGTTGATGGACTGTTCCGATATGTACATAGAAATTGCAAGATTTGTTCATCTATATTTAATTTTACATATTTTTTGTCGAGGAAGAATTTTTTTAGTGTTCGTTTCACTTCACCTACGAGTCTTTCTGCAAGACCATTGCTTTGCGGATGATATGGTGGAGATTTAGATACAAGAATGCCATTCTTTTCACAAAATTCTACAAATTTAACAGAAGAAAACGGAGGACCGTTATCACTGCAGAGTTCTGTAGGAAAACCGAAATTAGAAAAACTTATTTTTAATTTCAATATAATTGCCTCGCCTCTGCGTTTGTTCTTTTCAGATTATACACATCTACCCACTTGCTATATGAATCTACTAGAATTAGGAATGTGAATTTACCGAAATAAAAAAGATCTATATGTATGCGTTCAAACATGTATGTACTCTTAGGCCAACTTTTTGTGACCGACTTCGGGAAATTTTGTAATTGTTGACACGTTATACATGATTTGACGTAATCTTCGATTTTTTATCCAAATTTTTAAAGTAAATATAACTTCTAGCAACCATTTTCATTTTTGTTATACCTAAATGATCTGAGTGGATAAGCTTCAGAGTTTCCTCATGTAGACTGTCGGGTATAACTAATCTATTTCCATAAAATAAACACCCGTCTTGTGTTGACAAGGACTTTAATTTTTCGTAAAATGTAAGAATATCACGATTCTTAATTTCTTTTTTAGATGGCCAGCCATTCTGAACATAAAATATTACATTATTAAGAACACAATCATGAGTCGAGTGTTCTTGAACTTTCTTTAAACTAATCATGCAATCGTTTGATAGAGTAAAAGAATTAATTATATACTCTTCCTTGTCTTTTACCTCATCGGACAAAGGTAGTCGCGATAAGGCATCGGCATGGGCCATTTGTGAACTTTTCTTGTAAATTATTTTATATTTGTATGTCGACAATATAACAGCCCAGCGTTGAAGCCTTGCAGCTGCAAGCGCAGGGGTGGCTTTGTTAGGGATAAAAATTTCTCGTAAAAGCTGGTGATCACTGTGTATAATAAATTCTTTTCCATATATATACTTATGGAACTTATTTACCGCAAAAATAATGGCCAGCGCTTCCGTATGCAGTTGAGGGTAATTTTTCTCTGCAGGAGATAATGTACGAGATGCGAATAAAATGGGCCGTTCAACCCCATTAATGAGGTGGGCCATGACTGCTCCCAACGCATAGGGTGATGCGTCTGCTGAAATTATAATAATTTTATTTGGATCATATAACTGTAGAACTGAATTTTCAATTAACAATTTTTTACTATTTTGAAATATTTTTTCGCAATCACTAGTCCACTCAAATTTTGCTCCTTTACGTAAAAGTGCATATAAATCTTTAACTTCCATTGACTGGTTTGGGATAAACTTCCCGTAAGTAGTTACACTATGTATGTTTTGGACCACTTTTTCCATACAAAAAGTGTCCGGAAATTTCAAACTATTTTGCTGGCTCTGGACTGGGTTCTGGGCCACTGAGGGGGGATTCCGTCTAGTGGTATACGTCACAGGGTATTCCTGGAGAATTCCTTTCCTACCGTATGGCTGACCAGGAGATGACGCGAACTTTTTGTTTGATCTGGTCTTGGAGGCTACAATTTGACCTTTGACCTTTAATGTGTCTGTGTGCTGGAGGTTGTCTGAGAGCTTTAGTGACAATATCTGATATCGGGAATGTATACTTGTCAGCTTGAGTTTGTTGTTAGTTGTTTACTTTAGTATGAGTGCCTGTGGTGTGTTGGGCTGGGCTACTTGGTGGCTGAGTCTGGCTCACTTTTTCCATACAAAAAGTGTCCGGAAATTTCAAACTATTTTGATGGATCACTGTGGGTTCTGTGGAGGGGGAGGGGAGGGGAAGGGGCTGAGGTCGATTTTGTACTGAAAAGTCGACATCATCTTGCAGTTTTCTGAGCAATTTTGAGGTGGTTCTGAGGTCGATTTTGTACTGAAAATTAACATTATACTGTGACAATACCATACAAAAATTGCAAGGTAGATTCCAACTATTTTGCTGGCTCTAGACCGGCTTCTGGGCCACTGAGGGGGATTCCGTCTAGTGGTATACGTCACAGGGCCTGCCTGAGGGAATTCCTTTCCTACCGTCTGGCTGAAGCTCTAAACATTTGTGAAGGGGTGCGTAGCTTTATTGGTGGAGGTTTCTAGTTAAGTTTATCTGGTCTTGGAAGCTACAATTTGACCTTGAGATGCCCCTCCTGGGAATATCTGATACTAAGACTAGGACTGTCTGGGGCGTGTTGGATTGGGCTACGTTACCTGTACCAAGGCTTGGGTGGAATGTGTGTGGCTTAAGTAATGATGTGAAATGACCTAAGCGAGTTTATATCGGGGCTGTATACTTGTCAGCTTGATTTTGTTGTTAGTTGTTTACTTTAGTATGAGTGCTTGTGGTGTGTTGGGCTGGGCTACTTGGTGGCTGAGCACACGTTACCTAAGGCGTGGATGCATGTGTGCAACTGTGTATTTATGTGTTATGAAATTCCCTAGTAATTGGTATAAGTAATAATTCAAGTTAATCCTAGAATATTTTGTTCATACCAATAGATTCTAGAAGGTGTCAGTGGGGGTCTTAGTAATAGGGGTGGACAAATTTTTTATCAGAAATCCTCTACGGGCTATGGGTTTCGAGATATTAGTGATCTTACCTTTTGAGGTATAATTAGTAGTAGTAATGATTCAAGTTAACCCTAGGATATTTTTTGTCCATGCCAATAGTATTAGTACTATGGGGTAAAAATTTTCATCAGAAATCCTCTACGGGCTATGGTTCGAGATATTAGCTATCTTACCTTCTCAGGTGTAATTAATATTAGTAGCTCAAAAACAATCAAAAAACAACAACAACTACAACTTAAGTTGTGGATTAAAGATTTGATGATATTAATCTGTAGGTGCCTTTTATAAACATGATTGCACCATGTAACCATATATCTAAAAATAGATCAGGCGAAGCTGGTTGGTGTGAATGTAGGTAGATATGTTGACTTAGATATGTAATGGAAATTAGTAAATGCTTAATTTTGCTCTTCAGGTGTTAATTTGATTCCTTGCATAAACAAATTCGTACAGTACAGTAAAGTAAACAAATTCGCAGTCGAATAATGTAAACAAATTCGCACAGCGGCCGAGTAAAGTAAACAAATTGAGCGATTTATGACAGATTCCTAATTTCTTTAGTTGAAAACAACAACTGATAATAATCTGTAGGATATGATGTCTTAGATGAGTAGTGGAAGTTATAATTGAATATTTCTTTTGATAAAAAAAACAACAACAACTAGAACGTAAGTTGTGGATTAAAAATCTTTTATAAACAAGAGGGAACATGCTATGATATTCGATATCTAAAAATAGATCACGGCTGCTTCGGATGTTAAGAAACATGAAGTAATAGAAATTAAAGCCTTATCAGAAAATTTTCGATGTAGGTGTGTGTATGTGTATGTATTGAAAATTCTTAGGTTATATGAAAAATTGTTTTGTTAATTTCAATAAAATTCCTTTTTGGGCAGGTTATACTAATATAGTACGACATGTTGACTTAGAAGAGTAGTGAAAAATGTATGGGTATAGTAAAAGACCTTTCTTCAAATTTTTGGTGATGCCATTACATGACCAGCGTTGCAGGTGGAGGTTGAGCGTGGGTACTGTAAGTTGTGTATATATTAATTGTGTTGTGTATTAATCTAGTAGGATATGAAAGCTTTAGTGAAGAGCGTGGAAGAGGATAGTATTATGTGTTTACCTTAAAATCTTAAGTTAGGTTGAGATTGGGTTAAATTAAAAGCATTGATGATAGAAGATAGTGCTATGATATAAGTAATGGAAATTGTATGGGAGCAGTAAAAAAATAATTTTTGGCTGTAATGACATCCACTTTCATTTGGAAGCATGTAAGATCGAAAGATAATCGGGTTGACCTAGTATCGCGTGGAACATTACCACAAAGTCTTTTACAATTTCATATTTGGTTCAATGGGCCAGAGTATTTACTGCAGATGCCCAAGCTTTGGCCCAGACGGAATCACTCATACTATTCGTCAATTGATAATTCTGAACAAATCAAAGCGAGGACAACGAAGACAAGTAACATCAAGTCTGAAGATTTCTTAGCAACGATGAAATTTTGAAATGATTTTCCCAACCTACGGCGTATATTTGGCTACATCCTGAGATTCTTCACGAACTGCAAGCGGATAATTTGTAAGAAGGAGAAGATAAAAGGAATGATTGCTGCAGATGAACTGGATACTGCCGTATTGCGTATGGTAGCTATTGTACAGAAACAAGAATTCACAGAAGATTTCGAGCATTTAGAAAGAACTTCAACTGTCTCTTCTAGAAGTCGTCTCAGATCATTATGTCAATTCATGGACAAGCAATCGGAGTTTCAACTCATCAGAGTAGGAGGGCGCCTTCGATACTCAGACCTACCATCTTCAATGAAATGTCCGGTCCTCCTCCCAAGAAAGCATGCCTTTGTTATATCGTTAATAAATTATTATCATATAAAAAACTTACATGCAGGTCCACAATCACTCATAGCTTTCATCAGACAAATATTTTGGCTCAATAATGCGAGAAGTATTGCTAGACAGGTTGTCCACAAGTGTGTTCGCTGCTTTCGATCACGACCAAAGATGTTCCAGCAAGTTATGGGAAACTTACCACGACATCGTCTTTAACCTACCAGGCCATTTACCAACTCAGGTGTTGATTTCTGCGGCCCATTTTGGGCCCACTATCGAATTAGAGAAAAGAAACCTTACAAGGTTTACGTTGCAGTCTTTATTTGTTTTGCTATAAAGGCCGTTCATATGGAGCTGGTGTGATAATACAACGAATTTTGTTGGAGCAAGAAGAGAGCTAAGTGAACTTCAGAAGCAGCTCAACGCACAACAGTCTAAAGAGCTGATCAGGACTTCCTGCTCAGAGAATGGTATTGAATTTCGACACATACCCCCCCCCCCCCCGCTCCCACACTTCGGCGGATTATGAGAAGCAGCCTTAAAGTCTGCAAAGACTCATTTGGTTCGAACTGTAAATGGTGCATCATTATCCTATGAAGAGCTGTTGACCATTATTACCCAAATTGAAGCAGGATTAAACCCGCGGCCTCTGACTGCCATGTCGTCAGATTCAGCAGATTTAGAAGCCCTTACACCAGGACATTTTTTGATCGGTAGTCCATTAAATTCAATCGCAGAACCCAATTTGATGGAGGATAATCTAAATCGCCTATCCAGATGGCATCAAATTCGAGCCTTGCAACAAATGTTTTGGTCTCGATGGTCGAAGGAATATATTACCACACTGCAACAAATATTAAAATGGAAGTCCAAGTCATCTGATGTCAAAATTGGTCCTTGGTGCTCGTCTCTGATTAAAATCTTCCTCCACAGAGGTGGTTACTTGGTCTTATCGTACATACTTATCCTGGTTCAGACGGTATTGTACGAGTTGTCCTATTGAACACAAAAAATGGCGAAATCAAGCGAGCGGTTGAGAAGCTGTGTTCGCTGCCCATCGATGATGTACATGATGAAGAAAATAAAGGTTGAAAGGAATCCTTTCAAGGCGACCCTAAATGCAAAATGACGCTGCAGCGTGTACGCCCGAGCAATGAGTGTCAGCTCATTGATTGGTTTTGTTGTTATACCAGCCGGATCAGTTTATCTTGAACTTTAGTAGATTTTCGGACTTTGTGGAATGTGTGAGATGGCATGAGTGAGAGAAATGTTGTATTTTTTCTTGCGAGGCGAGTCGCGGGCGCAGAGCTTGCGAGGCCTGCTAGGTTTCTTGTGGATGGACTAGGTGTCGCGCGGAACTGTAAAAATTTGTTTCTGATTTCGCTATGGTTCAGTGCCTTTTCTTTACCCGCTGAATAAATGTCAAGTTCGGTTCTGGTTTGTTTTGTGTTTCCAAAGGTTTTGTTTATTGTGTAGTTCTTCCGGGTTTTTTAATTTCTATTGTAATTTGGAAAAGCGTAAAACGAAACTCGAGTCATGTAGAGCAATACCAGCCTCAAGGAAAGAGCTATGTGGAGACCAGAAGGCTGCAGTTGCAAAATATGATGAAGTAGCTCAGTCATTTGAATTTGCTCGTGAGCTTTCCAAACAAATGGTACTGGTTGCTACCATAGCGGAAAAGGAACAATGAAAGCATGCGAGAAGGCAAGTTCTTATAAAATTCAAGCCACAACAGTTAAACTACGAAGTTTTATTATTTCAGGTCTTCCTCTATTTTTTGTCGCTGACAGTTTCCGGGAAGGTTTCTTGGTTAAACCAACAGGGCCGCAGCGCCGGAAGGAGATAATCCCGAGGCCCTCTCGCAGTTATACCTTGACAGTCGGTTTATTTTGCTAAGTCTGTAATATGGGCTCTAATAGGATCGTGTCCTTTTAAATTTCTATCAACCACCAGGTATTAAGGAAATAATGAAGAGAAAGGAAAGTTGAAACCTTTTAACGAATGCTAACTCAGAAGGAGTTAGTAGCAAATTCATCTACTCAATTAAATGAAGAGACAGGTTAAACAAGGATCATGTCCTTTTAAATTTCTCTCAGCCACCACGTATTAAGAAAATTATGAAAAGAAAGGAAAGTTGAAACCTTCTAACGAAGGCTAACTCAGAAGGAGTTACTAGAAAATTCATCTACTAATTTAAAGGTAGAGACAGGTTAAACAAGGATCGTGTCCTTTTAAATTTCTATCAGCCACCACGTATTAAGGAAATATGAAGAGCAAGAAAAGTTGACAGGTGCACCCGCAGCCCAGCAACCAAAGAAATCTGCTCTACCAGTACATCTCCGATCCTCAACACCAAGACCAGTCGGAGAAGCCTCTGCAACCAGTAACCTAACCAACTGATTGCAGGACCTCTTCCGCACGGGGCATCGCCCTCCGACCGCAGATCGACATTCGTTCGAGGGTGTGTCCCCAAAGTCACCACACCCGGATTGAGTCTTTGAACTAGTAGCTTACAACGTACGAAGACTACAGAGCAGGGGTTAAAATTTCGTAGACATTCTCTATTGTGGAATTCCTACGGCAGCGCGGCCTACGTAGGGTACCATGTGGGAGGCGTTTTGACTCATTGTCAAGCGAGCGAATGTGAAAAAGTGGACTAATTTACAAGAGGTATACCAGCCGCTAGGTTGGGTAGATCATACGTGGCACATTGGTATCCTGTAGCTACCAGTTAAGCTGGCTGGATGCCTTCTTAAGGCTACCAGGAGACGTATTAGTGGTTATATGGAAAGGTCGTTTCTTTCGCAGTATGGGGCCAGTCTGTCGACGTGGACAGTTCGTATCTTTCAACCGTGACACTTTCTTATCTCTAAAACCACTTCGGTTACAGCCCCTGTGATCTTGCATGGCCCATCCCAGTCACACTGCAATTTTGGGCACCACCCGATTACGCGCCTTGGGAAATATAACCAAACGAGTTGACCTACTTGGAAGCTGGGTTTTTTGACCGCAAGTCATAGTATGTCTTCATACGCAGGCTCGCAGTGTTCAGCTTAGCTCGATTATTCTCATGGATCGCATTCAGTGTCGTGGCCAGATTATCAAGGTATTGACTTATGGATATAACTTCCGTAGGTGGGCTTCGCAAGACCATCCCTAGTGGTAAGCGAGGTTCTCGGCCAAAGAGGAGCTTAGCCGGTGTCTGTTTAGTGCTATTTTGCACACCCGCGGGATATGATAGTAGTAGGTACGGAACATACTGGTCGCATTCTTTTTGGTGCTAATTCAAAAATTTCGCCAGATAATGCAGTATTGTTCGGTTAAATCTGTTGTTCAGCGAACCTAAAAGAAAAGGGGTACAATCAATAAAGATTTAAAAAACAAATATACATAAAAAAATTACCTCTACCTGGAGTATTCACAGGTAGTAAAGGGTTCCCACGAATATCTGAAATGAAATAAAGAAAATGAATTAGTTGGAATCAATCATGTTTTATTGTTAAGTAACTAAGTAAAAAGGCCATAGGTACACAAAGTCAAATCATGACCATGTATACATATGCCTATCACAACAACAAAATCCATGCAAAGTGGAAATTGAGGATATTGCACATGAATTTATGTTTGATGCAAGAAATAGTACATAAAACATGAATTCACGTACCAAATCACACAATCAACACAATTATTGCTAATGTTTGTGGACAAATAGAGTACAAAATGCACTGAAAGTATTTACATGACACTTGTCCACAAACATGTAGAATTTACAAATTACACCCGTAATTCACGAAATAAATTATAAATATGCTTACCTGTTATAAAAGGAATATCCATAGTGATGAGGGTACCTGAAAAAACCACTAAAAATCACTTAAAAAACACATTAAAAATAAACTTGACACTCGCGCGCGAAAGTGTCAAAACAACGAAAACTGCATACTACCGCGACGTTTGACGTATCAAAATCACGTAAAATCGAACCGTGATTTTAATGGTCGCGTTCATTTCGCGATATTTTCCACGGGAAACGCGATATTCGCGATTTTTTGGTTATACATTTCCCACAATGAGTGCGAAAGAGACTCACAGTGGGAAGAAGACAAAAAATTATTACAAATGACAGGAAAATCTACTACATCGAAATGAAACGTAACGAATTGACATTTTTATAGCAAATGTTCCAAAAATTATACAAATTGATTAAAATCATCAAATTGACAATCAATTTTTACGACAAAGGTATCAAAATTTAGATCGTTAAAGTTGCTATCGATTGACAACAAGAAAAATTCAACTTTTTGTCATTTTCAGTGAAAATTTCGAATATTTCACTTTATAGACAGCGAAAATGGAACGAATTTTTCTGTAAAAAGGAGGCCATTTGTTCATTCTGCCTTCTATTTTCAACAAATTGTCAAGGAGTATATATATGCTAGTCAGCCATAGTATCCTCAAATTTGCAATTTTTCATCAGTGACGTTTTGAACTTGTATCTTATTTTATCTTTCATTAGTAATTTCACTTAGAGTTTTTTTTTTGGTTTCATCATTTATTTTTTATTTGTATTTAAAGCCAGTTTTTTTGTTGTTCTTCAAATTAAAGTAGTTCTGTCATTTTTTAGTTTATTTTCCTTTTTTTTTTGCTTTTGTTTTGGAAAGAATTTGTTTTCCAGTGGAATTCGGGAGTTAGTCAATCTTGACGTGATTTTCTTTGACATTAGTGAATTCAAGGTATTTTTTTGCTTTCATATAAATCTTTGGTTAGGTGACGGGTATTAAAGTGTAAGATTGCATGCCAATTTGTATTGGACATATTACACAAAATAATATCACCAAATACTAAAAATTTATTGAATATAATTTTCTTGAATTTTCAGTTGTTTGTTCATAAATTCTCGTCAATTAATCAATTCATCAAGGTATAAAACTGTGCCCACACGGGTCACATTTACACCACATGAGAATTGATTCACGATTGACAGTTAACAATAATTTTTATTTTCAGCGTTAATTAAATTATAAAACATAGAAAGGAATTTTAAATAGTAATATAAGTCTAGTTAAGAAGTTTGAGTAGAATTAGGAAAAATGTATAATAGTTAAATTTAATTGCAATTAGGTTAATTTTTTTATGAAGTTATTTTTTTACTAGTCTAATTTTAATAATAGAAGGAAGTTTTGCTCAATAAATCTAAATGAATGAATAACCGGATGATTCTTTCATTTACCGCTACACTACCGCCATCTAAGTGTGATTGTGCTCGGCCATCGTTTTCATTTTAGGTTTCTACGTTGTTTGACACTAGACAGTAGGCATTGGTATCGTGAGAGCTTATTGGAAGCTACACGCATCGCCCAGACGTGGCAGTTTTTAGGTGGATCATTTCAATCTCGTTGTTATAGATCACACGCATTTCCCAGACGTGGCAGTTTTTAGGTGGATCATTTCAACCTCGTTGTTATAGACCACACGCATCGCCCAGACGTGGCAGTTTTTAGGTGGATTATTTAAATCTCGTTGGTATAGTCCACACGCTATTTCACAAGAGACGTAAACGTTAGAAAGTCAACTCATCGTTTCATTACAGGTGACCACTGAGTAGTCATCAACAAAGCTCTAATTTATGAACGTACACAATTTCTATTCTATAAGAGGAACAACGGAATTTGGTAAAATTCAGAAAATAGAGCATTTCAGATTTTCTTGTTTTCAGGACGTCAGCTGTCAGTCTAGCTTTCAGCGAAGCACAAGACATCACATTTTATCATCTTTCGACTAAACCATCTGGCTGTAGGTTTAAGGTGTTTTTGCGCGTTTTCTCGACCCCGAACTTCTGCAGTACCTATTGAGAAACAGCACTCTCAAAATTTCTGCCTTGGTCTGAATGGAACTGTAGTGGGGCTCCATGTCGGCTGAATACGAAAGGGGCGCCAATGTTACATACTTGGAGAGGAGTTCGCCGCCTTGGTCGTGGCCCCGTCCGTGCTTGATATTGTAGACATCCAGCACACCAGTCCTTTACATCAGTACTGCTACCAATCCAATAATACTTCTGCCGAAGTTTACCTAACGTCTTTTCAACGCTGAAGTGTCCGCCGCTTAGATAATCGTGAATCTGTTGGAGAACAAGTTTCCGAAGAGCTTTCGAGACCGAGATTTGTCTAATAGTTTCTGCTCCTTGGCTGATGATGCGGACGGGGATTTTATCTTCCAGTTTCCGAAGAGACCACATTGACCAATACGCCTTAATTTCGGGGCTCAAGCTTTTGATGCTGTCTTTATCTGGGCGCTGACCTGTGGCCAGCCAGCCCCGGATGCAATGTAAGGTAAGGTCATCCTCCTGCTGCTGAGCCATATCCTCTTGGGTGGTGACTAGGCGAATTATGATTGTGTCTTGCTCTTCGAGCCGCTGACAATATTGACACTCAGTCGTTGAACAAGGACGACGCGACACTGCATCTGCGTTACTGTGACTTTTACCTGGACGATGCACGATATCGAGAACGTAGGCCTGCATGCGTTTTATGCATCTTGCTACTTGTCCTTCGGGACACCGAAAGTTCATCAACCATCTCAAAGATGCATGGTCTGTTCCAATTGTGAAATTTTTTCCTAGCAAGTAGGGCTGAAAATGTGCGCAGGCTTTGACTATCGCAACCAATTCTTTCCGGGTGACACAGTAGCTTCACTCAGGCGGACTGAATGTTTTGCTGTGATACTCCACCACGTATTCCATCCCGTCTTTAACTTGTGAGAGAATACCTCCCCAAGCGTGTTGGCTGGCGTCTGTGTCCAGAATAAAAGGCAGGTTTTCTTCAGGCTGTGTAAGTATAGGCGCAGTTGTCAAACGGTCCTACAACTCCTCGAACGTTTCTTGACAGGGATCTGACCAGATAAACTTCCGACATCTCTCCGTGAGCTCTGTTAATGGTTTCGCGATAGCTGAGAAATTTTTAACGAATCGCCGGTAATAAGCACAGAGACCAAGAAATGACTGGATATCTCTTCGTGTTTGTGGTCACGGACAATTCTTGACAGCATTAGTTTTGTCGGGATCTGTCGACAAGCCGGAGTCACTGATGACGTGTCCTATGAATTTCACCTCCCTCTAATACAACTGACACTTCTTCGGTGAAACTTTTAGATTTGCTATTCTTAATCGGGCTAAGACAAGGCGGAGATTTTCTACCAATTGTTCGGACGTGGGGCCATGTACGATAACATCGTCCAAATATACTAGACACGCCTGAGGTGGAATTCCTTGGAGAACGATTTCCATGAGCCTCTGAAAGATGGCAGGGGCATTGGTTAGTCCAAATGGCATAACTGAAAACTCCCACAATCCCCTGTCTGTAATGAAGGAGATCTTTTCGCGGTCTTCTTCTTCCATATTTACTTACCAGTAGCCCGACTGTAGGTTTAGTGTCGAAAACCAGGTAGAGCCGGCGAGTCCATCAAGAGTCAGATCGATATGCGGCAGCGGATATGAATCCTTTTTGGTGACCTTGTTTGGCCGCCTGTAGTCGACGCAAAATCTAGTCGAGCCATCCCTTTTCTTCACCATCACGACTGGAGAAGTCCAAGGGCTACTGGATGGATTGATAACGCCTTGGGTTTTTATCTCGTGTACTAGATTTTCCGCTTCCTGGCGTTTGGCTATTGGAAGCTGTCTTGGAGGCTGTTTAATTGGTTTGTTGCTGCCTACGTCGATCTGATGGCGCATTATTGTGTTTCTGCCGAGGTCGTTTTTTGTTCGCGCAAAAACATCTTGGTGTTCCATGAGTAGCTTTGCCAGTATTATTTTCTGTTGATTATCACGGTGCACAGCTGTGGGTTCCAGCAATGGGTACAAATCAAATGGTAAATTATTCCAGTTAGGTGGTTGTAGCGCATCAAACATTTCATAGATGCACATACACAAAAAAAGAAAAACAAGCATAAGCAAGCATTCAAGTTCAATAATTTCATTCACACATATTTTCGTTCATAAATTGAACAATGTGAATTTCGTGAACTTGCAAGGGCAATGCACTTCAGTGCAGCACACGTCAGTTTGCTGACACGATATTTCATACCATTCATGTATTACACTGACCTCAATGAACCCGAATGCTTGAAAAGCTTGGAATGTGCATTGCGACAAATTCTTGGATGGATTTGCGAATTTTTGATTGCGCTACTCCAGGTCAATAACCTATATTGCAATGTATTGCAATACATTGATTATTTGGTAGATTTATACGTTACGTAGGGATAGCAAATAATCATATAAATAAGTTGATTAAAATAAAGAAATGCAGAACGTTTGAGTACGGAAAAAGGTGTTTTACTATCAATTCCTCTAATAACTTCGGCAGTCTTTGACGCCATACAGTATGCTAATATCGGCTGAGCATTCTCGCCTGCACTTCACATAATTCCATCGGCTGAGCATTCTCACCTGCACTCCACATAATATCGGCTGAGCATTCCCATCTACACTTCACAAAATTCCATCGGCTGAGCAATCTCGCCTGAAGATAGGGCAGTCTCTGACGCCTTCACGTATTGAAGTATAGAAGCATCCATCTACAAGACGATTACAGTACCAGCATTACATGGCGACCCTGCATTACGAACCAAGGAACATAGAGACCCTGCATTACGAACCAAGGGACATATAGACCCAGCACAACGGACCAGGAAAAAGCAGAGTCCAAGAAGAATTACAACAACAAATAATTAGAAATCCAGACGCGGGACCAAAACCAATCACAATAGAAGAGTATAGAGCCAGGCAAACAAAGAGTCCACAGCCAGAAATAATCCGACAACTCCAACAACGACCAAAAAGGACAAGGGCAGGAAAAGCTGTGAAATACAGGAAGGAGATAGCAAATTTATACCGTTTGGCGAATTTGTCAGTAACCAAGAAGGAGAAGCACTCTTTCCTCGAGACGGTCAACAGAAAAAACCAAGAATTTCGAAGAAGTAATGGGATCAAAGGAGTCAAAACCAACGAATATCGTGGCAAACAATGCAGCAGCAGCAACGACCACAAACCTTTTCGTCAGCACCTTTGAGGACCACATCCTAGACATAAAATATCTACTGATTAGCATAATCTTGATTATCATATTAACCATAATTTATAATTACATGAAAAAAAAAAATAACTCAATTATTAATAAAAAGGTCAGCAGAACAATACAAGTATAGGATGATATATATATACAAATAAAATAAATATTCATTACATTAAATAAATAAATATAATCCAAGATATGACGTAGTTTTATAATGAAAAAACTAACAACTATACTAAAAGAACTAGAAAGGATATTAGAAAATTTTAAGAAGACTCCATACAGAGAATATAGTGCAAAGAATCTGTTAACAAAAAGAGATAAAACACATGAATTAAAAGCTGAATTCAGAGAGAGATTAAGCGAACTATCAAAAGAAGACAAACAGATATGTCAGCCAATAATAGATAAATTTCAGATAGTACACGAACAAGTAACAGCACTCATCAAGAATAAAACAAAAGAAATTATAACAGAAGAAGACGACAACGACGAGACAGACAAATAGTGATTCAAGGAATAAAACTCCCAGGAACTCTGAAAGTGCTAAATTCAGCAACATGGCTTTGTTTGACATGGCCACAACGATCAAAATCGTAACTGAGTTTGATGGAGATCCGAAAAATCTCACAAACTTCATAAACTTAATAGAATTCCTTCACGATTCTATAGAGAGCCCAGAAGAAAAGAAAAAGTTAATTAACTTTGTGATTAAGACAAGAATTTCACAAAAAGTACGTAACAAAATCTGCAACGAACAAACACCGACAATACTGTTAGAACTTTGGACACTATTCCAAAGGATATTCAAATCTAACAAAAATCCTCTTAAAATTCAAAGTGAGTTAGCTAAAAGCTACCAAGGTGAAAGACCAGTACAAGACTTCGCAAACAAGATCGAATCACTGGCAGCAGAACTAAACAACATTCAAATAATCGAACAAGGAGAGGAGAACCGGCAAATAATTGCTAAACTGAATGATCAGTTAGCACTAAATGCTTTCAAATCAGGGTTAAGAGAACCATTTAGATCCACAGTATTTGCAGCACAACCCAAAACCTTATCAGCCGCTGTACAGCTTGCGACAGAGATTGATGCTGACAACAGACAATCAGGAAACATTTTGAGATTCTCCTCACACCCAGCTCGATTCACAAACTACAATCGCAACCAAAGCTTTAACTCAAACATCAATAGAAGAGGACATAGCTTTCAAGTTAACAGAAACTCACGGGGGAACCAGTACAACATGAATTACCAAAATAGATCAAGGAGAACATCTACAACCCATCAAGACAAAGTCACAATGAAAACACAATACAATTTAACAATGCACGCACACAGAATAGAACAAATAGAATTCCAGAAACACGGAGTCAGAATCGTCCATTTAGACGAATAAATGTGTTGAATTCGAGAAACGGACAGGGAGACCCCAAAACACAATTTTCAGGGGACAAAGAATATTAAACCCACACTGTATGAAGATACATAAATTCACGGTCAAGGACCTGACCAAGTATATGTAAATATAAAAGGCGATGCAATATCAAGGAATGCGTCATGGTTTATAGACACGGGAGCAGACATATCGATAATTAAGAAAACTAGCTTAATAAACCACTTAGAACTAAGAAAAGAATCCTGCAGAATAACAGGAGTAACTGATGGTGAAATCAAAACAGTAGGAACAATAAACATAAGATTTAAGATCGAAGGAGATCTATTAGAGCACAAACTGCATGTAGTAGAAGACAACTTTCCAATATCAACTGATGGATTAATTGGACTAGACTTCTTGACTAAATTCGGATGCAAATTGGATTACGAACAATACATTTTGACAATTTGCACAGAAATTAATAACATTGAGATACCGATCATAACTAAGATCCCAGAAGTAAAAACCATCACAATTCCAGCAAGATCGCAAATGTATCAAGCGATGGACATTAAAGTAAAAGAAGATAGCATAGTTTTGAGCCAAGAACTCCAGGATGGAATTTTTATTGCAAATGCCATAATTCCAGCAAAATGAATCATTCACGTCAAACTGCTCAATACACTAGAGCAGGACATCAGTATCAAACTACCACAACTAAGAATTGTGCCTCTCACAGAATACCACTTCATAAGGAAGGTGAAATCAATAGATAACGATAAACGTTTCGAAAAACTACAAAAGGAATTAAACATACATAACCTAGACGAAAAAGCAAAAGACTCACTGTTCGAAATATGCAGAAACTATTCAGATATATTCCATCTAACGGGTGATACACTAACAATGAATAACTTCTACACACAAAAGATAAGTATGTCAGATCACACTCCAATTTACATAAAGAAGTACCGCTTGCCACAAGTGCAAGGCGATGAAATAAATAAACAGGTAGATCAGTTACTGGAAGAAGATATTATTGAACCCTCAACAAGCCCATACAACGCCCCTTTACTAGTAGTTCCAAAAAAAAGAACTAAAGATGAAAATAAATGGAGGATGGTAGTCGATTTTCGACAATTAAACAAAAAGATAATGGATGACAAATTTCCATTAACCAGACTCGAAGACATCCTAGACAATCTGGGGAGAGCAAAATACTTCTCAACCCTAGACCTCACAAGTTCTTTTCACCAGATCGGATTGCACCCACAATCACGACCTGTAACCGCCTTCTCGACCAACAAAGGTCACTACCAATTCAAAAGACTACCTTTTGGATTAAAGATCTCCACTAACAGCTTCCAAAGAATGCTTACAGTAGCTCTAGCAGGTTTAGATGCCGAGACATTTTTGTATGTCAACGACATAATAATTTTTGGATGCAGCTTGCAGCACCACAACAGAAACCTATGTAAAACTTTCGACCGATTGCGTCAATATAACCTCAAATTAAATCCACAAAAATGCAACTTCTTGCAAACAGAAGTGGTTTACTTAGGCCACCTAATCACCAACATGGGAGTAAAAACAGACCCCACAAAGTTCGATAAGGTGACCAATTATCCAAAACCCACAAATGCAGATGAAGCACACAGATTCACGACCTTCTGTGACTACTATAGAAGATTCATACCCAATTTTGCATCCATAGCCAAACCCTTAAATCTTTTAGCCCGCAAGGACACACCCTTCATCTGGACAGAGGAATGTCAGAAAGCTTTGACACCTTGAAACAGAAACTAACCAACCCACCGATATTACAATATCCAGACTTTTCAAAACAATTTGTTTTAACAACAGACGCATCAAATTTTGCATTAGGCGCAATTTTGTCTCAAGGAGAGATAGGCAAAGACCTACCTATTTCCTACGCAAGCAGAACTCTGGATAAACATGAATTGAAGAAACCAATTATAGAAAAGGAACTTCTAGGAATTCACTGGGCAATAAAACACTTCAGACCATACCTGTATGGAAAAAAATTCACAGTCGTGACTGATCACAGACCTCTAGTAAGTTTGTTCACACACAAGTATCCATCATCAAAGATGACAAGAATCCGTTTAGAACTATTTGAATATGACTTCGACATAATATATAAAAAGGGTTCACTGAATACAAATGCAGACGCACTATCCAGAATAAAGCTCAACTCCGATATACTTAAAGAAATGATACCAACAGCGCAAATTAAGATAACAACGAGGAATAGATCAAAAAAAGCAAAAGAATCAGAAGCACGCGAAAAAAATGAAGATATTGAAAGTGTGGATGAATCGTCAGGCCAACTTTTCATCTACGAATGCACCTCAATCTCCGAAATAAGAAATGTAAGACAATTAAAATTCATAAAGATAAATAAGGACGTCCAGAAAAGAAAGTATAAAGAAAACAAGAGTATACTCATATCAAAAAAGGAAGTTGCAATCGAGTACTGTGATAATCCGAATCTGAACTTAGGATCGATATTGGAGAAGCTGACTCACGCGATGATTGACAACGAAATTCAAATGCTAGCAATCTCAAAAGAAGAAGAAATATTTAGAAAAGTCGACAAAGAAGAATTTAAGAAGAAATTTAATGATCTGCAGAAGCGAATTAAAATAAAAGAAAAGAAAAGTTTGCGCATAATAATATTTAAACCCCCAAAAAGGATAGTGAACAAGGAAGAACAACTGAACATAATCGAACAATTTCATGACACTCCACACACAGGTGGACATTCAGGAGTCAAACGCACAATTAACAAGATCAAACAAAGATACTGTTGGAAAAATCTCAGCAGAATGGTGAAAACTTACGTAAACAACTGTGAGAAATGCAAATGCAATAAAATAATAAGGAACACCAAAGAAAGAATGGTAGAAACAAACACACCAAGTCAAAGGCTCGAAATATTAGAAGTTGACACCGTAGGACCCATGAACCAAAGTAAATTCTACAGATACATTCTGACATGTCAATGTCAACTAACCAAATATGTAGAAGCATTCCCCATGGAGAATAAAGAGGCCAAAACAGTCGCAAAAATATTAGTCGAAAAAATAATCTTAAAATATGGAACATTCAAAATTCTAAAAACGGACCTAGGCACCGAATTAGTCAACCAATTAATCGCAGAAATATGCAAAATTTTCAAAATAACCCAAGTCACAGCAACTCCGTTTCACCACGAAACTCTAGGAGCCATTGAAAGGAATCATCGAGTACTAAACGAGTACCTATTATCAATAGCCCAGAATGCTGAATGGGATGAATGGTTACCCTATTATACATTCTGCTACAATATCACACCTCATTCCGAAACCAAAATATCACCATACGAACTGATATTCGGAAAATTAGCCTCACTTCCAGACACCATGGATCAAAATAGAACAGATCCGATTTACAATCTAGAAGATTACTCAAAAGAATTGAAATTTCGCCTGCAAGAAAGCCAAAAAATAGCTAAAGCACTATTGGCGAATTCTAAAAAGAAAAGAAGCAGAAAATCTGATGAAAAAACTAACCCACTAAAAATTAAGATAGGAGATAAAGTATTATTAAAAGTGGGAAATAAGAGAAAGAATGAACCGCCATATAAAGGTCCATATATTGTAATTGATACAAATAACGTTAATACTAAGATAAAGATAGATAGAATAATAACAGAAGTACACAACAATAGGTTGAAAAAATTTTAAAGTTCACCATCAGTACCATGTAACAATTAAAACAACTAGTGAATAAGAATCAAATAAAGTACACAAATTATTTTAGTAGAAATGTAAGATAGAAAACTACATCATAAGAATAAGACAAAAAATTTTCCTCTAATCAAGCAAAATTTTTTTTTTCCATAAGAGGAGGGATGTAGCGCATCAAACATTTCATAGATGCACATACACAAAAAAATAAAAACAAGCATAAGCAAGCATTCAAGTTCAATAATTTCATTCACACATATTTTCGTTCATAAATTGAACAATGTAAATTTCGTGAACTTGCAAGGGCAATGCACTTCAGTGCAGCACACGTCAGTTTGCTGGCACGAAATTTCACACCATTCATGTATTACACTGACCTCAATGAACCCGAATGCTTGAAAAGCTTGAAATGTGCATTGCGACAAATTCTTGGATGGATTTGCGAATTTTTGATTGCGCTACTCCAGGTCAATAATCTATATTGCAATGTATTGCAATAAATTGATTATTTAGTAGATTTATACGTTAGGTAGGGATAGCAAATTATCATATAAATAAGTTGATTAAAATAAAGAAATGCAGAACGTTTGAGTACGGAAAAAGGTGTTTTACTATCAATTCCTCTAGTAACTTCGGCAGTCTTTGGCGCCATACAGTGTGCTAATATCGGCTGAGCATTCTCGCCTGCACTTCACATAATTCCATCGGCTGAGCATTCTCGCCTGCACTCCACATAATATCGGCTGAGCATTCTCGCCTACACTTCACAAAATTCCACCGGCTGAGCAATCTCGCCTGAAGATAGGGCAGTCTCTGACGCCTTCACGTATGGAAGTATAGAAGCATCCATCTACAAGACGATTACAGTACCAGCATTACAGGTATTTCCTCTGACGAGCTGACAATGTCTGCAGTCACTTCAACACCTGCTAAAGAGGTGTTTGCTTTGAGTTCGATTGGGTTTTCCGTGATGTTAGTTACCCGTACTATCATACTTCCATTATATGAAAGGCAGAACGCGGGTTCCATTCAAGAGAAGGGGGAACATAATTTGGAGATAGAAAAACTTTTTCTTGTTCACCAACCCTCGGATTGGAAAGTGCTACGAAGCAGGTTGATTCAGCTGGTAATTTACAATCTCGTATGATTCTGGCAAAGAGGTCCCACCTTTCTTCCACTATTGCCACGATCTCGTGGGCGTTTCTCTAAGTTAATTGAACAACGTTGACCAGCACGAAAATCCATTCCAATAATGCAGTCATAGAATACCTCTGCTACATAGAAGGTATATGTAGTGGAAAAGCTTTTGATAGCTCTGCGCAGCTCAATGACTTCTTCTACGATGCTGATTTCTCCTGTGCCATCCCGAATTTGCGTAAAGGAGGGTTTGAGACGAGTAATGTTCCGCAAAAGAGCGAGTATTCTTCTATTAAGTATGGAATGCGTAGCTCTGGTGTCCAGAATCATGTGGCAGACCAGTCCTTCAATTTTTCCTTCTATCTTGATTGTACTACAAATCGTTCCTTGGTTCACAGTTATTATGGGTGGAGGTGGTAGCCTCAAAGCTGATGACCTCGTGGTGTTCAGCGTTTCCACGTTGTCTAGGGCTATCGGTGTGGCGGGAATTGGGGTACTATTTTCTGGTGTATGATGTGAGATTGCGGTGCGGGTGTTCGGTGTAAGGTTGTTTGCTTGTGCGTTGAGGAGGTGGACGGTGGGTTAGTAGGACAGACGGATTGGATTAATGTGTTTGTGGAAGTGGATGGTTTGTTAGGGGATTAACGGGAATTGGGCGGGAGATTAGTGTGTTAACGGGGAAGAAGGGGTTGATTAGTGTGTTAGTGGGAATTGGATGGTTTGTTAGGGGATTGGTGGGAAGTCAGCGCGAGATTAGTGTGTTAGCGCGGAAGGAGGAATTGATTAATATGTTAGTGGAAAGTGGATGATTTGTTAGATTGAGTGGGGGTGGACGGTATATTAGTGTGTTAGTGGGAAAAGAGGAATGGAGTAATGTGTTAGCGGGAAGTGGGTGGCCTGTAGTCAGCGTGTTAAATCGCGGTGTGGAGATTTCGTCGTACGATGGTTGGAAGGTGTGCTAGTGTTTGGGGTGTGTTTTATATTAAGTGTGCTGGTACCGGGTGTAGTTGTGGTTATAGGTGTATTCGTGTTTTTGGTATTTGTGACTATTTTCGTAAGGTTTGCTAGTTCTAGATGGCTTGTTATTAGAGGACAGTTGGTACCTATGCTGCCAAGGACGTGCTTGCGGACTGTACGTGGAGCGTTCGTGGAGCATGCTGGTTTCTGCGCCCCGAAATCAGCGGACTTGTGTTTAAATTTTCCTCGGAACTAGATGGACCGACGTCCGTGCTATTTTCTCCCTTTCCGGAAAACTGCTGTATTTAGGTTAACTGCGAGTTCGAGTGAGGTGTGCCTCGTGAGAACTGAACATTTTCAGGAGGTCCTACTGTATTCTTTCCCAGCTCAACAGGTACCAGACGGATATTAATAGCTCTGTTTGTAGGTCTGAGTTAGAAGCTATTGGATTGGACTGAGCTAGCTGCGGCTCCCTCACGCTTGCTCGCTGATGTTTCCCGGCGAAATCCGTGCTGAATTCCTTCCCATCGGTTCTCTTCTGAAGTCCGGCGATTCTCGTGGTGGCGGTTCTCGTGGTGGCCGTCTACTATTGCTCGTTGCAACAGCGACTCTTATATTTCGTCTCGCAGCCCTTGGAGCTCGATGATTGGCTTCGATTCGGAATGCTGTTTTTAATGCATCTTGCAGCGTAGGTGGATTGAAGTCTCGAAACTTCTCCTGCACGTCTAAGTTAAAAATTCCATCTAAGAAATGTTCCAAAGCGATCCGGTCTCTGCATCTTCCGGAAAAGATGCTAACTTAAGCCTGGTCAGCCGTAAAATTTCCGTGTAAAATTCCGAAAAACTCTCCCCGTTCTTATGAAATCTTGTGCTTAGTTGGGCGTAACCAACTGATTGATTATACTCCGCGACAAACTGCATGGAAAGCGCATTCCTCGCTTTAGTATACGATCTCCGAGCCTCCTGACTTAATGTCGCATAAAACCCAAAGCCCGCCCGCGTAGTGATGCGGCTAAATATAGGGCTTTGCTTCCATCATACCACCCGTCAGTTTCAACGATTGCCTCGAAATGTATCTCATAGTGGTTCCAAGGGGCTTTTCTGTCATATTACGCTGGTGAGAGCGTTGGCTTCCTTACCTGTCCGTCCTTTTTTAACGGCTGCGAGTCGCTTGATGTCGGTGCCGCTTTGGACGGTTTTATGCCCCACGGGGTTAGGACATGCACCCACGGGTGTGTTTCCTGCAGCCGATGGATTTTCGCAACAGTCTGAATTTTCCTTGGGGGTTCTAGTTGGAGACGGTGTTGAATGGCCACTCGGTAGCGGATATCCAAACATCTTGTCGGATGTTTGTACATTCGGTGGGACCTCGGTTTCGTCAGTGACCTCATGTGCGAACGCAGAGTCGCTCAGGACGGACATATCGGATACCTGCCTTCGTAACATTCCCAACTCTTTTCTAAAGAACGTATTCTCTATCTTTAGAGTTCTCATTTCGTTGCCGAATTCTGCCATTGGACTGGACTGTGCCCTAACCTTATCGTCCAACTTTGCGAGCTTTCGTAGAATCTTCTCGAGCTGTTCCTCGGCCATGTTGGTCGTTCGCCACTCCCTTCCTCGTCAGAGTGTTCTCGTGGAATAGAGTCGAATGCAGAAACCCTATACAATAGACTGCGCACTTCACAGAGCCCGAGTCGCAAATAGCGGAACTATTTCCTTTCCTTATTAGTTAGGAATTCAAGTCGTTGACAATCAACCGCGAAAAATTTTGAAAATATTTCTTGAACTATGCATGGCATAGGCAATATATCGCAAATATTTCTTACTTTATCCTTTAAGGATCCCAGTCGTTGAAAATCGGACGTGGAGAATTTACGAAATATTTCGTGTATAGTACACGACAAAAGACAAAGTGCGGGAATATCCTTCACCCTTTAAGTAGGAATATCGAGACAATATCTCAATTCTATTTAAAAGGTAGAAATGAAAAATTAGAAAATATGCGAAACGATTCACGTATCTATGACAAAAGTGAAAAGGCCGGGCTGTTCCATACCCGTTAATGAAAACTTTGAATGGTTTTTGGGTAAACTTAGAACTTCGGAAACTCGTATGGGTTCTACTAATCGCTGGGTAGCACATGTAAGATGAGTCTAGAATATATTTGGCATTTTATATTGGGTTGGTGAGCGTAAATCAGACAAACTTTGCAGATATTTGACACTTTGTATAGAAAACAAATATAGAAAACCCTTTGTCTTCTGCGGACCGTCGATCGGCAAATACGATGCAAATTTATAAGACCTTTTGTGTTCGGTAGACCGTCGATCAGCAAATATAAAATAAACGTGTACGAATCTTTAGTACCTCATAGCCCTTTAATTTTCAAATATAACACCGATATAGAATATCTTTTGTCTTCGGTAGACCGTCGATTAGCAAACTTGACGTGAATATTGAAAATCGTTTATCCCTTTATAGCTCGCTAATTATCTAATATAAAACCAATGTGGAAATCTCCTGTACTTTATAAATCGTTGATAGTCCACTACTGAACAAATATAGAAAGTGCTTGGTACCTTATAGATTGCTTCTTAAGAAATATGAAACCAGTATGAAAATCTCCTGTACTTTATAAACCGTTGATAGTCAGCTACTGAACGAATATAGAAAGTGGTTTGCAATTCGTTGTTCGCTGGTCAGCAAATAGTAAATGGCAGCAAATGTTAAACCAATCGTTTGTTTTTGTAGCCCGTCAATTAGAAAATATAAGGCTTAGCACTTAATTTGCACCATAGCGGACGTTAGTTAGCAAATATAGGAAAATATTTTAGACGATATTTTGTACTTTTTACTTGTTTCATGCCAAATATAGAAAATTTAGCATTTAATTTGTACTATTGCAGACGTTAGTTAGCAAATATAAGAAAATTTTAGACGATATTTGGTAGTTTGTACTTGTTTCATGCCAAATATCGAAAATCAGCATTTAATTTGTACTATAGCAGACGTTAGTTAGCAAATAATGAAACAAAAATATGTTTTGGCAAATATAATAAAAAAAATATATACGAAAAATAGTCTTAACTAATATCGAAAATATATAGCTTTTGCAAATTCGGAAAATACACGAAAACTATAGAAAATTCTTCGCATCTTCCGAATCGTTAATAACTAGAAATTAAAGGATACTAAACTATTTCGTACTCTAGCTAACCTCACAATAGCATGCTATTAAACATGCGGTTAGCTATCAAATGAAAAGAAAAAAAATCGCCACTTATCGTTGAAACCATTTACGTTGAAAACGGCGGGATTATCACGCAACCTTTTTGCGCCCTCTGCAAGCAAAGTCGACACTCAAGGGTACTTCATAGATACTGCTGAAACTGTACCAAATTCTGGAATCATGCAGAACACCAACAAGCTCACCTTTGATGATTTTTCAATAGAGGGTTCGTGGGGCCCCTTTTACGGGAATGGATTATACCTCACACTTGACAGCAAATGTTACAGCTGGCACTATTTTCCACTATTCTGCGGACGTTCCCAAAAATCATCCCCTTAGGCCAGAACGTTCGCGGAACCTAAGGCGTCCTTCAAGGTGGCCTCTCTGTATAGATTAACACCTGGCCCAGGAATTTGTACTGACTATGCAAGCGGACTCTTGACTTTCGGATTAAGGAACTTTTCCTTGAATTCCTTGGTAGGGTTGTGTTCGTCTTACTTGGCACGCTACGTTCCACTTAAAATCGCTTCCAATTACTTTCAAGTTTAAACAAACACAAAACAACAGACAAGTAATAAAAGAAAACTGAGCGTTTTTTTTTTACGAAGTTGAACAAAACTTTATTTTTATTTTGCCTTTCGGACTAAGGAACTTTACCTGGAATTCCACCTTTAATTTCTGCTTGGGTGCGGATAGCGTGGTAGAGTTGTGTGCGTCTTACTTGGAAAGCTGCGTTCCACCCAAAATCGCTTCCTTCGAATTACTTTCACGTTTAACCAGACACAGAACAACAGACAAGTAATAAAAGAAAACTGAGCGTTTTTTTTATGAAGTTGAACAAAACTTTATATTTATTTTTCTCTTTGCGTTGCTCGATCCTTACTTTACAAATTTTTTAGATCTTTCTCTTTGTGCCACACAACTTGTCTATCTCACTTTCGAAAAAAATTCAGCTTCTCCACACGGAGTATGAGTGACGTATCTCTTATCTATCAGCTAACTGTCTAGAGCGACATCTATTTTTACAAGTTCACATTCGTTCAGAAAATTCATTTAAATAGTGTTTTTTTTTTTTTTGTTTTTGTGGACTAAGTCTAATTTTATTCCTAATTTAAGTTGTGTGATAGTTTACATTTATTTCCGAAAGGATGATCGTGAATTGACATTTTGGTTGGAACTTCGTTTTGACAAGGTTTCTAATTGGACTAGTTTTTTGTTTAATAATCTTTACTTAACATTTTGGGTTCGATATTTGCTAAACCTTTTATCTGTAGTTGTAACTTACTAAGTGTCAGATTATTCAATTGCTTTTGTTCTCTAATATTGGCTAAAATTATTCTTGTGCTTTTATTTCAATAAATGTCAGATTATTCAGTTGCTTTTCTTCTCTAATATTGGTTATAATTTTTGTTTGTGCTGTTACTTCAATAAATGTCAGATTATTCAGTTGCTTTTCTTCTCTAATATTGGCTAAAACTTTATTTGTGCTTTTACTTCAATAAATGTCAGATTATTCAATGCTTTTCTTCTCTAATATTGGCTAAAACTTTATTTGTGTTTTTATTTCAATAAATGTTAGATTATTCAGTTGCTTTTCTTCTCTAATATTGGTTATAATTTTATTTGTGTTTTTACTTCAATAAATGTCAGATTATTCAGTTGTTTTTCTTCTCTAATATTGGTCAAAATTTTTGTTTGCGCTTTTACTTCAATAAATGTCAAATTATCTGACATTAATTGTAATTTATTCAGTTGCTTTTCTCTTCCGACATTGGTTGTAATTTAATCAGACTATTCGGCAGCCCTTATTTTCTTCTAGCTGTCAACTTGATAAGTTTTAATATTCAATGGACCGACGTACACGTTGCCGCGTATTACCAATTTTCAGTGATGAGGGACACTAAGGCAAATGACGCTGCAGCGTGTACGCCCGAGCAATGAGTGTCAGCTTGGTTTTATTGGTTTTATTTTCTATACCAGCCGGATCAGTTTATCTTGAACTTTAGTAGATTGCATATTGCTTTCGACGCGCGTCACGGGCGCAGAGCTTGCGAAGCCTGCGAGGTTTCTTGTGGATGGAATAGGTGTCGTGCGAAACTGTAAAACTTTGTTTCTGATTTCGCTATGGTCCAAAGCCTTTTCTTTACCCGCTGCATAGCTGACTGAATAAATGTCAAGTTCGGTTCTGGTTTGTTTTGTGTTTGCAATGGTTTTGTTTATTGTGTAGTTCTTCCGGGATTTTTAATTTCCATCGCAATTTCGAAAATCGTAAGACGAAACTCGAATCATATAGAGTGATACAAGCCTCGGGTAAAGAGCTAAGTGGAGACCAGAAGGCTGCAGTTGCAAAATATGATGAAGTAGTGTAGCGTATCCCCCATACGCTACCCGTTTTTTTCTACGCGATTCCCACTTTTACTTCAAAAATCTTTCCCCGGTTATCTGAAAAGGGGTAAGAGGTCATTTCATTATCCCGGAAAGTAGCCCTTTGCTACTTTCCCATAAGGCATCCGTTCTACCTAAAAGAATAATACCTGAAAGGAGGGAAAAGAAGAAGAAACTTTTTTATTCTAAAAGAAAAATCCTAATTTGTGCAGAACGCGCACAAATTGCAATCTTTCATTCAGACCCAAAAAGAAGAGAAAACCCAAAACCTGAAAGGAAAGCAACAACATGTAAAATATTTTAAACGAAAAAACTATGATTTGTGCAAAATGCACACAAATTATAATTTTTCTACATAAAACTTACCGCTAGTCAACGACATCCAGGCAACAAAAACAGTAGTTCGCCTAGCTGTAATGCATCGCGTGATGCCATCACGTAACATATTGCAGTAGGCCTGCCTAAAAATTCTACGAAAAATTTTGCCGACAGCAGAGAAACTGTGGCAGAGATTTTGCCTGAAAAAGATACACAGACACCCGTACACATAGCCGTCTGAGCAGTCGCCAACCGAAATTTCGTGATTCGATCGACGAAAAAGAGCTGGTCGCTTTTCCTTCAGGATGGAGAACGACGGGAATGTAAGCCAGCTGCGCGTAGTGATTAGTCGAGTCTGAGATTTGGATTTGAGAAGACGTGACGTGATTATTTTTCGCAGACGAGTTTTTTTGTGTTTTGGCATTGAAATCCCAGTTAAGGTTTTTTTCTTGATCTCCGCGAGAACCGCTGAGAAAGTTTTTTTTTGAGATCAGTGAAAAGTTTTTCCATAAAATCGTATGATGGATCCGCGTGGAATTGGCAAAAAGCGGAATACGTTGTGTGTATCCAGTTCATCTGAAAACTAAAGAAAATCGTCTTCGTATTTGGTGCCAACATTTTCAAGAACTCTGCCATATACTTAATATTAAAGTGTGCATACTTACCTGCATGGAATACTTCGTATATATCCGGTTCACCTGAAAACTAAAAATCATTTTTATATTTATATTTATATTTCACATCAGTTAGTGATAATTACCTGCGAGATATACATATAATTAGTGTCACTGTCGGCACATAGTCAACCTGAAAGGAAATGAGGGAAAAAGTGCTTTCATTTCTAAGAATTTTACAATAGAATTAATATTAAAGTGTGCGTACTTACCTGCATGGAATACGTCGTATATATCCGGTTCACCTGAAAAATAAAAATCATTTTTATATTCGGTGTTATCATTTCACATCTGTTAGTGATAATTACCTGCGAGATACACATATAATTAGTGTCATTGTCGGCACATAGTTAACCTGAAAGGAAATGAGAGAAAAAGTGCTTTCATTTCTAAGAATTTTGCAATAAAACTAATAGTAAAATGTGCATACCTACCTGCGTAGGTAGGTAGTTTTCATTAACGGGTATGGAACAGCCCGGCCTTTTCACTTTTGTCAAAGAAACGTGAAGCGTTTCGCATATTTTCTAATTTTTCATTTCTACCTTTTAAATAGAATTGAGATATTGACTCGATATTCCTACTTAAAGGGTGAAGGATATTCCCGCACTTTGTCTTTTGTCGTTTACTATAAACGAAATATTTCGTAAATTCTCCACGTCCGATTATCAACGACTGGGATCCCGAAAGGAGAAAGTAAGAAATATTTGCGATATATTGCCTATGCCATGCATAGTTCAAGAAATATTTTCAAAATTTTTCGCGGTTGATTGTCAACGACTTGAATTCCTAACTAATAAGGAAAGGAAATAGTTCCGCTATTTCCGACTCGGGCTCTGTGAAGTGCGCAGTCTATTGTATAGGGTTTCTGCATTCGACTCTATTCCACGAGAACACTCTGACGAGGAAGGGAGTGGCGATCGACCAACATGGCCGAGGAACAGCTCGAGAAGATTCTACGAAAGCTCGAAAAGTTGGACGACAAAGTTAACGCACAGTCAAGGTCAATGGCAGAATTCGGCAACGAAATGAGAACTCTAAAGATAGAGAATACGTTCTTTAGAAAAGAGTTGGGAATGTTCCGAAGGCAGATATCCGATATATCCGCCCTGAGCGGCTCTGCGTTCGCACATAAGGTCACGGACGAAACCAAGGTCCCACCGAATGCACAAACCTCCGACAAGATGACTGAATATCCGCTACCGAGTGGCCATTCAACACCGTCTCCAACTAGAACCCCCAAGGAAAATTCAGACTGTTGCGAAAATCCATCGGCTGCAGGAAACACACCCGTGGGTGCATGTCCTAACCCCGTGGGGCATAAAACCGTCAAAAGCGGCACCGACATCAAGCGACTCGCAGCCGTTAAAAAAGGACGGACAGGTAAGGAAGCCAACGCTCTCACCAACGTAATATGACAGAAAAGCCCCTTGGAACCACTATGAGATACATTTCGAGGCAATCGTAGAAACAGACGGCTAGTGTGATGGAAGCAAAGCCCTATATTTAGCCGCATCACTACGCGGGCGGGCTTTGGGTTTTATGAGACATTAAGTCAGGAGGCCCGGAGATCGTATACTAAAGCGAGGAATGCGCTTTCCATGCAGTTTGTCGCGGAGTATAATCAATCAGTTGGTTACGCCCAACTAAGCACAAGATTTCATAAGAACGGGGAGAGTTTTTCGGAATTTTACACGGAACTTTTACGGCTGACCAGGCTTAAGTTTCCATCTTTCCGGAAGATGCAGAGACCAGATCGCTTTGGAACATTTCTTAGATGGAATTTTTAACTTAGACGTGGAGGAGAAAGTTCGAGACTTCAATCCACCTACGCTGCAAGATGCATTAAAAACAGCATTCCGAATCGAAGCCAATCATCGAGCTACAAGGGCTGCGAGACGAAATATAAGAGTCGCTGTTGCAACGAGCAAAAGTAGACCGCCAGCACAAGAACCGCCGGACTTCAGAAGAGAACCGATGGGAAGAAATTCAGGACGAATGTCGCTGGGAAACGCCAGAGAGCAAGCGTAGGGAGCCGCAGCTAGCTCAGTCCAATTCAATAGCTCCTAACTCAGACAAGACCTTTCCCAAAACCAATTTTCTAGCTCACCGGTACTATCCGCAGGTGCGACTTACCTCGCAGGTACCGTTTTATTGTGCGTGATGAGACTCAAGTAGATGTCTTCTTCCACTTCGCAAATTTCCAGAACCCGATTGTGAATCCAGAAGCCGAATTAGTTCCTGGAAATTGTGTAGAATTCGACCTGATTGAAGGGCGTCCTACAAACAGAGCTATTAATATCCGTCTGGTACCTGTTGAGCTGGGAAAGAATATAGTAGGACCTCCTGAAAATGTTCAGTTCTGACGAGGCACACCTCACTTGTACTCGCAGTTAACCCAAATACAGCAGTTTTCCGGAGAGAGAGAAAATAGTACGGATGTCGGTCCATCTATTTCCGAAGAAAATTTAAACAAAAGTCTGCTGATTTCGGGGAGCAAGCTTCACGAACGCTCCACGTACAGCCCGCAATCACGTCCTTGGCCGCATAAGTACCAACTGTCCTCTAATAACAAGCCTTCTACAACTAGCAAACCTTACAAAAATAGTCACAAATACCAAAAACACGAATACACCTATAACCGCACCTACATCTGGTACCAGCTCACTTAATATAAAACACACCCCAAACACTAGCACACCTTCCAACCATCATACAGCGAAATTTCACACACCGCGATTTAACACCCTGACTACAGGCCACTTCCCGCTAACACATTACTCCATTCTTCTTTTCCCACTAACACATAAATATCCTGTCTACCCCCAATCAACCTAACAAATCATCCACTTTCCACTAACACATTAATCAATTCCTCCTTCCCCGCTAACACACTAATCTCCCGCTCACTACCCACTAATCCCCTAACAAACCATCCAATTCCCACTAACACACTAATCAACCCCTCCTTCCCCGCTAACACACTAATCTCCCGCCCAATTCCCATTAATCCCCTGACAAACCATCCACTTCCACAAACACATTAATCCATTCCGTCTGTCCTACTAACAAAACGTCCACCTCCTACCAACGCACAAGCAAACAACCTTACACCGAACACCCGCACCTCAATCACACATCATACACCAGAAAATAGTACCCCAATTCCCGCCACACCGATATCCCTAGACAACGTGGAAACGCTGAATACCACGAGATCATCAGCTTTGAGGCTACCACCTCCACCCATAATAACTGTGAACCAAGGTACGATTTGTAGTACAATCAAGATAGAAGGAAAAATTTAAGGACTTGTCTGCCACATAATTGTGGACACCAGAACTACACATTCCATACTTAATAGAAGAATGCGCCCTCGTCTGCGGAACATTACTCGTCTCAAACACTCCTTTACGCAAATTCGGGATGTCACAGGAGAAACCAGCATCGTAGAAGGAGTCATTGAGCTGCGCATAGCTATCAAAAGCATTTCCACCACATATACCTTCTACGTAGCAGAGGTATTCTACGACTGCGTTATTGGAATGGATTTTCTTGCGGGTCACCGCTGTTCAATTAACTTAGAGAAACGCTTTCTTCAGATTGCCCACGAGATCGTGGCAATAATGGAAGAAAGGAGTGACCTATTTGCCAGAATCATACGAGATTGTATATTACCAGCTGAATCAACCTGCTTCGTAGTACTTTCCAATCCGAGGGTCGGTGAACAAGAAAAAGTTTTTCTATTTCCAAATAATGTTCCCCCTTCTCTCTGGATGGACCCGGCGGTCTGCGTTTCACATAATGGAAGTGTGATAGTACGGGTAACTAACATCAAGGAAAACCCAATCGAACTCAAAGCAAATACCTCTTTAGCAGGTGTTGAAGTGACTGCAGACATTGTCAGCTCGTCCGAAGAAATACCACTTACCTGGAATAATTTACCATTTGATTTGTACCCATTGCTGGAACCCACAACAGTGCACCTTGATAATCAACAGAAAATAATATTGGCAAAGCTACTCATGGAACATCAAGATGTCTTTGCGCGAGCAAAAAACGACCACGGCCGAAACACAATAATGCGCCATCAGATCGACGTAGGCACGAACAAACCAATTAAACAGCCTCCAAGACAGCTTCCACTAGCCAAACGCCAGGAAGCGGAAAATCTTGTACACGAGATAAAAACCCAAGGCGTTATCAATCCATCCAGTAGCCCTTGGACTTCTCCAGTCGTGATGGTGAAGAAAAGGGATGGGTCGACTACATTTTGCGTCGACTACAGGCGGCCAAACAAGGCCACCAAAAAGGATTCATATCCGCTGCCGCGTATCGATCTGGCTCTTGATGATCTCGCCGGCTCTACTTGGCTTTCGACACTAGACCTACAGTCGGGCTACTGGCAAGCAAATATGGAAGAAGAAGACCGCGTAAAGACCGCCCTCACTACAGGCAGGGGATTGTGGGAGTTTTCAGTTATGCCATTTGGACTAACCAATGCCCCTGCCATCTTTCAGAGGCTCATGGAAATCGTCCTCCAAGGAATTCCACCTCAGGCGTGTCTAGTATATTTGGACGATGTTATCGTACATGGGCCCACGTTCGAACAAATGGTAGGAAATCTCCACCTTGTCTTAGCCCGATTAAGAATAGCAAATCTAAAAGTTTCACCGAAGAAGTGTCAGTTGTGTTAGAGGGAGGTGAAATTCATAGGACACGTCATCAGTGACTCCGGCTTGTCGACAGATCCCGACAAAACTAATGCTGTCAAGAATTGTCCGCGACCACAAACACGAAGAGATATCCAGTCATTTTTTGGTCTCTGTGCTTATTACCGGCGATTCGTTAAAAATTTCTCAGCTATCGCGAAACCATTACCAGAGCTTACGGAGAGAGGTCGGAAGTTTATCTGGTCAGATCCCTGTCAAGAAGCGTTCGAGGAGTTGTAGGACCGTTTGACAACTGCGCTTATACTTACACAGCCTGAAGAAAACCTGCCTTTTATCCTGGACACAGACGCCACGCTTGGGGAGCTATTCTCTCACAAGTTAAAGACGGGATGGAATACGTGGTGGAGTATCACAGCAAAACATTCTGTTCGACGAACCTACAAAGAGAAGGGTCAAGCTAAAAAAAACAACAATAATGCAAATCATCTTACCTGCACCTGGAGTGTGTCACAGGTGCGAAAATCCCTCGACGACATGAAAAGAAACAAAAAAATGAATTAAAAAATGAAATACAAACAATGAATTATAAATTAATAAGTACAAATAGACTAATACAACAAGTATGTCTACAAATCTATCAGACATACAAGAGTTTTACTACATATAAATCCCATAAACAAACAAACAAACAACATAGAATACAGGCAAAGTAATTAACTTACCTGCCTCAACACAATAAGCAAGAAAACACAATTAGCATGCAAAGACATTTCAGGTGAGAAAAGCACCCAAAACAAGCTCACTTGTACAAGTGTCCACCAACCGTAAATCACAACACAAACACAAATAATTCCATGAAATATTGTACGTTACCTGCACATAACAATCCACAGCGAAGAAGAATGCACAAACCACAACAAAAAAACACTACTAAATTAACAAAATTTAATAAAATTCACTTCGCGCGAGTTACAAGCCCAGCATAATCACGCATTTACCTAGCAGTGCATATCTACATACATACGTTCATATATATCAAATTATTTCTGTTAACCTTTCAATTTTGATAATATAAACCATTTTCCTCCATAGCTTTTAAAAATTATATTTATGTTGTCTAAAGTAAATTAATCAGCATTTTACAGCAAAATTGTAAGTTCACGGAGTTCACAAAATGTAATTGAACTCCTTGCGCAAGCTAAAAATGCTTAGGTAATGTCTACCAGGTAAAGCGCAACGATACCTGTAAGAATTATGAAAAAAGGTAGTAAGATAGTTCTGATATTAAACTCCTGTCGTCCAGTAATAATAAATTTTATTAAATTCAATTAATTGTGTTTTTTCATTTTTATTATTTTTTTTTATCATTAAATGCAAGAACAAATATAACTGGCGCAGTCGTGACGGATTTTGTTTTGTTTGTTCGAAAAGTGATTAAATGAATACTTAACGGGCAAACAACATAAAGGACTAAAGGAAATTTTATATAAATCGACATAGGATCTCAACAAACCAACGAAGGTTTATCGTTGCAGAGATTTATAAGTAGTGAACAGTGGAAACCAACGACGGATTATCGCTGAAGATACCATTGTAGCCAAAAAATCAATCAACGAAGGTATATCGCTGAAAATGTGGCTAACTATTTTGATGTAAGTCGTGATTTGAATACCTCCTTTTATCCTTTATGCCATCCAACAAAAAAAGAACCTCCTTTTCCAGACTGTTGTGATTCCAAAATCACAACCATTTCATTTACATTTATTTACCTCCTGAGGATTTCTAAAAATCCATGAGCATTCAAATTGTGGTCTCAAAATACCACACTGTGCACGCTCCATAAATTTCCCTGCACAAACACTTAAAATTACAGCAACATGCATAAATACTTACCTTCATAAATTTTCCTAATGCATAAATATTCTTATTACTTATTCTCGTAAAATACTTAACTTCGCATAAATAGCCCACTTATATAAAATACTTACTCGACATTTTTGACATTTTTTGTAAACATAATTCACGGAGTTAATGTACTCCACATTGCATATCGCTCAAAAATATCAAGAGCAAGATCAAATTACTGCAAGACCCAAGCCAACAAATATCGTCTTATCTTTTCATTTTTTTTGCTTATTTTCGTTCTATTTTTACTGCTTTTCGTCTTATTGGTCAGTTGAACGCACCAATGACGAAAATTCTTCATACTTTTTGCTGACGCAAGGGCGTTAGTTATTTTTCGTGATAAAAATATACGACAATCAAAAGAAAGTCGAAGTTCAGGATCGGTATTCAAAGCGAAAGCACGGCGGGTTTCAAAGTCGAGAAGTTTTGTTTGTAATTGAATTGTATAATTAACAGATATTGTTTGAAAGAGTACATGTATCCGTGCAAGTAAATAAAAGTGTAATCGTTTAATTTCCTCTAATAAAATAAAATCCTGTGTAACAAATATTCATAATCAAAAGTGTTTTTTTGTACTGAAAAGATCCTGAGCCTTCCCCCTGTGCCGCTCTTCTCTCCCAAGAAAGCACGGCGGCAAACGGGGTTATAACAACTGGTGGCAGCGGTGCCGATCCCTCATAAAGTGAAAATTAATCGCCTGAATTAAAGTGAAAAGTTATAGTTCTTTGCAATTAATCGATATTTAAATAAATTTGAAAAGAGCGCCTCGCAAATACAAAACAAAGAGAATTGATTTCGCGAAAATAACCAATAAAATGGTTTTATTATTTAAAAAAAAATTCCCTGCTTTACCAACAATCAATACAATATCCATAGGATATTAAATGGAATCAGCTGAATAGAGCTGAGTAACTTGTGACTTATCTTTTAAGGTATCACACCATAATTATAAAACCCGGCAAATGATTCCTATTAATCATATAAAACCAAGGATTCACGTTTGCACTTGCGAATCAAGTGAACGGTTTTTGTTGAAAAGACTACCATTATCACTACAAAAGTGTTAAAATAAAAAATTGCGAATGCTTTAATTAAAAGACGATGAACCCAAGTGTATATTAAATATGTGAAAAGAGTTCAAAAAATAAGAAGAATACGACACAGCAAATAAATCCATTGAGATATGAGATTAATTGATTCGGCGTTTATCAAATCTTAATTAATTGAAAATGATGTGCAAATGGTCGTATATATATATATAACATTTTTCATATGAAATATGAGTGTTTAATATAATATGAACATTGTGGCCTAAATTTAGTCAAAAATCAAAATAAAACGTAACAAAACCAATAAATAATTTCGTCAAACAAAAAGAACCTAACTTGAAATTTTTTTAATAAAAAAAAAAAAAAACAAAAACGATAATAATAGAAACAAAAATATAAAAAAAAAAAAAAAAAAAATAATAATAAAATAAAGAAACGCATACAAACTGGGCTTACTAACTACCTAAAAGTAAACAGTGAGAAAAATAAGCACATATAAAAATAATATTATAAAAAAATCAAAGGTCGGTGGACGGACGGTCCCGACCCATCACTGGTGTGATCCCGAAAGAGACGGGCTGTCTCTTATAACCAACTATAAGTTAAAGAAAACTATTCAACAGACTTAGACGTCGGTCAGAACATTTGATGCCCAACTTACTACACGGAGAATAGAATCTTTGTATATACCAAGTAAGAATTTTTTTTTTCTCTCGCATAATTACATAATATTACTATTGTAGTAGTCAGGAATATACCTAATAAAAAAAAAAAAAAAAAAAAAAAAAAAATCTAATTAGTAAATTGGAATTATTTCTAGTATATATGTACATATAAGAAAAAAAAAAAAAAGTGCAAATACTTTAGTGAAATCATTTTACTTTGATCAGTGGTTTGTTTCCGTATCGCGGTTTGCCGACGGGAAGTTTTCATTTTGTCGAATAAATTGTAAAATAATTAGAAATTCTTCAAATATCTTGGTGGAAAATCAAATATTCATGCCTGGATCGGATTTTGTGATTGTGGAGGTCTATGTTGGTTTTGACCACCGTCGATTTAGTGATTCCTAGTGAGTAAATGACACTGAGTCCGTGGTTAATTTCTGTAAGATTTTTCCTCGTTGAATTTAATCGAAAGATTATGGCATGTACATAGATGAGTACCCAAAGGTGTTAATTATACGCAAATTTGACCATTTACACTATACTCGAGTGTTGACAAAGGGAGATAAAGATTTTTTAATAGCGAATGTTCCCAATAAACACATGAGAAATACCAGACAGTGAGAAATATATTCCCTCTAAAACTAACAGAGAAACTATAAACATATATGGAAGAGATAAGAGCTATCTTTAAATAGTCATTTATTATACAAATATATAAATTTTTTCTAAGTTTGGCGTGTACCGTTATATTTTTTTTATTATTTAAAAAAAAAAAAAAAGGGGAAGAGAAGAAAGCAAGTGAAATATGACTGTGCAACGCTAAGTTCCGATTGTAAGACACATCACCACGAAACATAGAAATATTGGAACGTTACATCGTCCATATAATGAGCAACGGGATATACTTCACGTACATTAAAAGAGATTTAGTTTATTAAATCAACTTTCCATAAAATATATTTTCATCACGTAAAGCGAAATTAGAGCACATTTAATTGATATGTGAGTAATTCTTATTTAATTGCCTATGCTCTTATAAACAACTTTAAAATATTGAAATATTTGTTTTTTTCCTCCTTCCTATAAAAAAAAAAGAGAAAAAATATCTTCAATAGATTTAATCATTGTTATTATGGAAATCGTGGATGATTTTGGTTTTTGTTGAGGAGAGCTTCTCTGTGAAAAGAGAAAATGAATTTTTTGTCTCGTTACATTTAAAATCGAACAAAGCTGCTTGATAATTATACTTTTATTGTTTCGTTTCATTCGCATTGCGTGTCTGATACGAAGATCTCACACTTTTGGTACCGAAGGGAGATCACGTCTCCCACACGTTGTGTAATGTCAAAGAATTAATTACATGGTTATATAAAAAAAAAAAAAAAAATTTATACAGTAACATTAACAGTAGCTAGCAAGCGAAAAGAGAAATCCTTCTTATTAGAATAACTCCTCGAGTAGAGTAAAACCTATAACAAACATAACGGGAAGATATAAGAAATCTATTGCTAAGCGGCGTGGTTTCGCTTTGTCAAGAAGCGTAATTTTTACTCGTCATAAAACACGGGAAAGAGCCGCTCTAATATTCGGTTTTAGTGAGCTTCCTTTTCACGACGAAGATATGCCAGATACCGAAGCACTATCCGTCAGCTTGTCTGACATACACAATTTAGTACCTGAATACGATGGAAATCCCGAGACGTTGAACAAGTTCATCGCTTGTGGCAAAATACTTTTTTCTTCAGCTAAGACTGAAGCAGATAAGAAATTTTTCCTTGAAGTTATAAAAACTAAGCTCCAAGGACCCGCTTTCGATTTAGTACAATATGAAACATATGGTACTTGGAATGATTTGATAACAGCACTTAAAGCTCAATTTAAGAAAGATAAATCTAGAGCCATGGCTCAAAACGAATTGATAAAAGCCAAACAGGGTTATAAAGAGACTGTTAAGGAATTTGGGGATAGGGTAACACAAATGTTGAATACTTTAAATTCCTGTACTTACTCCGAAGTAACAGATGCAGGTGCCAAAACTTATCTGTTAAGCGAAAACACCAAGTTGGCTGTACAAGTATTCGAGGATGGCTTACGAAATTCGAATCTTAAGTTACTTTCTAAAGCGCACAACGAAACAAATTTACAAAAGGCCATTTCATATGCCATGGAGCAAGAGTTGCGCTCTGAAAAAGACACCCCTTCTGCTTCAAGTTTTTTTAAACCAAATACTAGGCCTGTTCCCAACTGTTCTATATGTGGAAAAAGGGGACATACACAAGATACTTGTTATCAAAGGGGTAAATTTCCCAATATAGATAGGCCCACAATTAAAAGGGAAGTTCAACACGTGAGAAAAATGAACTACCCAAACCAACAAGTCCATAATACTAGAAATTGGCATGGACAACAAAACCAAGGCAGGTTCCTACCAAATAACTATATACCACCTGTCTATAGTAACCACAATAATTACAATAGGAAAGACCAGCCGAATACCTCTAAATCAAATGAGGAAATGCATGGAACAATCCCGCAAAGAAATATACCTCAAGGTAATCGTGGAGCTAAATTTACTCAATACGCCGTAAGGCAAAATAATCCACATTTTGGAGAAATGGGAAACGAGGAGATTCGGGCGGAAGTTGTCGGCACCCCCTCTCGAATCAAAGTCAGAGCCGACGTTCACCAATAAACAACATAAATAAAATCACTATTATTGAAGCGTCTTTAGAAGACACTAAAGCTGGTCTTGTAGCAAATGTACAATTCGAGCCATCTAAAGTTGGATTTAAAAGATTTTTAATTGATACTGGAGCTGAAGTTAGCCTAATTAAATCAGATACGAGTCCCGAAAAGATTAAAAAATTAATTTACTTAGAAAATTCTAATGTAGTAACAATAACGGGGAAATCAGTCCCTACATTAGGATCCATTAACGGTGAAATAATACTGTCAAATGAACAATTTCATTTTTCTATTGAACAATCATTTCTGTTGCTAGATCCCTCGTGTATAGACTTGGAATATGATGGTCTGTTAGGTAACGATTTTTTGAAGCGATATCGCTGTATTATCGGCTATGATAGAAAATGTCTGGAGTTAAGGTTATATAAACCTGAGATGAGTTTCATTGAAAGTTTTCCGGTAGCACGGGAGGACAATAAATCCTCAAGACCGTTGCTCAATTGTGCAAATTTAGACTCATTTTTAAAGCAGGAAAAAAGGACAGCCTTACCTTCTATGGATAATAAATCTGAAGGAGAAAATGTAGCGAGAGTAGCTCCGGCTACTTGCGATAAAATCGTAATAGCACCTCGGTGTAAGACAATAATAGAAATGCCATGTCGTATTCATGTGGACGAAGAAATCGTTATAAAAAATAAGGAGATATTGCCAGGAATATTTCTCGCAGCAACGGTAACTAAACCCCGTAATAATAAATTACAAATATTACTTTTAAATAGCAACGAAACAGAAAGCATTGTAGATACTCGTGAAATCACTGTGGACTATGAAAAACTTAATAGGTATAATATTTTGAACTATCGTCGCGATGAAGACCCCGTAAATCGTCGACTGGAAAAACTGAAATCATTTTTAAAGCTCGATCATTGTAATATCGAGGAAAAAACCTCAATAATCAATATTTGTAGAGAATACAATGACATCTTTTTCTTGGAGGGCGATGTATTGACATGTACCGATGCCGGATCTCATAGAATCCAAACTCAACTGGATAAAGCCCCAGTGTATATAAAGCCATACCGGTTGCCGGAGTCCCAGAAAGATGAAATCCATCGGCAAGTTAATGAAATGTATGAAGCAGGTATCATACGACATAGCAAGAGTCCGTGGAATTCTCCACTTATCCTCGTACCAAAAAAGGCAGATAGCCAAGGCAACAAACAATGGAGGGTTGTAGTAGACTTTCGTAAGCTCAATGACATTACAGTCGGAGATGCTTACCCACTTCCAAATATAAGTGATATCTTGGACCAGTTAGGAAAATCAAAATATTTTAGCACTCTCCATTTGGCGAAGGGATTTCATCAGATCTTGGTAGATGAACGTGACCGAGAGAAGACTGCTTTTAGTACTCCTTTTGGTCACTACGAGTATAATAGAATGCCATTTGGTCTGAGAAATGCCCCGGCAACATTCCAGAGGCTAATGAACAATGTCCTCATGGGTGTGCAAGGAATAGAATGTTTTGTGTACGTGGATGACATTGTTATATACGGGTATGATCTGAAGGATCATAATAAGAAACTGGTACATGTTTTGGACAGACTGAGAGGAAATAACCTTAAACTTCAGCCTGATAAGTGCCATTTCATTGAGAGAGAACTCACATATTTGGGCCATATAATTTCAGAACACGGTCTGAAGCCAGATCCCAACAAAATAAGCGTAGTCAAAACATACCCTAGACCAAAAAAATAAAAGGATGTAAAATCTTTCCTAGGATTCATAGGCTATTATAGACGATTTATACCAGACTTTTCCAAAATCTCCAAACCTTTAACGAAGCTACTCAAGAAAAATGAGACCTTTAAATGGGATGCCTTCTGTGAAGAGGCATTTGTGTTATTGAAAGACAAACTTATCCATGCACCTGTATTGGCCTACCCAGATTTTGAACAACAATTTCTGGTAACAACCGACGCAAGTGACGTAGCGTTAGGAGCTGTGCTTTCACAAGGTAAACTGGGAAATGATCGCCCTATTTGTTATGCCAGTCGCACGCTTAATCCAGCGAAAACGAGATATTCAACGACGGAGAAGGAATTACTGGCAATAGTTTACGCAGTAAAGCAATTCCGACCATATATATATGGAAAAAAATTTGTCATTCTAACAGATCACAAGCCCCTACAGTGGCTCATAAACTTGAAGGAACCATCCTCCCGACTAATGAGGTGGCGAATTTTATTGGAGGAATATGACTACGAAATAAAGTATAAACCTGGTAAATATAATGCTAATGCGGATGCATTAAGTCGAATAAAGACCAATGAGTCTGAAAATGACGATAAAATTATACGGGTTCTGACCCGAAATCAAACAAAAAAACGGCTTGAAGTAAACTCCCCGAAAGAAAAGGATGACCTAAAAAAATTTAGTACAAATAGCGATACAACAAAAACAAATTCTATAGAATTAACTGAGAACTTGGAATCCCTTATAACACGAAAAGTGGAATATAAATATTTTCTGTTACCTTTATTCAATACAACCGAAGGACTTGAACTAAAAGAGCTCTTCCCTGATATCAATAATATTAAGATAGGTGAACACAAATCATTTAAACTGAATAATGAATTCTTCTATATAACCAGAATACCTATCCCCATAAGAACGGAACAGGATAAGGAATATATGAAAAAATCCTTAAAACAATTCTTGAAGTCATGTGAAAGAAATCAAATTGCAGAGTTTCACATCTCAATACCTGTGTATAGTAATGACATACTATTGGACTTTAAGAAAATTCTGAACGAATTAAAAGTGCATACGAAAATAAAAATATTCCTTTATCGAAATACAAAGATTCACGTAAATAGTTCTGAAGATATTCAGCAAATACTGAAGGAATATCATACCTCTCCAATAGGTGGACATCAAGGCTTTACTAGAACACTCAAGCGTGTTAGAATGAAATACTATTGGCCAAGTATGCTCAGGGATATAAAGAATTATATTCAAAGCTGCGAATCATGCCAAAAGAATAAGTTAAACAAACTTAACAGCATACCCATGAAAATAACCACAACCAGTTCGCAATCTTTTGAAAGAGTAGATTTGGACATTGTAGGTCCGCTTCCTGTGAGTTATAAAGGAAATAAATACATCCTCACCTTTCAGGATGATTTAACTAAATTCTCAGATGCAGTTCCTATAAGTAACGCGGAGGCACACACTGTCGCAGAAGAATTTTTCAAAAATATCGTATCAAGACATGGTATTCCCGAATCATTGCTTACAGATCAGGGTAGCAATTTTGTCAGTAAGATGTTTTCAGAAGTGTGCAAGTTGTTAAAAATAAAGAAGATACGGACTACTCCATACCATCCACAGACGAATGGGGCTCTGGAGAGAAGTCACCGCACTTTAGCGGAATACTTACGACACTACGTTAATAATGACTCTCAGACTTGGGATGAATGGATCCCGTATGCAATGTTCGTGTACAATACTACTCCTCATAGCAGTACGAACTATTGCCCTTACGAACTTCTTTATGGTTACCCACCAAAAATACCTGTTACTCTAAAGCAATCACCCCAAACAACTTACAATTACGAAAATTATGCGAACGAGCTTAAAGTCCGACTACAGCATGGATATCGATTAGCGAGAGAAAATATCGTAAAATACAAAGAAAAATCCAAGATATATTACGACGAGAACAAACGGAAGAAATCATTTAACGTGGGAGAAAAGGTATTACTAAAGAAACACGTGCGACAGAATAAATTTTCAGCCCTATGGGAAGGACCCTATGAGGTAATTAAACTAATTTCCGAAGAAACAACTAAGATAAAGATCGGAAATAAAATGAAAATTGTCCACAACAACAACTTAAAACCATTTGTAGAATGCATATAATATCATTATCTTCTGACTAAATTTATATATCAGCAATCTACCAATAACTAGCTCACGTAATAATTAGCCAAAATAAATCGAAAATTAACGTAATTTCAGCTCAGTAAGTCGCTGAAAGTTATTCGTCCAGTGTAAGGTTGTCTGACACTTTCTTAATAATTAAGCCTATTGCTTAGAAGACTATTTAATCGTAATAAATTGTGTAGATGTAACTAACCGTCCATTATTTGAATACTGACTTATTTATTATAATGCTTATGCTTGGGTTCTTTCTGATCGCTGGTACGCTCCAAACTATTGCTCTCCACATCAAACTTAACTCTAAAATTTTTCCAGATATGATTTGGACGTTAATCATCCTCGCAACTATAACCGCAGTTCGATCTAACGGAATCAAGATTACTCCGATAAACAATGCGGGGATATATTTTGAAAATCTAGGAAACATAGAATTCTATTCTAACGAATGGAAAATTGTAATATATTATGACCTATTGGGAATAAACTTGGGCGTAACCTATTTAAAGAAACACACAATGGAAATTAATGACTTGTGCGATGTGTTAAGGAACGAACCAGCGTTTTCACAGGTCTGTAATCACACGGTGTTGGAAATGAATCACCTGATACATGACATTGAGCAAAACATTATCCTGTTAGATCCAAAACTGAGGATAAAGCGATCGTTATTAGGTATAGTGGGAACAATAGGCAAACCTCTTTTTGGCATCCTAAATGAAGAAGATGCTACCTATTATGATAGGGAAATCGAAAAATTAAAAAATAACGAAGAATATTTGAAGTCTTTGATAAAAAACCAAACTTTGATATTGGAAACCACCGCCAATATCTTTAATAAATCGATAAACGATATACAAATGCAATTTGTAACTCTAAACAACAAATATAGAACACTTAGAGGTTTTATGGATGAACTTCACAACGTAACATATGCTAATAGAATTGTCGCTGAACTTGAATCGCTTACTGCCCTTAACACTCTTTTGATATTAAGATACCAAGGAGTAGTTAGTACAATTATTGACCTCGTAACGGATGTCAGACACGGAAAACCACATCCCTCAGTTATCTCTCCCAGTCAATTGGAAACACTCCTCATCACAATACGGAAAGAAATCTCCAGTGAACTTAGACTACCTAGTACACTAAGGGAAACGAATCTGTTATCTATATATCGCTTGGGAAAAATGAGTACCATTGCTTATAATGGCAAAATTATATACGAATTTAGAATTCCGCTTCCTTATAAGGAAGACTACCAATTATTCAAAACTCACTCACTACCTACAATCTATAAAGAAGATTTCACTTTCATCCAACCTAGTACTGAATACCTAGTGGTCGATTATAATCGTGAACACTATTATAATATGGATGCACACGAACTAGGAAGTTGTGCAACTGATAGTGAAGCACAGTTCCTTTGTCGACTAATCCACCCTATTTTTAATGGAAATAAAGATAATTCAGTATGTGAGGTCAATCTACTCAAACGAGAATATTCTAGGTTACAATCATGTGATTTCCGAACCTCTAACCAAACAACCTTCTGGGTACAATTGTCTCAAGCAAATAAATGGTTATTCGCAACCAGAATAAATACTTCAGTAGACGTGATATGTAAACAACATATTACTCCCCATACTTTGGTTGGAACCGGAATCATTGAAATAAGTAATAACTGCTACTTGAGAACAGAATACTTAACCATCAAAGCATACAACATGAACGTAACTGAATTGAAAAATTATTTTGTACCTTCATTAAACATAACCCAAATTTTTAACCGAACTATTAAATTTAAGCCGAAATCTGATAGTGTTGGATTAATCAAATATTCTAGTTCTAACGAGCTTAAGGAACTATCCGAGCAAATAAACACCTTAAAGGAACAAGAAGAAATAAGTCTGGAACCAATAGATCCACACACAGTACACCATTACACGCTTGGTTACTTATCATTACTGATAATATTAGTAATAATAGTATACATTATTTACCCGAAATGTAGTGTTTGTCAGAGAAAAAACAGATCAGGAACGAAAAATGAGAATAGTAACTCGGAAAATCCGTACCAGGAACCCCAAATTCAGTTAACTCGAGCGTAACATATATATATACATATATCCAGATTTTTCATGTTCTGGAAATATTAAATCACAATCCGGTTGAATGGACATCATTTCATCCTCTAGATCGCAACTCGGTCTCCAAATTTCCCCCTTTTTTGTTGTTAGTGTTATTCTTGCAATAAATCAATTAATTGAATAAATAACGATCCCCATTCTTAATAACTAATTAACTTTCATTGGTAGTTCGCTCGGAAACGAACCAACACACTGTACGAAAACGAATATAAATGAAAATAATTTGCACCTTTTTGGTATTTCTTGGTTATAATTAATAAAACTATAAGAGTAAGATTATCAAAATGTTTAGCGCGTAAGGTTATTAAAACTTATGCTTTCAATAATTTTAGCAAAAATTAACAAAAACTGTATATCTTTAATAGCGTTTAATGCGTAAAATTATCAAAATAGATATGTTCAATCTTAATAAAACTACATTACTTTAGAAATTTAATATAATTAAAAAAAAAAAAAAAAAAAAAAACCTTACCATTAATCATTAAATATCATTTATATACTTACCTCTTTATAACTAGTTATTATACTTGAGTTTACCTATATGATTAGAGCGTTTAAATACTATATTACGTTTCTTACTTTTGTCTAAATATTTGTACAACATATTTTTTATATGTAATTTAGTCTGTAGAAAACCACATATTTTAAATTTTGACTAATTATACTTTAATTTTATTCGATTTAGATTTAATAAAACTCAAAAGGTCTATTATACGAAAATAGTTAACACCTAATACCTAGTAATACTTGTGTTAAAGAATTCAAAAAAAATAATGTGTTAAAGAATTCAAAAAATAATAAGAGCAAACACAACAAGACTATCTCGACGGAACCACTATAACCACGTACATAAACTCTACTTTTATCCATACATATCAGCAAAATTTGAAATTTGTTGGAAACTTGGGCTTTAATTATACAGAAAATTCCTCACCCTCCAGGCTATGAATTTTCTTTATTTTAGGGGGAAGGGATGTTGTGATTCCAAAATCACAACCATTTCATTTACATTTATTTACCTCCTGAGGATTTCTAAAAATCCATGAGCATTCAAATTGTGGTCTCAAAATACCACACTGTGCACGCTCCATAAATTTCCCTGCACAAACACTTAAAATTACAGCAACATGCATAAATACTTACCTTCATAAATTTTCCTAATGCATAAATATTCTTATTACTTATTCTCGTAAAATACTTAACTTCGCATAAATAGCCCACTTATATAAAATACTTACTCGACATTTTTGACATTTTTTGTAAACATAATTCACGGAGTTAATGTACTCCACATTGCATATCGCTCAAAAATATCAAGAGCAAGATCAAATTACTGCAAGACCCAAGCCAACAAATATCGTCTTATCTTTTCATTTTTTTTGCTTATTTTCGTTCTATTTTTACTGCTTTTCGTCTTATTGGTCAGTTGAACGCACCAATGACGAAAATTCTTCATACTTTTTGCTGACGCAAGGGCGTTAGTTATTTTTCGTGATAAAAATATACGACAATCAAAAGAAAGTCGAAGTTCAGGATCGGTATTCAAAGCGAAAGCACGGCGGGTTTCAAAGTCGAGAAGTTTTGTTTGTAATTGAATTGTATAATTAACAGATATTGTTTGAAAGAGTACATGTATCCGTGCAAGTAAATAAAAGTGTAATCGTTTAATTTCCTCTAATAAAATAAAATCCTGTGTAACAAATATTCATAATCAAAAGTGTTTTTTTGTACTGAAAAGATCCTGAGCCTTCCCCCTGTGCCGCTCTTCTCTCCCAAGAAAGCACGGCGGCAAACGGGGTTATAACATCCAGACCCTATCCGGTGTCCAATATTTTTAGAAATAGTCTAGGATTATATAGATCAAGATCTAGTGAATACATACATACAAATTTAGAAGAAAATCTTATTGTGAGTGCTAATTCTACTGAAAATATAATTGAAAATATTAACTGCGGATTAAATTCATATAATACGCTCACAGAAAATATTATTGAAAATTCAAACTTAAATTTAAAGGAAATTTGTGCTGAAAATTTAGTTGATTTCAATATAGTGTGTGACAAAGTGTGTGATAATAAAGTTGATCAGGGTATCCCAAATAGTTCAAATCATTTAAACGTTTTCAAAAAAATGACAACCCCAGATAATACCAACCCAACTGGTGCAGCATTGACAACCGTGACATCCGTTGATATTGCCAATTCATTAAAAATTCCCGACGCAATTAAAGACTTGCCCAAATTCGACGGCAATGCCCGGTTACTTTTCGATTTCCTCGACAATGTAGATGAAATCCTTTCTTTAATCTCTATAGTAAGTGGTACACCCTACGGTCAGTTACTACTTAGAGCTATTAGGAATAAAATCGTGGGACCAGCCAATGAAGTTCTCAAAATGTATGGAACTTCATTAAACTGGGACGATATTAAAGAAAATCTGATATTGCACTACAGTGATAAAAGGAATGAAACATCCTTAATAAAAGATCTCCATAAAATAAAACAAAATAACAACACGGTAGAAAAATTTTACAGTGAAGTGGTAGAATTATATGCTAGTATGGTAAATCATGTGAATATACACGAAAAAGATAAGAATGTCATTAGTGCAAAGAAAACCCTATTTTCGGAAATGTGTTTAAATGCATTTCTATCTGGGTTAAGAGAACCATTAGGATCAATGATACGTGCTATGAGACCACAGTCACTGGCAGAGGCATTTTCGTTCTGTATAAAGGAACAAAATATGTGCTATGCCAAATCAGACAGTAGTAAACCCATAGTGCATACAAAAATGATACAAAATTCTCCTTCAAACACGCATAGAGCCTATCCATTACCACCGTTTAGGCCCCAACAGAGAATTTATACGCAATCTTTTGGTCAATCTCAGAGATTCAATCATTTTCCTACCCAACAAACAAGATTTCCCCAAAGCAATCTTTTGCCACAGCAACAAAATATACCTCGATTCAATAATTACCCACCTCAACAACGACAACAATACTCTAACAGACCGACCTATTCGACTTCACCCAAACCAGAACCGATGGATATATCGACATGTAATGTAAGAACCTCTCAACCTCAACCCCAAATTAGACCATCTTCAAATAACAATTTTAGACCAACTGGACAACCAAATTTCGTTAGTAAGGAACTATTTAGCGTTACAGAAAGGAATTCAAATCCATGCGTAGATGATTACTACCCTGAACCTCCTCATTCATACGATCAAAACCTCGATGATTACTATTGTTATTCCGATCAAGTAGACGATTTAAGTTACGAAAATGTTGGAAATCGACCAAATAGTGCTACAACACCCGAACATGAACTGGATGACACAAATTTTACTATACCAGCCTCGAAAACCCAGTCGGGTACATAGACATTAATAAACATGGTTTCATTCTTCCCTACATACATATTTCATCTCCCTTCGGACGGCCCTTAAAATTTTTAATAGATACAGGGGCATCATCCTCCTTCATAAACCCAGAGTACGTCCATCCAAATGATCTTGTTGAGACCAAACCAATTATAATTACAACAATTTTAAATAAACATTGTTTGAATAAAGAAATTTCTTTTCCAAAATTCCATGAATTTAACGAACCAGGACAAATTAGATTTCTCGTCTTTTGATTCCATGGCTACTTTGATGGGTTACTTGGACTCGACACCTTAACTTCACTAGGTGCTAAAGTCGATCTTGCTAACCACGTATTAATCACCAACAACGCTACAATTCCCTTACATTTCAAACCGAATTTCATGTCGAATAAGTACATAATCCCTTCCAACTCAAAACTTGTTGTCAGATTACCTGTTGACATACAAAGTGGAAATATATACATCAAGACTATAGAAATTAAACCCAAATTGCATATTCCTGAAGGAATATATTACGCTGAAAACTGGTATAGTCAAGTTGAAGTAATCAATTCTTCAGATCAAGAACAAAACCTTTTCATTGAACAACCTCTAAAAGTAGAAATATTCACCTCTGAAGAGTTCACAGAAATTAATAATTTCAATATACATTACGACCATAATATCGAACCACCAATCGACGTTTCAAATCTACTCCGAACCAATCACTTAAACAAGGAAGAATTAAAAGAGCTTTCCAAAATCTGTGGAGAATACGAAGATATCTTCTTCAAAGAAGGCCAGAAACTCACCTTCACTAACAACGTAAAACACAGAATACGAACAACGGACGATATACCCATCTGTACGAAATCGTATCGGTATCCGTACGTTCACAAGGAAGAGGTACGCCGACAAATAAACGATATGCTCGAACAGGGCATAGTTCGTCCCAGCTATTCTCCGTGGAGCTCCCCTGTTTGGATTGTCCCAAAAAAGAGGGATGCCAGTGGCAAACAGAAGTGGAGACTCGTGATAGACTACAGAAAACTAAATGAAAAAACGATTAGTGATAGGTATCCAATCCCCAATATTACTGAAATCTTAGATAAATTGGGAAAATGTATGTATTTTTCCACTTTAGATTTGGCCAGTGGCTTCCATCAATTAGAAATGGACCCACGTGACGTTCAGAAAACGGCTTTTACAGTGGAAGGAGGCCATTTTGAATACATCAGAATGCCTTTCGGGCTGAAAAATGCCCCTAGTACCTTCCAAAGAGTAATGGATAATGTGCTAAAGGAATTGCAAGGAACGGTATGCCTTGTATATCTTGATGATATCATAGTGTATTCAACCTCACTACAAGAGCACATTGAAAGCCTAAGAAAAGTCTTCCAAAAGCTGCGAGAAGCAAATTTAAAAGTGCAATTAGACAAGTCAGAATTTTTACACAAAGAAATAGATTTCCTAGGACATGTCGTTACTACGGAAGGTGTAAAACCAAACCCAGCGAAAATAAAAACAATCAAGGAGTTTCCCATACCTAAAACACAAAGGGAAATCAAATCATTTCTTGGTCTCCTAGGGTATTATCGGAAGTTTATTAAGGATTTCGCTAGACTCACCAAGCCACTCACAGAATACCTCAAAAAGGGTAAATCCGTAATACTTAGTGATCAATATATTAAGGCATTCGAAAACTGTAAAGATCTTTTAATCAACGACCCCATATTACAATACCCGGACTTTTCGAAACCTTTCATCCTGACAACAGATGCCAGCGATTATGCTATTGGTGCCATTCTTTATCAAGGGCCTATCGGAAGCGACAAACCTATATGCTTTGCGAGTAGGACACTCATTGATTCTGAGATTAATTACTCAACAATTGAGAAAGAATTATTGCCCATCGTCTGGGCTACCAAATATTTCCGACCGTACTTGTTTGGTAGAACATTCAAAATAGTAACAGATCACAAACCCTTAACGTGGATTATGAATTTAAAAGACCCTAACTCTCGATTAGTTCGATGGCGACTAAAACTAGAAGAGTACGATTATGAAATCCACTATAAGAAAGGTATCCAGAATTCTAACGCGGATGCGCTGAGCAGGATAAAACTCAAAGAATCTGTAAACCCCCTCAAAACGGAACTCTACCTCACAGAAAATGATGTCAGAAGTACGAACACATCTACACAAAGTGTTAACGGATCCACTATCCATTCTGCCCAAGAGAATATGGATGATGGTATCCCAATTTCGGAAAGACCACTTAACGAATTTGCATTGCAACTTATTTTAGAAAATTCTACCGGGAACCCTCAGGTATCGCTAAAAATGCCCTTTAAGAACAAACAAAGAAGGATTGCACAGATTACTGATAACTCTGAACCGATATTAACCGAAATTTTAAAGAAATATCTCCCAGCGATGATATTTTCAAAACGTTGCAAGTTGTTTATTCTAAATTTTTCTCGAATTCTAAAACATTTAAACTAATCAGATGTACAGAGATACTCATAGACATAACTGACAGTGACGAACAGGACAAGATTATTCACGAATACCACACCAATAACAATCATAGAGGTATTAACGAAACCGTACTCCATCTCAAGAGAGAATATTTCTTTCCCTTCATGAAAAATAAAATCAGTAAAGTTATTAATAATTGTGATACTTGTCAAACATTTAAGTACGAGAGAAATCCACCCCGAATAAAATATACAACTCCAGAAACTCCGAACAAACCTTTGGATATCATTCATGTAGACATCTATTCTATTAACAATGAACAAATTCTCACAATTATAGACAAGTTTTCAAAATTTGCAGGTGCTTATACACTGCCCTCCAGAAACAGCCTCTCAATAATTAAATCCCTGAAGCATTATATGAGCCTTCATGGAATTCCCAAAAAACTCGTTTCAGATCCTGGTAGCGAATTTACCGCAACCATTTTCAAAGATTTCTGTAAACAGTATAAAATAAATCTTCACACTACATCAATCCAGCAAAGTAGTAGCAATTCGCCCGTTGAGAGATTGCACTCAACGCTAACGGAAATCTATAGAATAATTCGTAATAGACTCAAGGATAGAGACCATGAAGAAATCATGAATGAAACTGTCATAACATACAATAATGCAATCCATTCCTCCACGAAACTAACCCCATACGAAGTTTTCTACGGTCGTACTTACAAATTTAATAATCAACTACATGAAAATGAACATGAAAATGTCCACGATTATCTAAAACGGTTAAATGAATTCCAAACACAAATCTTCCCCACTATAAAGTCCCAACTTGAGCAGAAAGTTACGAAGAATATAGAAAAACTTAACAAAAATAGAGAAAACCCCTCAGAGTATAAAGTAGGAACAGACATATACAAAAAAGAAGATAGAAGAAATAAACTAACCTGTAGATTTTCAAAACATAAAGTAAATAGGAATAATAATGTAACCTTAATAACCACAAAAGATAAGAAATTACACAAATCCAAAGTAAAGAAAAAACGTAAATTCCAGGTGGACACCCTTGATACTGGGACAGAAAATGGAAATTCAAGACTTGACGAACAACAACGGACTTCTTGCAATGAAACTAGGGACGGCTAGAACTATACGAGGAAATAACAACTTACTTCACATAGTACGACTTAACCATTACGAACAGACCATCAACAAAATTTCAGACGCACTGAAAACCTTTGAACATCTAAACGAACTGACTGACTCCCTAAATATAACAAAATTTAAAATAAAAGAACTAGAGCATAAGCTACAGATATTATTGCCTAAGTTTAGGAACAAGAGGGGACTCATAGATGGATTAGGAACTGTAATTAAAAGTATAACGGGTAATATGGATGCTAATGATGCAATTAAATTGAACGAACAAATAGAATTAATATTAAAAAACGAAAATACCATTACTAACGAGATTAATCGACAAACTAAAATAAACAATCAAATGATTGAACGATTTGGGAATATCACAGAGCACATAAACACTCAACAGCAAATAATTACAGACTATTTGAGACACACGCAAGATCAATTTAAGAACAAGATATATTCAGAAGATGCAACCATTAAACATATGCAATTTTTAAATCAAATAAATTATAACATCGATTTACTTAATAATCATTTAAGCAGTATCGCAGAAGCTGTAGTTCTCGCAAAATTAAACATTATTCCCAAACAAATACTAAGTCCAACGGAACTTTCAGAAATATATTCTATTTTCCAAAAACAAAATATAGCAATAAAGTCAGATCAGCACATTTATGAATTACTAGGTCTTCAAGCTTATTATAACCATACAAACATCATTTTTAATATTCAAATACCCATCATACCAAATGAAACCTATTCTCTATTCCACATAATCCCCTTACCAATAGAACATAGTAAAACAATCCTCACCAAACCATACCTTATCATGAATCCTAGTAATATTCAATATCTCGACAAAAAGTGCCCCAACATAGAAGGAATATACTACTGTCAGGAAACAGCATACAGAGAAAAAACAAACAGTTCGCAATGTATCGGAAATCTATTGAACAATAAACCAGCGCACTGTATACTTCATAATAAAGAAAGAGACATAGAAATATTTCAACCAGAGCCTAACTACATTGTCCTAATCAACGTTCCGCAGACAACAATTATCACCACTTGCAGCCCTAACACACAGAAAATAAAAGGATCAGCACTTATCCACTTCAACGGATGCGAAATTAATATTAACGATGTTTCCTATAGGGCTACAACCAGCACTCACTGGGACGAAATCAACATATATCCCACAATATTTAACGAAATCAACGCAACAATAAACACGAACAGTATACATCTGAAAAAGTTGGAAAAGTATCAATTTGCAGAAAGAGGATTTACGGAACTCCTGGAACCATACGTACATCAAAAGGAGTTTTACAAGACATCCAGTGTTATTGGAGGCATCCTGATCATCATAATCGCTCTCACCTATATAGGAATATATCTAAAGCTGAAAAGGGGTTATAATACACATCAGAATAATACTTCGCCAATTATCTCAACATTCGCTCCTGTCAACGAACCTGCAAGGATCCAGTTTCTTTGGCCGTCGCTCAGCTCTAAGGGGGGAGGAGTTACAAGCCCAGCATAATCACGCATTTACCTAGCAGTGCATATCTACATACATACGTTCATATATATCAAATTATTTCTGTTAACCTTTCAATTTTGATAATATAAACCATTTTCCTCCATAGCTTTTAAAAATTATATTTATGTTGTCTAAAGTAAATTAATCAGCATTTTACAGCAAAATTGTAAGTTCACGGAGTTCACAAAATGTAATTGAACTCCTTGCGCAAGCTAAAAATGCTTAGGTAATGTCTACCAGGTAAAGCGCAACGATACCTGTAAGAATTATGAAAAAAGGTAGTAAGTTAGTTCTGATATTAAACTCGTGTCGTCCAGTAATAATAAATTTTATTAAATTCAATTAATTGTGTTTTTTCATTTTTATTATTTTTTTTTATCATTAAATGCAAGAACAAATATAACTCGCGCGCTTTGCCAGTTCGAATAAAATAACATCGCGAACTTTAAGTTCCCATGACGTTTGACACGTCAAACTGGGGTGAAATCGTCGCGCGAATTCAATAGTCGCATTCGTTGCGCGGTATTTTTCGCGTTGTTCGCGATTTTTATCAACTACATTTACACTAATGAGTGTAAAAGAGAGGCACGGCGCGAGCAGGACAAAACAACAAATTTTAGGAGAGGAATGGCTTAGAATGAACTGAAAAATGGCGTGTCGATCAGTTATGGTAAAATTTGTAAAATTCAAATAAAATCAATAAAATTAATAGTAATTCCTTATGGGATACACGCCAAAAAATGTGAAATTCATGTTGGCAATTAATAAAAATTATAAAAAAACTGATTAAGTCATAAAAGTTCAATAAATCGAAAATTTCACATTATGGATAGTGAAATTGAAACAATTTTCCTCTATAAAAGGCGTGTCATTCCATCATTCAGTCTCTTAGTTTTCTTCGAGTTGCCATAGAATGAACCACATGTCAAAGCATAGTTCAGTTTTCATGCAATAATCTCTGTAGTCAGTGAATTTTGTTCCAAGTTTTTTTTTTCAAAAATTTAATTAAAGCAAGTTTTTTTTGTGAATTTTCACAAAGTTTTTTTTGGACGCCAAATAAGTGAAGGTTACGAAGTCATCAGTAACAAGGTTTTTGCAAGGTAGAGTATAGTACTGGTCAAAAATATCAATTTGAGGTTTCAGTTAAAGTAATTGCATGATAAAGTGTTCATAATTACGTGTCGTAACCTAAGCAAATTTAATTGGTGAATATTAATCATATTTCATTTACTTTCAGCATTTTTTAATTAATTTCACATTTTCTAGCAATGACTTTTACAATAATTTACTGTTTTTGATATAATGGACAATTAATGCCCATCGGGTCATATTGGACATTTCATACCTGAACAGTACAATTACACATAAAGTCATTTACGTATTAATTTATAAAATAGTGAAGCATTAATACCCTGAATTTTGTAAGAATAGTGAATTTGTAAATTATTAAGAGCGTAATTTAAATTTCTTAATTGAGTCATAATATGAGTGAAGAAAGGTTTTTTTTCTTTCTTTCTTTCTAATTACATTATTGAATAAGGTTGAATTATAATAAAGTTTAAGGTAGAATAGTTTTTTTATATTAATTTTCATGAATTAAAGAATTGAATGACAACCAACGATATTTTTCCATGCTACACTACCTTCCACCATTTTAATTTCAGTTTGCAGCACATTGCGCTTTGTAGGCGCGGCTCATCGAATATCAATTATAAGAATTGACATTTTCTGTGAGTTGCGAATTTGCGAACGCAGTTCATCATATGCCAATTATTGGAATTGACATATGATCAACAACGGACAGCAAACAGATCTTAACATTTTGGCGGTTCCATCCACGAACTCGTTGGCTCATTCATTTTTTTGATTCATCTAGTTCACTCATCTAGTTCAGGCACGTAGAACATAGCATTTGGGTAATAGACCAAATTTCATGAGATTCGCTACACATTAGGTGAATCTTGCACATTTAGCATTTTTCGATATTTTATTTTAATTCAATTTAACTTTGACATAGCTAGTTTCTGGTTAGTTTACGAAGTTGGAATTTAATTTCTTCACTCAAATTATTGAATTGAGATTTAACAATGACAGAATTAAAAGGGTGGTTAAACAAAGAACAGGCATTAAGAAATCGCTTATTTAAATCAATTGATGCCGGAACACAAACACTGAAGGAAGAACGTTCAAAGGGATACTTTGAAGCAAAACTCGTGGAGATAAGACGAGTATGGCTTGATTGTTAGCAAATCGATCAAGCTATTAATAAACACATCATTGAAACACCTCCAAAGGGGACATTGAAATATATCACTGATGATACATTCAACAACTAGGAGACGAAATATTGCATTTACATCGGTGAATTGTAAGACGCAATTCATCCAACAACAGAGTTAACAGATTCGACACTCTTGTCAACACAACAAACAAGAGTCGAACAACAACAAAATATTCTTCCCAAATCACGCTGCCAAAATATAATGGCGATTATGATGGCTGGCGCTCCTTCCACGATCTGTATCTAGCTGTAGTACATAACAACACAAGTTTAAAGGACGTTCAAAAACTATACTATTTGAAGAGTTCCTTACATGGAGATGCTGAAAAACTATTGAGGCATACTCCCATTACTAACGACGATTATCAACCAGCATGGATCAAGGTAAAGGCGAGGTATGAAAACACAAAAATACTAGTAAATCATCAGTTGAAAACATTAACAAATCAACCAAAACTAGCCACAGAAACAGCTGCTGGCCTAAGATCGTTGATTGATACTACAGAGGAGTGCATGCAGCAATTACAAAGCCTTCAAGTAGACACATCAACATGGGATGTGTTACTGATTTATCTAATAGTACAAAGGCTGCCGTTCACAACGTTAAGATTATGGGAAGAACATCAAGGAGCATCACAAGAGCTTCCTAAATATAAAGAGTTCAACTCATTTCTGGACACTCGATTGCAGGTACTCGAAGCAATCACAGATACGTTGGTGCCCAAATCAAATCAGACCAAGAGTATCTCTAAACCAACTACAACTAGAACATATCATGTAGTAAATTCCACAAAATCTTCTGCATGCAGTGGAGATCACTTTCTACAAAAATGCAATAAATTCCTAAGAATGGATGTGCAGAGTAGAAAGAAATTCATTAATGTGAATAGACATTGTTACAATTGTCTATCAAAGAAACATTCAGTATCTGAATGTTTAAGCAGGTATAGATGTCTCAAGTGCAAGAAAAAGCATCATACCACACTTCACGAGGATGTAAATGCAATCAATTTACAACATAAAACTGTAGAGGCCATCAATCTACATCAGGAAGTTGAAGTTGGAAACCAGTCACAAACAAAGGAACTTCAGCAACATAACAGCGATAGCAATAAAACTAGGCAAACAAAGCCAAACACCAGTAAGAAAACTGACTCTGCACATATGACTCAAACCTACATGAATAGGGAAAGATCATATGCATTGCTATCAACAGCTTTAGTCAACGTTAAAGGAAGATCACAAATACTTCGATGTCTTATCGACACAGTATCAGAATGCTCATTTATCACGCAAGATGCATGTCATAGACTACGAGCCAGTTGTACGCCAACAATGGTCGTAGTAACAGGACTAAATCAAAGTTCCATGAGCAATTTAAATAAACATACCAAGCTAACATTACAATCCCGCGGTACAAACAAGATAACAATTGAAGAAAACTTTCTAGTGATTAACAATATTACTGATAACTTGCCAACTAAAACAATCTCCAAGGAAAGTTATCAACATCTTGAGAAATTGGAACTAGCAGATCCCACTTATTGGCAGCCTGGCAAGATAGATGCGCTATTGGGTGCTAAAGTATACGCAAAAATTGTACAAGAAGGCGTAGTACAAGGCACAAATAATTGTCCAACAGCAATAAAAACGATATTCGGTTGGATATTACTCGGTGCTGCAGCAAATTCAATACATGAAAACAACATTAAAACTTTCATGACCACCACTACCGAGCTAGACATACAGCTCAGACAATTGTGGGAAACGGAGGAAGTTTCCACAAATCGCATCCTAACAAGGAATGAGCAGCTGTGTCAAGAAATATATAAGAACACATGCATCAGATTAAATACAGGAAGGTATCAAGTAAAGCTTCCCTTTGTAGATAATACGACACCTGGATTGGGAAAGTCTAGACAACAGGCAATCAGGCGTTTTGAAAACTTACAACGTCACTTCGTAAAAAACTCGGAATTCAGAACCGACTACGAAAAATGTCTAGAAGAATATATCCAATTAGATCATATGGAGGAAGTAGACCAACCACAAGAACAAGAACTCCATTATTATATTCCACACCATGCTGTCGTTAAGGACAGCTCTACAAGTAAATTACGCGTAGTTTTTGACGCGTCTGCAAGGACGTCAAATGGAATGTTACTCAACAAGTATTTGTTGAATGGGCGAACACTTCAACCTACCCTATTTACTACATTGTTAAATTGGACAAGATACAAATCGTCATGAATGCAGACATTGAGAAAATGTACCGCATGATTCAAATGCATCCTGATGATCAAACGTTTCAGAGAATCGTATGGCGGCACCCAAAGACGGGAATACTCACAGATTACAAGCTCAAAACAGTTACGTTTGGTACAACATCAGCCCCATACCTAGCTATTAGGACACTTCAACAATTAGCTGAAGATGAAAGACATAACTGGCCGTTAGCAGCAGATGCAATATATGAAAATTTTTACGTTAACGATTTGCTAGCTGGAGCCGATAATTTAGACCATGCAAGGATATTACAACATCAACTCATTGAAATGTTGAAGTTCGCTGGTTTCAACCTACGCAAGTGGTCTAGTAATGACGACAAGTTATTACAAGATCTTCCTCAAAAGGATTGAATGCTAAAAACGTCATTATTATTTTCAGATACTGAGACCATAAAAACACTTGGAATTATATGGCATCCTAAACATGACTACTTCACCTTTAGGATCAGACCGTTGGATGAACCTGAAACACTAACGAAACGAATCATATTGTCAGGAATTGCATCGCTATATGATCCATTAGGTTGGTTGGCTCCGAACGTCATTGAAGCAAAAATATTAATGCAGGACTTATGGATCACAGGCTCATCATGGGATGACTCTATAACTGACATAATAAGTAATCAGTGGAGGAATTTTGTAAGCGAAGTACAAACGCTAGAACAAGTGAAAATACACAGATGGGTGCACTACTCTCCAAGAGCACATATGCAAATTCACGGGTTCTCTGACGCTTCATGTAAGGCATATGCTGCAGCAGTATATTTACGGGTAGAGCAAGAAAATGGCGAAATTGTGTCACACTTATTAACAGCAAAAACTAAGGTGGCACCGATCAAACCAACAACTATACCAAGACTGGAGTTAAATGGTGCGTTACTACTAACAAAGCTGATAAAAACAGTAGTACAGGGCATCCATTTGCAGAACATTCCAATAGTGGCTTGGACAGACTCGACCATCGTAATGCAATGGATTAAAGAGCATCCCTCGAAATGGAATGTCTATGTAGCCAACAGGGTCGTAGAGATACAGGACACATTAAAATACGATAATTGGCGACATATTTCATCAGCCCAAAATCCAGCAGATATAGCTTCAAGAGGTATTCCAACCACATTACTAGTCAACAACAATCTATGGTGGCACGGCCCCCATGGCTAACGGAATCACAAAATAGGTGGCCAAATAAGACTCCAATCACACAGTCAACAACACTAGAACAGAGGACACCAATAATAACCAGTTTCTTGACAAACATTGAAGACAACATTTTACAGAGATACTCCTCATTCACACGCTTAGTTCGTATCACAGCAACAATACCAAGATTTTGCTACAACTGCAAAAACCCTACAAACAAAAGGGTACAGCATCTACCTAATTGTGAGTGCAAGCAAGCAACAAGCACCATATTTAAACTGGTTCAATTAGCAGCATTTCCAGAGGAATGTGAAATTCTGTCCCAACACAAAACATTACCCAAATGTAGCACACTCTTAAGCCTCAATCCAATGTTAGACAACGACGGATTAATAAGAGTCGGAGGACGATTGCATAATGCGCTACTGCCATATAATAGGAAGCACCAGATAATTTTGCCACGCAATCATCATGTAACGCTAAAGTTTATTGATAAATTACATTTAGAGACATTACATGGAAACACAGCGCTAGTGCTAAGCACTAGCCGCAACTCAGTCTGGATTTTGGATGGAAGGCGTTGTATTGCAATGAGATTGCATAAGTGCACAACATGCTTCAGGCAACGACAAGCAGCGACGACACAATTGATGGGTAGTTGGAATCGACTATGCGGGACCTCTAACCATCAAGGCATCAACATTAAGAAATGCAAAAATACAAAAGGCATATTTCTGTTTATTCATTTGCATGGCAACAAAGGCCATACACCTAGAGTTGGTATCTGATCTAACATCAGAAGCTTTTATTGCGGCATTAAAAAGATTTGCTAGCAGAAGAGGCCTGTGCACTGATATTTATTCAGACTGTGGTACCAACTTCGTGGGTGAAAAATCTACCTTAGACAAAGATCTTCAAAGGGCAATCAAAGAAGCGTGGCCAAGTGCTTTAGAATACTTAACATCGAAATCCATCAATTGGCATATGAATCCACCTGCGGCTCCGCACTTCGGAGGATTATGGGAAGCTGGTGTTAAGTCTACTAAATACAATTTACGCAGGTACATTGGAAACTCTACCCTCACCTTTGAGGAATATGCCACGCTGCTAGCACAGGTAGAAGCATGCCTCAATTCAAGGCCTTTATGTCAGGTCAACAATGATCCAAATGATCAATTGGTACTAACTCCTGGACACTTTCTAATTGGGCAGTCATTGAATGCCATACCAGAACCAGATTACACGACTTCCAAACCAAATTACGCCACCAGATGGAGGCACCTACAACAGATAGTTCAACAATTCTGGACTCATTGGTCCAAAGACTATCTGAATCAACTACAAAATAGGCCTAAATGGTGTAAAGCACAACCTAATATTCAAAAAGGAGAAGTGGTCTTATTAAAGTGTGAAAAAACTCCAGCAACTCTATGGCCTTTGGGACGCATCCAAGAAGTGTATACTGGATCCGATGGCTTAGTAAAAGTAGTTCAAATAAAAACGCAGAGCAGCACATCTAAAAGACCGGTAACAAAAATATGTCGTCTTCCAATTGAATGTTGATTAACAATCATGTGTTGTCCTGGCACATATGTTAATTGTTGTGTTGTCCCATCTATATATATATGTAAAAACACATTACTTATCAGTTTATTTCACAGATGTCAAACTACAATGAAAAGGCTGACGTGTTAGAGCTCTATGAAGAGATGGATTTTGATCTGTCACCACAGGATAGTTCGCTGGATCCGAGCTGGTACGTGGAGGAAGGCTGTGATGTAATAACCGGATTACAAAGAAAGACTCCAATAGGTCAAGGTCACACGATGCCCACAACGCATGATCAGGTGGATCAGGATATCTTGGATATTTATGATGACCTGAACTTCAACTTTTCGCTGCCGGGCAGTGCAATTAGTAATGACGATGAACTAAACAAACTGTTGTCCGAAATTGTGCAAGCGACAGAAGGTACAGCACCACATCCAGAGAGAGTTCTGGCATCATCAACTGGGCTCCCAAACAAGTCTCCTGATCCATCAACTAGCAAGGCAGCACCACAGAAAATAGTTAAACGGTTAAGAAGGGAACCAGAAATTCGAATTCCAACTCAGCCACGGAAAATTCCCACAGGGACAAAACGAACCATACCCGGTTTGCTGGGAGTACCTGCTCCCCAAACAGCACCAACACTCATCGAACCGGCAATGGCAAATCGAGGACAGGTTGATGACCTACAACGACTTAAGCCAACATTCAGCATCAAAGAGGTCGAAATGAGAGCTGAAAACTCATTCCAAAAATTTGTGACACGTGAAGGAGTGGACATTTTCCTGCCTAAACACATTATCAAGAAAATAGACTTCAGACAAATCCAAACAAGGCGAAATAGAGAACGGATGATCAATCTACCCAACCGATATCAAGTTCATCTTCGTGTTCGTGCTGATGGAACATTGATGTTCTTCAAGTACCATAAGCGAAGAATAAACAAGATTAGAGAACGCTTGAGCATAGCTGTTCAACGGAGGGGGGGGGGAGAATGTTCGGCGAACCTACAAAGAGAAGGTTCAAGGTAAAAAAAACAACAACAATGCAAACCATCTTACCTGCACCTGAAGTGTGTCACAGGTGCGAAAATCCCTCGACGACATGAAAAGAAACAATAAAATGAATTAAAAAATGAAATACAAACAATGAATTATAAATTAATAAGTACAAATAGACTAATAAAACAAGTATATCTACAAATCGAGCAGACATACTAGAGTTTTACTACATATAAATCCCATAAACAAACAAACAACATAGAATACAGTCAAAGTAATTAACTTACCTGCCTCAACACAATAAGCAAAAAAACACAATTAGCATGCAAAGGCAGGTACATGCAGGAGATTGGTGGACATTTCAGGTGAGAAAAGTACCCAAAACAAGCTCACCTGTACAGGTGTCCACCAACCTTAAATCACAACACAAACATAAATAATTCCATGAAATATTGTACATTACCTGCACATAACAATCCACAGCGATGAAGAATGCACAAAACACAACAAAAAACACTACTAAATTAACAAAATGTAATAAAATTAACTTCGCGCGCGCTTTGATAGTTCGAATGAAATAACCTCGCGAACTTTAAGTGCCCATGACGTTTGACACGTCAAACTGGGGTAAAATCGTCGCGCGAATTCAATAGTCGCATTCGTTGCGCGGTATTTTTCGCGTTGTTTTAGGAGAGGAATGGCTTAGAATGAACTGAAAAATGGCGTGTCAATCAGTTATGGTAAAATGTGTAAAATTCAAACAAAATCAATAAAATTAATAGTAATTCCTTATGGGATACACGCCAAAAAATGTGAAATTCATGTTGGCAATTAATAAAAATTATAAAAAAACTGATTAAGTCATAAAAGTTCATTAAATCGAAAATTTCACATTATGGATAGTGAAATTGAAACAATTTTCCTCTATACAAGGCGTGTCATTCCATCATTCAGTCTCTTAGTTTTCTTCGAGTTGCCATAGAGTGAACCACATGTCAAAGCATAGTTCGGTTTTCTTGCAATAATCTCTGTAGTCAGTGAATTTTGTTCCAAGTTTTTTGTTGTTTTTTTCAAAAATTTAATTAAAGTAAGTTTTTTTGTGAATTTTCACAAAGTTTTTTTTTTTACGCCAAATAAGTGAAGGTTACGAAGTCATCAGTACCAAGGTTTTTGCAAGGTAGAGTATAGTATATCAATTTGAGGTTTCAGTTAAAGTAATTGCATGATAAAGTGTTCATAATTACGTGTCGTAACCTAAGCAAATTGAATTGGTGAATATTAATCATATTTCATTTACTTTCAGCATTTTTAATTAATTTCACATTTTCTAGCAATGACTTTTACAATAATTTACTGTTTTTGATATAATGGACAATTAATGCCCATCGGGTCATATTGGACATTTCATACCTGAACAGTACAATTACACATAAAGTCATTTACGTATTAATTTATAAAATAGTGAAGCATTAATACCCTGAATTTTGTAAGAATAGTGAATTTGTAAATTATTAAGAGCGTAATTTAAATTTCTTAATTGAGTCATAATATGAGTGAAGAAAGGTTCTTTTTCTCTTTCTTTCTTTCTAATTACATTATTGAATAAGGTTGAATTATAATAAAGTTTAAGGTAGAATAGTTTTTTTATATTAATTTTCATGAATTAAAGAATTGAATGACAACCAACGATATTTATCCATGCTACACTACCTTCCACCATTTTAATTTCAGTTTGCAGCACATTGCGCTTTGTAGGCGCGGCTCATCGAATATCAATTATAAGAATTGATATTTTCTGTGAGTTGCGAATTTGCGAACGCAGTTCATCATATGTCAATTATTGGAATTGACATATGATCAACAACGGACAGCAAACAGATCTTAACACATTCAGTCGGCCTGAGTGAAGCTACTGTGTCACCCGGAAAGAATTGGTTGCGATAGTCAAAGCCTGCGCACATTTTCAGCCCTACTTTCTAAGAAAAAATTCACAATTGGAACAGACCATGCATCTTTGAGATGGTTGATGAACTTTCGGTGTCCCGAAGGACAAGCAGCAAGATGCATAGAACGCATGCAGGCCTGCGATCTCGATATCGTGCATCGTCCAGGTAAAAGTCACAGTAATGCAGATTCAATATCGCGTCGTCCTTGTTCAACGACTGAGTGTCAATATTGTCAGCGGCTCGAAGAGAAAGACACAATCATAATCCGCCTAGTCACCACCCAAGAGGATATGGCTCAGCAGCATTAGGATGAACTCACCTTACATTGCATCCGGGGTTGGCTGGCCACAGGTCAGCGCCCAGATAAAGACAGCATCAAAAGCTTGAGCCCCGAAATTAAGGCGTATTGGTCAATGTGGTCTCTTCCGAAACTGGAATATAACATCCCCGTCGGCATCGTCAGCCAAGGAGCAGAAACTATTAAACAAATCTTGGTCCCTAAATCTATTCGGAAACTTGTTCTCCAACAGGTTCACGATTCTCTAAGCGGCGGACACTTCGGCGTCGAAAAGACGTTAGGTAAACTTCGGCAGAAGTATTATTGGATTGGTAGCAGTACTGATGTAAAGGACTGGTGTGCTGGATGTCTACAATATCAAGCACGGAAGGGGCCACGACCAAGGCGACGAACTCCTCTCCAAGTATGTAACATTGGCGCCCCTTTCGTATTCAGCCGACATGGAGCCCCACTACAGTTCCATTCAGACCAAGGCAGAAATTTTGAGAGTGCTGTTTTTCAAGAGGTACTGCAGAAGTTCGAGGTCGAGCAAACGCGCAAAAAAACCTTACACCCACGGCCAGATGGTTTAGTCGAAAGATGTAACCGAACAATACTGCATTATCTAGCGAAATTTTTGAATTGGCACCAAAAAGAATGGGACCAGTATGTTCCGTACCGCGCGAGTGTGGAAGATAGCACTAAACAGACACCGGCTAAGCTCCTCTTTGGCCGAGAACTTCGCTTACCACTAGAGATGGTCTTGGAAAGCCCACCTACGGAACTTATGTCCGTAAGTGAATACCTTGATAATCTGACCACGACACTGAATGCGATCCATGAGAGTAATCGAGCTATGCTGAACACTGCGAGCCGGCGTATGAAGACATACTATGACTTGCGGTCAAAGAAACCCAGATTCCAATTAGGTCAACTTGTTTGGTTATATTTCCCAAGACGCGTAATCGGGCGGTGCCCAAAATTGCAGTGCGACTGGGATGGGCCATTCAAGATCACAGAGGCTGTAACCGAAGTGGTTTTCGAGATAAGAAAGTGTCATGGTTGAAAGATACGAACTGTCCACGTCGACAGACTGGCACCATACTGCGAAAGAAACGACCTTTCCATATAACCACTAATACGTCTCCTGGTAGCCTTAAGAAGGCATCCACCCAGCTTAATTGGTAACTACAGGATACCAATGTGCCACTTATGACCTACCCAACCTAGCGGCTGGTATACCTCTTGTAAATTAGTCCACTTTTTCACATTCGCTCGCTTGACAATGAGTCAAAACCCCTCCCACATGGTACCCTACGTAGGCCGCGCTGCCGTAGGAATTCCACAATAGAGACTGTCTACGAAATTTTAATCCATGCTGTGTTAGTCTTTGTGCGTCGTAAGCTACTAGTTCAAAGACTCAATCCGGGTCTGGGGACTTTGGGGACACACCCTCGAACGAATGTCGATCTGCGGTCGGAGGGCGATGCCCCGTGCGGAAGAGGTCCTGCAATCAGTTGGTTAGGTTACTGGTTGCAGAGGCTTCTCCGACTGGTCTTGGTGATCAGGGTCGGAGGTGTACTGGTAGAGCAGATTTGTTTGGTTGCTGGGCTGCGAGTGCACCTTTCAACTTTTCTTTCTCTTCATTATTTCCTTAATACGTGGTGGCTGATAGAAATTTAAAAGGACATGATCCTTGTTTAACCTGTCTGTACCTTTAAATGAGTAGATGAATTTTCTAATAACTCCTTCTGAGTTAGCCTTCGTTAGAAGGTTTCAACTTTCCTTTCTTTTCATAATTTAATTAATACGTGGTGGCTGAGAGAAATTTAAAAGGACACGATTCTAGTAGAACCCATATTACAGACTTACCAAAATAAAACGACTGTCAATGTAGCCCTGTTGGTTTAACCAAGAAACCTTCCCGAAAACTGTCAGCGACAAAAAATAGAGGAAGACCTGAAATAATAAAACTTCGTAGTTTAACTGTTGTGGCTTGTATTTTATAAGAACTTCCCTTCTCGCATGCTTTCGTTGTTCCTTTTCCGCTATTGTAGCAACCTGTACCCTTTGTTTGGAAAGCTCACGAGCGAATTCAAATGACTGAGCTACTTCATCATATTTTGCAACTGCAGCCTTCTGGTCTCCACATAGCTCTTTACTTGAGGCTGGTATTGCGCTACATGACTCGAGTTTCGTTTTACGCTTTTCCAAATTGCAATAGAAATTAAAAAACCCGGAAGAACTACACAATAAACAAAACCTTTGCAAACACAAAACAAACCAGAACCGAACTTGACATTTATTCAGCGGGCAAAGAAAAGGCATTGAACCATAGCGAAATCAGAAACAAATTTTTACAGTTCCGCACTACACCTAGTCCATCTACAAGAAACCTAGTAGGCCTCGCAAGCTAATGACTTGGCCTTCCATTTTAATTTTTGTTGCACTGAGGTAATATATTCTTTCGACCATTGAGACCAAAACCTTTGTTGCAAGGCTCGAATTTGATGCCATCTGGATAGGCGATTTATATTTTCCTCCATCAAATTGGGTTCTGCGATTGAATTTAATGGACTACCGATCAAAAAATGTCCTGGTGTAAGGGCCTCTAAATCTGCTGCATCTGACGACATGGCAGTCAGAGGCCGCGAGTTTAATCCTGCTTCAATTTGGATAATAATGGTCAACAGCTCTTCATAGGATAATGCTGCACCATTTACAGCTCGAACCAAATGAGTCTTTGCAGACTTTACGGCTGCTTCTCACAATCCGTCGAAGTGTGGGGAGCGGGGGGGTATGTGTCGAAATTCACTACCATTCTCTGATCAGGAAGTCATGATCAGCTATTTAGACTGTTGTGCGTTGAGTTGCTTCTGAAGTTCACTTAGCTCTCATCTTGCTCCAACAAAATTCGTTGTATTACCACAATAGAGGGTTTTACGGTGGCCTCTTCGTGCGACGATACATTTGAGCGCTGCAACGAAGGCACCTGTTGATAAATCTGACACCAGCTCCATATGAACGGCCTTTGTAGCAAAACAAATAAAGACTGCAACGTAAACCTTGTAAGGTCTCTTTTCTCTAATTCGATAGTGGGCCCGAAATGGGCCGCAGAAATCAACACCTGAGTTGGTAAATGGCCTGGAAGGTTGAAGACGATGTCGTGGTAAGTTTCCCATAGCTTGCTGGAACATCTTTGGTCGTGATCGAAAGCAGCGAGCACACCTGTGGACAACCTGTCTAGCTATACTTCTCGCATTAATGAGCCAAAATCTTTGTCTGATGAAAGCTGTGAGTGATTGTGGACCTGCATGTAAGTTCTTTATATGATAATAATTTATTAACGATAGAACAAAGGCATGTTTTCTTGGGAGGAGGACCGGATATTTCACTGAATATGGTAGGTCTGAGTGTCGAAAGCGCCCTCTACTCTGATTAGTTGAAATTCCGACTGCTTGTCCATGAGTGGACATAATGATCTAAGACGACTTCTAGAAGAGACAGTTGAAGTTCTTTCTAAATGCTCGAAATCTTCTGTGAATTCTTGTTTCTGTACAATAGCTACCATACGCAATACGGCAGTATCCAGTTCATCTGCAGCAATCATTCCTTTTATCTTCTCCTTCTTACAAATTATCCGCTTGCAGTTCGTGAAGAATCTCAGGATGTAGCCAAATATACGCCGTAGCTTGGGAAAATCATTTAAAAATTTCATCGTTGCTAAGAAATCTTCAGACTTGATGTTATTTGTCTTCGTTGTCCTCGCTTTGATTTGTTCAGAATTATCAATTGACGAATAGTATGAGTGATTCCGTCTGGGCCAAAGCTTGGGCATCTGCAGTAAATACTCTGGCCCATTGAACCAAATATGAAATTGTAAAAGACTTTGTGGTAATGTTCCACGCGATACTAGGTCAGCCCGATTATCTTTCGATCTTACATGCTTCCAAATGAAAGTGGATGTCATTACCTGAATCTTTGCAATCTTTGTGGGATCAGTCCACCAATATATTGACGCCGCTTGGAAATTTGTAGTTTTAACTACTCGAGATAATAGCTCTGCTAATAGAAGTGCTCCACAGATTTCAAGTTTATGCAAAGTTTGGGTTTTTACGGGAGCAACTCTGGACTTAGCACACAAGAGGCTAATTTTAACCTTTTGTTTAATATCTTAATATCTAAATACAGCAACCATATGCTTGCTCTGATGCGTCGGAAAATCCATGAAACTGCATGTTGACCACTTTGTAATGATCTTTTTACCACTTCCGCTGATTCTACTGCTTATCCAAAGAGACCGGAAAGAAAGAAAGGATAAATTTATATTAACGAGGAGATATAAGCGGTAGAGCTTGACAACGGCTCTATACTCTTATATCTCGACCAAGTGAGAGCAGTGAAGCTCAAAGTTTGGTTTTAGTGATGCCTCGCTGGGTCAGAGGTATGAAACTCAAAGTAGAGTTTAGCTAACTTGATTGAATTTAGAGCTAAGTAGCTCTAAGTGCAGTCAAGCTGAGGGCTGAGAGCCAATAGGCTCAATTACCTTTTAATACTTCCATTTCGGAGCTAAGGGAGCTCGCTTAATCAATGTATACCAAGTGGAGTCAAAATCAAACTCTGTTTTATTCAATAAATTACAGTCTTTTTATACATTATGAAAATCGTTTACTTAATCAATATCGCAAAAAGTATTTAGAATTTAAAATTAATTTCACACCGATCGATCACCTGAAATCGGTCAATGCACAAACACACAAAGCGTCGAGTAAGCTTTTTCGCTACACTCAAAGTTCACACGGCATTATGCATTGTGTTTATTTGCATGTTTACCTATGAGTTCACTCGCATGGCTAGTATGCTTGAATTGTAATTTCTTCTTTCTCTTCATTTTCTTTTTTTTTTTTTTTACAATTTTTCTACTGCAGTTTCATTCATGCAGTGAGTGTTTCATTCATAGTAAACCTGCAACAATGTTTTTTTTTGTAATTTAATGCTTTGCTATTGAATATTGCCTTTTTTTGTGCACGCTTTGCTGTGTGCATATATGTATGCTGAGGGTCGCTTAACTTGCGCTCTACATCCTCACCGTAAAAAGAACAATTTTTTGCATGAGAGAAAAAATTTTTTTTTTTTTTTTTTTGGCATATTGAGTGAAATAAGCATTCAACATTAAGTCTTAAAAGTATGTTATATGTAGTTTTCTTACAATGTCTTGGCATAATTTGTAGTCCTTATGGTTATTTTTCTTTCATTCATACATTCTTTCATACATTTATAGTAATTTATATCCTTATCTAATTAATTGCTGTTTTTCTATCTAATTGGTACTTTGAAATTATTAATTTTAGATATCATATTATGAAAATTACGTTAAGTAAAATTTCTTATAGTTACATGTAATCTATGTTGATGAAGAAAAAAAAATATTATTGAATAGTATGTTTATTGTTTTTACTTGTATATTATGTTATTTTACTCAGCTTTATAGTCTATCTTCTTTAACCTATTTTTGTGTACTTTCTTTACTTTATTATCTATTTATATATATACATTTACTCCTTTTATATCTTTTATTTTATATGGTCCTTTATATGGACATTCATGCTTTCTTCTATCACCTTTATTTAATAATACATAGCTGCCTATTTCTAAATCTATTACATTTAATATTCTATCAGCTTTTTCTTTTCTATTCACTTTTGCTATGTTTAGAGCATTTTTAGCTTTTTCGTGTGCTGTAGTTAAACGAAATTTAAGTTCATTGGAATAGTCCTCATAATTGTATATGGTGCTGTTGTTATTAAGTTCGCGATTATTGACTAAGTTTGATAGCTTTCCGAAGACTAGTTCGAATGGGGAGTATCCTGTTACGTACCTTGGTGGGACTGTGTTTCTTTATATTATCCAAAAGTCTCTATTGGTTTCCAATATCTTTATTTTGCACTCTTAACATGACTTCCTTTTACAAAAACTTTTCTTTTTCAATAATTTCTACAATCGTTATAAACTTTTCTTTTTCACTAATTTCTACAAACGTTTTAAACTTTTCTTTTTCTATTATTTCTTCTTTTCACATTAACTTTCCTTTTTTAATCACTTAATTTTATTCTGTTAGCCGTCGAGACACCGAAAAACCTCGCGCAAGTTTTTTTTTAAAAGCCACAACTCTCTTCCTAGTTTAAAAATTCACTCCTTTCGTTCTAAAAACTCGACCGCTCTCGTGTTAAAAATCGACTCGGCTCTTGATCACTTTCATTGCGATCAAAAGCCATCGTTCAGGGTAGAAAATGCATAGTTGCATTTCTACCCTGGGAAAAAATTTTAATTTATTCTGGACTTGATTAAACAAGTCCAGAATATTTTTCGTTGGACGGAGGCTCGAAACTTGATGCTTTTCTAAACATCGGCCACCGTGACGACGATTGAAACTGCCGCGCGCGTATACATACAATATATTTTCGCGGCGCGCTCTTCTTATCGCGAAAGCTTTTTTGTGATATGTATGTATATTCGTACATACATATTGTAATTTTCACGACAAATTGTACTGAAGGTACGATTTGTCTTTTGCTTTGTTTTTTTTTTTTAAGTAAATATTTCCCTGGCAAATTTTGCTGAAGGCAAAATTTGCCATGGGAATAATTTTATTTTAATTCATGGAATGTGAAGAAAATTGCTGACGCAATTTTAAACATCGGCCACCGTCACGACGATTGAAACTGCCGCACGCGTATACATACAATGTATTTTCGCGGCGCGCTCTTCTTATCGCGAAAGCTTTTTTGTGATATGTAAGTTAACTCAGTTAACGCAGCTACACGCGCCGCTGACAATGCATTTTTACCAGTAGAACAAAAATATCGTATTTCAATAAATTGCTAGCTATGAAAACATTGTTAGGCATAAGTTCGTTTTAAGCAGGTAAAAGTAAATTTTGTAATTAGGTAGAATCAGATTAAATCGGGAATTGTCTGAAATCGGTTGTTAAATTTTTTTTAAAGAAAACCCGAGCAGGGACCGTTGTTAAATAACCAAAGAATAAAGTGATAAAAACCAAGAAAGTATTTTCCTTTCTTTTGGTTAATTGTGTGAGATTTAAGTGCGTGTGATCTAAGTGTGTACCACAAGTAGGCGACTTACAATCTCAAAGTCTGTCGCTAAAAGGGAATTCTACGGCTTATCCAGCACATCGTATCCACCAACAACGGAAGTGATAGAAGTTCGTACCACGAGTAGGCTGCTGACAATCTCAACGCGGTAGGCTAAAAGGGAAATATACGGCTCTTCCCCCCATCATCCGGTAGCAACAATTTCTAAAATTGGGAGAAATAAGACACGCACTCACGTTATGAAATTCCTCATTCTAATGTAAGTAAAAAACTCTCACTTACGTTATATTACATCAAATATATTGAACACACTGAATATATTGAAAATTTACACATTACAATAAATTTTTTTAACAAGAATAACATAGCTTAGTTGAATTAAAATTAAATGTGGTAGTAAATAAAATTTCTCGAGTATCATAGTGCGTTTAAACCAATAAGAGCTAAGAAATAGCCAACTATTTGAAAATTATCTTAAATTTGATAAGTGAGAAAAAGCCATTAGAATAAAAGAAGTGAGTCTGGTTGAATTAATTATTAAAGTTTAAAAAGCCAGGAAAAGTGTCTTTTTCGTTGATAATAATCACAATAATATATTCGTACGGCAGAAAATCCTCTTTCTCCCTCTCTAAGGTTATAAGTGATAATTTTTAAAAAAATCCCTTATATTAACGTTACTAATATTCAAAAATGGAGCAAGTACATGAGGCAATCAAGCAATTGACAGGAGCATCTAATGCTCAAATCGTGTTGGTAAAAGAAATCGAACGTCGACTTCAGATGTTAGAAAAAGAAATAGCTGCTTAGTAACTCCAATTCCAACCAATAATACACCCCAAGCTCCAAGAAATGAAGAGGAATTAAGGGATATTTGGAAACTTCCAGATAGTGTAAGGGAACTGCAGACATTTGATGGAAATCCAGTGCAATATATTTCTTGGATACACGCAGTTGAAAACATATTAACAGACCATGAAATCGTTCGTAATAAACCAATTTATCGTGCAATCCTACAAAGTATACGGCAAAAAATAAGAGGTCCCGCTGACACTGCTTTAATTTCCTACAACATATTTAGTGACGATTGGCCTTCTATAAAAAAGTGTTTATCTTTACATTATGCTGATAAGAGGGATATTCGTACTCTTGAGCATCAATTAAACCTTCTTAGCCAAGGAAACATGAGTTTAGATGAATTTTATGCAAACATTAATCACCAATTCTCTCTAATAATTAATAAAATTAAAACGGAAGATTATTCTCCAGAAACAATCAATGTACTCGTTGAAACTTATAGAAATAGAGCACTTGACGTGTTTATGAGAGGTGTAAATGGTGATCTTTCCAAGATGTTAGTTATACAAAAACCCCAAACACTCCCAGAAGCTTATGCTTCATGTCTAGAGATTCAGAACTTAAACTTTAGGAATATCGCGATACGTAGACCTAATCTAAATAATTCAGTGACGGCACCCATAAACCAATTCTTCTGTAGCGATTACACTTATAAACAACCCATCTCAAGAGTACCACCTAAAACAGCTCCGCGAGCCATGCCCCGGACTTTGCCATTTAACCAAAGGAACGAAGCCTATAACCTCCAACACGAAAGACGTAACCAACTACCTCCAAGGCCAAATCAGCCGAAACCCCCCATTCCAATGGAAGTTGATCGGTCCATACAAACTAAACAAATTGATTATATGAATCGACCTGGTAATAACAATCCTTACCCGTATAAGAGATACAGAATACAATTATCCACAAAAACAGCAGAGAATAAATATTTTAGAAACAGAAGCTGGGCCTTCATATGAAGATTATATTCAAACTCGCGAGAATGAATTAGATGACGACTATTCTGAGGGAACTGATGACGAAAATCCTGAACTAAATTTTATGACGGAAGCCTCTCTAGCGTTCCATACCTAGAATACAAAACACGGAATGGCAAAATTCTCAAATTTCTAATCGACACGGGGGCTAATAAAAATTTTATAAAATCAGAATGGGGAACGAATAAGAAACCAGCAAAAAAAGCTTTTAAAATACAATCGGCTGCAGGAGAGATAGAAGTTACAGAAAAAATTACCGGAAGATTCTTTGCCAGCATAGGAAATAATACCTTAATACATTTTTTCATTTTACCTGGACTTAAATCATTTGACGGAATTATCGGTGATGATAGCCTAAAAGAATTAGAAGCAGTCATTGATAGAAAGAATAACATTCTGAAAATTAAGCCAAATATCATAATACCTCTCAAAGAAAAGCAATCCATTCAAGTTAATAATTTAGAAATTAGGGACAAGCATCTGAAACCACAAATCAAAGGAAAATTGCATGAAATAATAAAGAAATATCATATAATATTTGAACAAATAAATGATCAAGAAATAGTGAATACAAACATTGAAGCTGAGATCAAAACGACAACAGACGAGCCAATCTACTCAAAGTCTTACCCTTATCCTGCCAATATGAGAGACGAGGTGGAACGTCAAATAAACAAGCTTCTGGAAGACGGAATAATCAGACCATCTAAAAGCCCTTATAACTCACCAATCTGGATCGTTGAAAAGAAGATGGATGCTTCAGGAATAAAAAAATATAGAATGGTAATAGACTTCAAAAGATTGAATGCCGTAACAACATCAGATACCTATCCTATACCTGATATATCCAGCACGATACCAAGTCTAGGGAATTCAAAGTTTTTCACGACCCTCGACCTGACGTCAGGCTTCCACCAAATAAAAATGAAAAAGGAGGATATCCCAAAGACGGCATTTTCTACAATGAACGGAAAGTACGAGTATACAAGGTTACCATTTGGTCTAAAAAACGCGCCCTCGATATTTCAGAGAATGATTGATGATATCCTCAAGGAACATATCGGAAAGATATGTTACGTATACATTGATGACATAATCATATTTGGCAGAACCGAGGCAGAACACCTACAGAATATTGAGAAGATATTTTCTAAATTAAAGGAAGCCAACCTCAAGGTAAATCTGGATAAAACAGAATTCCTAAAAACAGAAACAGAATTTTTGGGATTTATGATCACTGATAAAGGTATCAAGCCTGATGAAAAAAAGGGTGCGGGCCATAAAAGGAATTAAACCACCAGAAAATCTAAAGGACCTAAAGAGTTTCATTGGACTGACTTCATATTATCGACGTTTTATTAGAGACTTTGCAAAAATAGCAAAACCCCTGACTAACCTCACACGGGGAGAAAATGAGCAGATCAAGTCAAACCAATCTAGGAAAATTAAAATTAAAATTGCAGAAAAAGAACTAAAGGCTTTTAATGACTTGAAGGAACTTCTAGCATCTCCCGAAATATTAGCATTTCCAGACTTCACGAAGCCATTCATCCTTACAACGGATGCTTCAGATCATGCGATTGGAGCAGTGCTCTCGCAGGGAGAAATTGGTAAGGATAAACCTATTACCTTCATATCTCGGTCACTCAATAAAACTGAAGAGAACTACGCAACTAATGAAAAGGAAATGTTAGCGATAGTTTGGGCTTTAGACAACCTACGAAACTATCTGTATGGAGCAAGGAAGATTAAAATTTTGACCGATCATCAACCTCTAACATTTAGCCTGAGTAATAGAAACCACAATGCAAAACTAAAAAGGTGGAAGGCTAGAATAGAAGAGTATAATTATGAGCTTGTTTACAAGCCAGGGAAGACAAATCATGTTGCCGATGCACTATCAAGATTAAAGTCACATGAAAACGCTCTTACATCGGATTCAAGCCAAACCATGCACAGTGCAGAAGAAGATAGCACAGATCTCATCCCATACTGTGAAGCGCCGATTAACGTATTTAAAAACCAACTCATCATCGAGGTGGGAAAACACGATATGCACGCTATCGAAGAACCCCACACAGGATACCACCGACATTACATAAAACTTGAGGAAATAACCAAAGGGAATCTTGTAAAAATATTAAAGGAACTTCTTCACCCAAATATTCTGAACGGACTTAAAATTCCAGAACAACATATTCAAGTGCTGCAAGAAATCTTCAAAAAACATTTTAGTAAATTTAAAATCCGCATAACACAAAGAGTAGTGCAAGATATCGCCAACCCAGAAAACCAATTCCAAATCATTGATCACGAGCATAGAAGAGCCCACAGGATTGGTAAGGAAAACAAGAACCAGATATTAGAAAAATACTACTTCCCCCACATGGCGAGCAAAATTAAAAAGTACATTAAATCCTGCGATATCTGTAATACCAACAAATAAGATCGACACCCCAAAAGGCCCGAATTGCTAGAAACACCCATTCCAACTTACCCATCGGAAATTATACACATGGATATTATGATATTTAACCAGGAAAAGTTCATCTCTTGTGTGGACAAATTCTCAAAATTTACTAAGTTTTTCAGAATAAAAGACAAATCAGTGCTAACTTTAAGGGATAAAATAACAAAAATATTACAATATTTTACCACACCTAAAATTCTTGTAATAGACAACGAGAAAAGTTTTATTAGTCCTATTGTATCCAACTATATTAAAACGTTAGGGATAGAATTATATAGAACCCCATCTCAAAAAAGTGAGGTAAATGGAACTGTGGAAAGAGTTCATTCCACTATAATCGAAATCGCAAGATGTATGCAAAGGGAATATCCGGATCTATCTCTGAAAGAAATAATAAATATATCAGTAGATAGATACAATAACACCATACACTCCATAACCAAGCAAAAACCTAGCGACATATTCTTTGGAAGAACACAACGAATCAATTATCAGAATTTACTAGATTTTAGAGCAAAGGTAAATGAGGACCTATTAGAACAAATAAAAAAGAGCCAAAAAAGTAAAATAAGTAATCAAAATTTAAAGAGACAAAAACCGAAAAATTATCATCCTGGGCAGACAATATACACAACTGTAAAACAAATTCAAGGAAAACACAAACCTGTATTTAAGAAAGAAACAGTTGCCAAAGACAATAGAGTTACGGTTACAACAACTAGTGGAAGACGTATCCATAAATCGCACATTAAAAATCTTAACCAATAAAACGTACTTTCCTATTTCAGACTAATATGGGCGCATATCGCCTTCACAGCAAGCGTGTTTGAATACTTGGGTCCAGTCGCCGTGATTAAGCAGGGAAATGGACGCATCATAAGCGGCAGCATAAAACTTGTTCACGTCATTAACATTACTAAGTATGAAGAAGTGCTCAACGACGGAATATCAGCATTAGGAAGAATAGACAAAACCAGCATTCTTAAGCCCCAACTAGAATATCAAATAAAGCAGGTACAGGAATTAACCCGGAAGTTAAAGGGAACAAATTCAAGAAAAGGGAGATCAATTAACTGGATAGGATCTGCGTGGAAGTGGATAGCCGGTTCACCTGATGCTACAGATTGGGATAACATAATTAAAAGTCAAGATGATATAATTTCCAATAATAATGAGCAATATAAGATAAACAACAAATTAATGGAGTCCACAACCACACTGATACATCAATATAACAATATCGCTAAACATCTAGATGAACGAAATGGTGAAAAATATGAACAGATGCTATTCAACCGACTAAGTATCCTAAAACAGGAAGTTAATGAAGTAGTACTTGCAGAACAGTTGGCTAAGAAAGGAATTGTAAACACTAACATCCTGGACAAAGAAGAAATTAACCAACTCATAGCTCAAATTGAAACGCTCCCCTACGAAAATGAGATAGATGCTATAGAGTACGCTGAACCGATAATTGTTGTAAAGGAGTCAATTCTTCTGTACATAGCTTCACTGCCAAAGACAAGCACAAGTGAATATAACCATATCATTGTTAGACCTACAACGAGGAACAAGAAACGTGCGTATTTAAACTTCGAAGAATTAATAATTAATCAGTCTGAAAGATTTGGAATAAAGGAGAAGTGCAGTAGCATTAGGAATCTAACAATATGCAAGGAAAGTCAGCTTGAGAAACTACCAGACGATCATTGTATTAGTCGTCTAATGAGAGGATTGGAGGCCGAATGTGATTACCAGTTTAACAAAAATGAAAAAATCGAAAATATAATATTCCTCGACAACTTCCTTGGAGAGTTTTTCGAAAATATTTCAACCAGACACTTAAACGGCAGCTATGTTATACAATACCACAATGAAACCATAATGATAAAGAACAGGGAATTCATCAGCAAAGAGATAAAATCATTTCAAGCCCTACCGCCAATGCTTCAAACCAACCCGATCGAGAAAAGCCTAAAACCAGATGTAGAATATCTTCACGACCTACACCTAAACAATAGAAAACAGCTACAAAGCCTTCAAACTAAGCACGGGATATCTCTTATAACAGATATTAGTCTAGTTACCGTACTAATTATAATTTTTAGTGTATTTATAGTTTTCAAAATCAAAAGAGAAAAAGGAAAACTGGAGATCATTCAACCAACAATTCAGATGACAACAACCCCCAGCATCCAAGACCTGCAGCCAGTCAAACTTAATCTCTGAGCTGCGGGACGCAGACATTTCAGGAGGGAGGAGTTAACTCAGTTAACGCAGCTACACGCGCCGCTGACAATGCATTTTTACCAGTAGAACAAAAATATCGTATTTCAATAAATTGCTAGCTAAGAAAACATTGTTAGGCATAAGTTCGTTTTAAGCAGGTAAAAGTAAATTTTTTAATTAGGTAGAATCAGATTAAATCGGGAATTGTCTGAAATCGGTTGTTTAATTTTTTTTAAAGAAAACAAAATAAATTTTGTTAACTTGTATGTACATTCGAACATACATATTGTAATTTTCACGACAAATCGTACTGAAGGTACGATTTGTCTTTTGCTTTGTTTTTTTTTTTTTTTTTAAGTAAATATTTCTACTGGGAATAATTTTATTTTAATTCATGGAATGTGAAGAAAATTGCTGACGCAATTTTCTTCACTGATTGAATTGATAAGCTAACCATTTGTAATTTGGAATATTTTTATATTTTTTTAAATTTAGAGCTTTTTTACGCATGTAACATTCCTTCCCCCCGCAAATAAGAGAGTTATTCTTTGGAGAGGAATAACTCTCGGGGAAGGGAGGATGGTCTTGACTAGAATTAGCTTTTATTATTTTTGTGTACCAAATAGGAGTTCTTATCTGCTGGTGTCCGATTTCCATCTCAGGAATTGCGATGGCCTGGATGGAAGAAAACTTTTTGATTGAGGTTCACTCGAGTTTTCTTCCTCATCCGTGACAGTTGCCGAGTTGTTTTATATAAAAAACTGTAACATTGAGGCCTTATAATGTTATTTTCACTACGCCTGAACAGCAAGCCCCAGCATAGCCAGCCGGGTCTCACCTCCGTGGCCAGCTCCATTTACGTAATGCACGTAATTCCCGGATGGCGAGGCCCGATCCGGCTAGTTTTGTTAAGGCGCGGGGAGCGGCCCTTCACCATGTGGGGCGAGGACGCCGTAGCCGGCCATACTTATACTGTGGACTTGCCCTTATATCCGCATCAGGGCCAGGCTTGGGTTGTCAGAGGTGAGTGTTATTGAAAAATTTCTTTGAATTCCCGACACTTATCCCATTTTGTTTTCTTCTTGCAGGCGGTGCCCTAAATATATATGGACGACATGGTCTATGTGCCTGCTGTCACCCGGTGTTTGAGCCGGCTATTACCGCGATCATCGGCCGCTGATGGTCACCCCTCCCCCTCTCGGAGTTGAGGCTGCGGCTGAAGATGACTGGGACCTTGAGTGGCGGTGAGATGGTTTCCTGAAGGAAAAAACTATTTTTTTTGTCTTTCCTTTCCTCTTTCTTATAATAATAATAATATAAAACAAAATAAAAAGTAAAAAAAAAATAATAAAAGTGGTTCCAAAAGGTTAATCTTTTCTTTCTTTTTCTTCTCCCATTTTTTCCTTTTCAGGGTATTTGTTTTCATAGTTTCTTTTTGCGTACCCTTTTTTCAGGTATGTCTTATGTACATAATAATCTTCCCCCTGAGAAAAAGAGAATTATTCTTTGAAGAGGAATAATTCTCAAGGGAAGTTGTTGTGGTTGCTATTTTTGTGGCTCGGGTCTTGGTCGGTTCGGTTAGGCTTTACATTCAGCTTTTTGTTTTGTTCTTATTTTAAAAGGTTCTTGCCTTTATCTGTTTACCTTAGGTAAACTCTCTTTTTCTCCTTTTTTTCGTTATTATAATGCTAGGAGTAGTAGCCTGGTATTAGGTATATTTTTTTTTCTATTTAATTATTATTTTTATATTGGTATGTTCTTGACATTGTTCTTTATGTTCTAATATATACATAACAAATTTTTTTTTTTTTTAAGTTTAGCTTATTACTTAATGCATTCTAAATTTTTAAGTTAGTATTGTCACTATAATACTAGTTATTATTATTATTTATTTGTTATTTCTGTTACTATTAGTACCTTAATAAAACTTCTTCTTTTTCTATTTATCTATTTATGAATCTAATACATTTAATTTTACTGTTAACTATGCATTTTTGGGTACTTTAACTTTCGTTATTCTATTCCTAACTTCATATAATATCTTTTTATTTTAAATTCATTCTTTTTTTTTCTATCTTTTATGGAGATTTAGTTTTAATGTGCTTTAGGACTTTCCGCCTGTTCCATATTTTAGTAAATTTTATTTTTCAGGTTAACATTTTTCTATGTATATCGTTATACATATTTTACCAGGTCTACTTTTGTTATAAAGCTGTTTTAACTTGACCAAGTGGGCCATTTTGACAGTGTCAGTTTCGAATTTCTAAACGATTTGGACTGATTTTGTTTTAGCGAGGCTCCTAGTTCGCCTTAAACTGGATTGGGAACAGGGGTTCGCTCTTCTAAAGGGATTCCCTCTGATGAAACTTCGGGATTACCTTGTGGTTGATTTCTCTGTTGCCTCATCTTGATGACAACAGGGTGTAGATATTTTACTGCCACCACAATCATTATGGCCAGGACAAGTAGGCTCGTAAATGATATAGATGTGGTGGACAGGATATGGGAGTTTTTACTCGATACCTTTTCCTGGTATTTAATAATTTTGTCTCTAATTTCCTCTAGTGAATGCGTGTCCTGGTAGACTGACTTGTGAATATCGTCTCCCGTTAAAATTTCGATGTTCCCCAGACTGTGGTTTTGCCTTTCTTGTAAAATTTCAGTCAGGTTTACTTTGAGTAGAGAGGGGTTGAGCTCAGGAAATTGATTCGACTGGATAATTTTTAGTGGAAATTTATTCTGACTTTCGTATTTAAGCACTTTGTCACCTATTTGAACTTGACATGGTTGCGTTAACTCTAATATCCCTTGTCCTTCCAGTTTCGAGACTACGAAGTGATCTGGACATGTGATGTGTAGCACCGTGGAGGTGATAAATGAAAATAGCCACACATTTGGCTTGTTTAGTTTAATTAACATGTCCTTTTGGGGAGCTTGTACTCTGGTGCTGCATTTGAGCACTTCATTTAAAGGATTATATAGTAATTTAATGGCACATTCGTTGGACGTTGCCGCTTTGATTATAGGCGTGTTCAGCCGGCCTACATACGTGTTTTCCTCCAAATTACTTGTTATTTTCTTGAACCTTTTCATGTCATCGCCTCTTAGTAATAGAAATTCCTGAGTTTTTTCGCTATTGGCTATGTATGAATAACCAGGGTCTGGAATTAATGAGTAAGTTGCTGACTTGGGTACAGGATAGCATTGAACCTGTTGTAGCCTCATTTTTGGCAGATTAAAAATTGGGAGAGTAATTCTCACCACCAATTTACTCTGCATGAGGAGTGACTGAGCTCCTGCTGTCTGATATAGAACAGATAGACAATTTTGGTCATTTGGGCAATTCGAGGCCGTCTTGTGGTATATTTCCAACAGATTTTTGGGAAACATTAGGAGTGGATGAATATGATTGGTTTTACTAGCCATTATTATATCCAGGAGGGCTTGTTGTCGATATTCAACTTCTTGTCTCAGTTGTCTCCTAGTTAAATCATCGGCCACATGGTGGAGATCGTTTATCTGGTGGGCTATTTTTTGTTGTTTGTCTATTAACATAGCCAGCGGTTTTTGAATCTTTTCCAAGGTTGTTTTTACAACACTGATTTGTTGTTTCTCTAGCTCGGCTAGGGCTTGTGTATTTGATTCAAGTTCTTCTAACCTGCTGTAAATTACTTTCTCGTTATTGCTGTCCATAGTTCCAAACAAATAGTGCATGGCATTGCCTATTCCATCAAATAGCGATCTGGTCTTGCGTTTTCCTGGTACTAGTTCCTTTATAGTTTCCGTGCGCTTTCGTATGCTGTCTATTATAGCGTGTATGTGTAGTTGCTGCACGTTACACAGGTCCTCTGGGTTTGTTATATTTATGCAGAGTTTATGCACCAAGTGCTCTGCATATTCTGCTAGCTTTATCTGTGCATCTAGTTCATCCAAGTCTATTTCGGTGAGGACATTCCAGGTGTTATGATACACCATGAGGCTTCCTAGATCCTCGAAAAATATGCCCGAGCTATTTAGCTTGGTTATAGCATAGGGATTGTCGGCGATTTCTCCTGTTGTGTATTGGATGAGGAGGGCAAATACGATGAATTTTAGCGCCATTTCTGTGGACAATTTGGAGGATGGAAACAATCCTTTAAGTATATTTGTACTTGCACTGTGCCGTTTTAAACTGGGCAGTGGAGTGACTCCACCGCAAATGTTTTTGGGGAGGTATTGAAATGACGTTTAATGGACATTGGAGTAGGAATTTCGAGTCAACCTGGTTCATTTTTGTACAACATGCTTTTATTCGAAATATGGTTTTAAACGATTATTATGTACCGTCACCATTCGCTTACCAATTTTGATTGTGGTATTCACATCACTTGGTATTGCTATTACCTGATAAGGTCCTACCCAGATTTGAGAAAGCTTATGTTTTCTGCTTTCGTTCTTGATGAGGACCTTGTCTCCTACATGGAAAGTTAGGGGCCGTACTGTCTTATCGTAGTAGCCCTTTGAGCGCTGTTTACTTGCCAATAAGTTCTTTCGTGCCGTGGCATATGATTTTTGAAGCTTATACTTCAATATGTGATAGTAGCTCTCATGATTGTAAACGGGTTCGGGATCCCGTTTTAAATTTGATGGGACATCCGCTGTGAAGCCGTATAGGCAGTCCATTGGGGTAAGTTTAGTACCCTCGTGTACACTATTATTATACACGAATGCAGCGGTTCGTAGGAATTGGTCCCATGTTTTGGGATTTTCGTCTACGATTGTTCGCAGGTATTCAATCAGTGCTATGTGGGCACGCTCTAGTGCTCCATTAGACTGTGGGTGATATGCTGAAGTCTGTAACTTCTTTACCTTTAGAAGCTTACATACTCTTTTGAATAATTCACTCAGGAAATTTGTTCCCTGATCGGTGAGTATTCTTTTGGGTATGCGATAGCGCGTAACGGTTTCATCAAAGAAAACCTGCGCTACTGTAACTGCTTCTGCATTAGGTATGGCATACCAGTCGACATATTTTGTTAAATTATCTTGGAAGGTCAAGATATATTTGTTTCCTGATGTGGTCTCTTCTAATGGACCTACAATATCAAGGTAAACTTCGTCGAACGGTTGCTCTGCGATGTCCGTTATAACCATTGGCATTTTATATTGTGGAGAAGCTTTCATCGTCTGGCACTTTGGGCATTTTTTTATGTATTTCTTGATGTCGCTAAGCATGTGTCTCCACCAATACTTGCGTCTTATTCGTTTGTAAGTTTTTATGACACCTTTATGGCCACCAAATGGAGAATCGTGATAATCTTTTAAGATTGTTTGGATCTCCGTGGGGCTCGTAATAACTTCGGGTGTCTTGCCAGTACTTACTTTTTGCTCAAGCTATGCTGGGTTTAGTTATTCCGCCTCCGTGTGTTGAATTTCGTTTTGGTCCGCTTTCGTGTGCTCTTCTGTCTCCACACTGGAGCTATTTATTGTCCCTTGAACCTTTTGCTTCTGAGCTCGAGTCACGACGAAACAATGAGCGGATTTCTTTTTCTTTTTATTATTTGTGGAATCGTTTCCTCCACATCTGAGTCGATCGTGTGGTGGACTAGGGCTTTTACCGTTAAGGTATTGCCTAAACTGTCTTCCTTTAATGCTTGAGGGATGCGACTTAGTGCATCTGCATTAGTGTTGTACTTCCCTGGTTTATATTCGATGTTGTAATCGAATTCAGATAATTTGTGGTGAAATCTCACAAAACGGGAAGTAGGGTCTTTCACATTGAAGACACATTTGAGAGGTTTATGGTCAGTATAGACCGTGAATTTCCGGCCTTGAAGATAGCACCTGAAATTCTTGGTAGCCCAGACAATAGCCAACAACTCTTTCTCTATAGTAGAGTAATTTCTTTCGGCATTGTTTAACGTGCGGCTTGCATAGGCAATGGGCTGGTCCTTTCCGACTTCTCCTTAAGAAAGTACAGCTCCTACTTGCGTCTGTAGTAAGATTAAAAGATTTCGAAAAATCGGGGTAAATTAAAAGTGGTGGAGAAATTAAAGCACTTTTTATGCTCTGAAATGCTTCTTGGCATTTCTCTGTCCAAGTGAATTTTACATCCTTTCGGAGTAAATTCGTAATTGGACGTACAATTTTGGAGAAGTCTGGAATGAATTTCCTGTAGTAATTGGCAAGTCCTAAAAATGACTGAACTTGCCTTACTGTTCTTGGAACAGGAAATGTTTGGACGCAGGCCGTCTTACTTGGGTCTGGTAGGGCTCCTTCGCTAGAACATTTATGTCCTAGGTAAACAACTTCTCTTCTTAGAAACTGGCACTTTTCTGGCTGCAGTTTTAAGTTGTTCTCTCTCAACTTTTCGTTGTGGTCATTTAAATTTTTTCAATAGATGACAATGTCATCTAGGTAGACAAAACATGCGAGGCCTTGTAGGCCTGTTAAGACGAAATTCATTAGGCGTTGAAATGTGGCGGGGGCTCCTTTGAGCCCGAATGGCATACGCTTGAACTCGTAGTGCCCATAACTTGTGCTGAAAGCAGTTTTATGTCGATCCTTTTTGTCGACAAGAACTTGGTGATAGCCGTTGGCCAAATCGAGTGTGGTGAAATACCTTGCGTGACCTAGTTGGTCGAGTATATCCTCGATTCGGGGTAGCGGGAATGCGTCTCCAATTGTCTTTTCGTTTAACTTACGAAAGTCGACAACGGCGCGCCACCTTTTTTCACCGTCAGGTCCCGCTTTCTTGGGGACAACTAGTAGAGGTGAATTCCAAGGGCTTTTACTAGACTGGACTATCCCGCTGTCTAGCATTTCTTTTAACTGCCCGTTAATTACTTTCCGCTGTGTTTCAGGTAAGCGGTACATTTTTTGATTGATTGGTGCTTGATCCTGCACCAGCGGAATATTATGCGTTATCGCATTTGTATAGGTGAGTTTGTCACCTTTGAGGAAGAAGATATCGTTATACTCTTCGCAGAGTTCCGATATCGAAATTTTTTCTTCCGCGACTAAATTAGGGTCTAGGCTGAGTTCTTGCTCTAGCCTAGAAATACGCGGGTATTGTTTTGGATCGTCCGGAGTCTCATTATCCAGGTATAGATATCGTACATGCTGTAATATCGCCGTTTTGTCGGCTGAACCTTGGTTTGACTTCCTATTCCTTGTAAATTTGTGTCCTGAAATTGGATTGGATTTAATTAATTCCTTATGAGGCTTTATTTTGTTGTATTTAGCATGTAGCAGGGTACTTGCTTCCTGCTTTGTTGACGGCTGAGTTTGGTACACCTGTGTGGTCTTTGCCTTAGGTTGTGTGATATACTCGTGCGCGTCAATGCTATTGCTTTTTGACCATGTAGCATTCTGTGTGCTGTGTGACGGTGGAGTAATATGCACCTTTAATATAGGCTTTAGCGACTCGCTGCAGTTCTTGTATGGCCGTTGTTTGTTTAACAGTGATTTATGCCTCGGGATTTTGGACGGAAGAGCTATATGCACCTTTTTGGCAGGCTTCAGACACTCGGTTCCGTCTCTTGTGTTGTTTGATATTGCCTCCATATTTGGTAGTGGAATGTGTGTTCTTTTGTGATCTTTTGTGTGTCTTAATGGGACTATTGTGTAGTCGTTTATTGGAAATAGCTGTAACTTTAAGCTATGTATGACTACTTGATGACTGTTAGCGTTGAGAATACTGACCAGCACTAATTCTTCTCCAGATGACAGCAAACTGTTTGCCAAAAAGACTCCATCGCTTATCTCTTGGGATAAACAGAGCATTTCTTCTTGAGTTTGTAACGGCACTGGGGCCACAATTTGAGAGCGCGCAGGTACGCAGATTGGTTCCTTAAAGGTAACCAATTGCTGCCTGCCTTCATCGGTCTCTTGTTCGCCCAGACAGCCTTTTTCACATTCCTTGGGCCCTTTTGGAGCTTGGTAGCCAGCTTTTCTCGTTTGAGAAGCCTTGAAGACACTGCAGGTGGATAGTTCAGCCTGTTTAGACTCTACCTCTTCTGCAAGTGTTCTTACTTCGACTGCTTTTTCAGAATGTATCTTGTCCGTTTCAAACTCTAATGGCAAAGCAAATTCGTCTGGATTAGTTTCCGTGCGAGGAAACCTTAGTGCCTTATTAGGACCCTCAACGTTACAGTTATTTGCTAGGAAATCATTTCCTAGTAGCCCATCATCGGAAAGGCCAGGGAAGTTCTTTACGACTTGAAACTTGCAGGGAATTTGGTTTTTGAAAGCGAAGTTTCCTTTGCAATTTCCCAGCGTCTTTCCGGTACCAAATGGGGTCTGAAGTGTACATGCCTCATTGTGGTTAATGACTTTGAGATCTTTTAATGACCTTTTCTTTATTATACTAACCTCAGCGCCTGTGTCTACTACAAGTTTAGTTTGGCCGTTCAGGCCTATGTCTAAAGGAAGTATTACTGTAGCGACACTGGAATCGGGCTGCTGAGGAGACCCTATTTTATTAGATGGGAGATTTATAGTCGAGCCGGGGAGTTTTGGGTCGACTGTACGTCGTCTCCCTGACTCCGGGCTTCCCATTTACGTTTTTGTTGGCAGTTATTTACTGCATGTCCAGAACGACCACAAAATTCGCACTTTTTACACACGTTATAGACTCTTGAGTTGTCATTGGGGTTTTGCGGCTCTCTAGGACGTTGATTTGGTGGTCCACTATTATTGTGTGGTCTCTGGAAACTATTGTTGTTTCTTCTGCAGTCACGCACCGCATGGTTATACATTTTGCAGTTCACACAATAAGGCGTATTTTTCCTTTTGAGGCAATCAGCATATGTATGGCCTCTTAAGTTACAAAAACTACAACTGATTTTATTTAAATAGGTATTTTTATTACTTACATTATAATTTTTATTTGGCGATCTTGGTTCCTGTTTAATATATGCTGTGCCTGCCTGTGTGAACTGTGACGTTGGTATGTGACTGCTTGGGTTTGGCAGGGTCTGAGGAACTTGAGCGAATGGCATTATGCCGGGAGTAAATACGTTGTGATTAGCTGATGAATTAAGTTGGTTTAAATGTGCGTTATTTGGTGTTGTTGCGCTTATTGAATGGGGTATCGGATTTTGCCTCACATTTGGCTGAAATTGCCCTGAAGGTTGCAGGAATAGAGCATTTTGCTGGAGACGTTCCATGTCAAGTGCTCTTTGTATTAAATCATCTACAGTGCCGTAGGTCATGGTCAGAAGATATTGGCACATATAGGGGTTATTGACTCCTGTTTTTAGTGCGTTTTTCGCGAAATCTTCTAGCTGGGTTTTAACAGCTGGTGCTGCTGTGGCTCGGTACTTGGATTCTGCTGCTTCATTGCAGAGTGCCAGCATTTGTTTCACTCGTGCCGTGAAGGCTGTAAGGTTTTCCAAAGGATACTGCCTTGTAGTTATTAATTTATTTACCAGTTCCTGGTAAGTTTCTCTAGGCAGGTATGTGCGATTTAGCCGTTCTTCTACTTCTTTGAAAGTAGTGGGCATATTTGAGGCAAAAAGCTGATAAGCTTCGCCTCGAAGTCTGGTGGGGAAGATTTGCAAAAATGCTGTTAGCTCATCCACCGAAATGCACTGGATTACCTGCCTGCAGCATCCTAGGAATGTTTGGAGCTCAAGGCTCAATTTTGGGTGCTGTTCTCCTGAGAATAGGGGAACCAGCTGAGCAGTCAGTTTGGCGATTTTCGCGTAATCTGCCATGTTTATACTGGGGATTTTTGACTTTGATCTTGCTACTGTTGGGGAACTATTTTCTTCTATGCTGGACTCCAGAAGGGAGTCGCCCAGCCAATTTAAAAGGAATTCACTCGCGGTGGAATCACTGACACTGTCCTCGATGGCACTTTCTCTTAATCCAGCTCTATTATTTTGAATGATATCTACCCCGAGAGAGTGCGAAAATTCCCCAAACTCCTTTAAGCTCTTTTTCAACTTCACTGTGTTAATTTTAAATTTTTCGGTTGTTTCCAATCTTTCTTTTCTCGACTTTTCGATCTGCTTTTCTACTGAGTCGCACTGATTCACAGAGAGTTCGGAGGAGTTTCGCACTTTCTCTTCCAAATGTTTGAAATATGTTTCTAAATTTAAATTAGGTCTTACTTGTTGGGGACCTGTCAGGGTTGTCCCACTCCTAAGGGTGACTCCTTTTACTGTTGATATTGTTGGGGGTGTTTGCGCTCCACCCTCTGGTGCGGATGTTTCTCCCTCGTTGCCTCCTTCGTTCCGGGACGGAACTTCCTGTGCGTCGCCCGGTGAGGAGGGTTGTTGTGGAGTTGGTTGAAGTGGTGTGATTTCCTGCGGCGTCTCCTGGTGGGAGCTTTCCTCGCTCATGGACCACCGTGTGTGAAATTTGCAGCTAGGGGGGCTTCTGCCGTCTTAATTCCCTTGGTTCAAATTGAGAGGGGGGCTTATTGCCTTCTTCGAGGTCCCTCTCAATTCAGGATCGTTGGTTCGGTTTCTTGAAGTTCTTTTGCTGCCGGGGGGCCCGTGGCCTTCTTAAATTCCCCTGGATAAAAGCTGAAAGGGGGGCGCGTTGCCTACTTCGAAGTCCCTTCCAGCTCCGGATCGCAGATTGTCGGTTGAGGATTCTTCCTTCAAGTTTCGCGTTGGAATTTTCGGCTATGGACGTCTTATGTTCCTGGGCTGGGATGAAGCCCGCTATGGTCCCACGTTGGCACTTTGTGCTTTGATGAGGGGGTGGCTGCGTGTTTTTCAAACAGAGGCAGTTAAAGCTGTCCGACCCCGAGCGTTGGGAGCCGACAAGATCGAAATACTCCTGAAGCCAGACTCAACTTCAGGCGAAGGGTAGGGTGTCTTGCCCAGTATTCGATCTCGTCCTAAACTCCTTTTAGATTCGTAGGATAGAGGGTTTTCGAGCGCTTATACTTCGTTGGTTTAAAGTAGGCTTCCTCTATCCTACCGGCTGCGCCAATTGTTGTTACGTACCTTGGTGGGACTGTGTTTCTTTATATTATCCAAAAGTCTCTATTCGTTTCCAATATCTTTATTTTGCACTCTTAACGTGACTTCCTTTCACAAAAACTTTTCTTTTTCAATAATTTCTACAATCGTTATAAACTTTTCTTTTTCACTAATTTCTACAAACGTTTTAAACTTTTCTTTTTCTATTATTTCTTCTTTTCACATTAACTTTCCTTTTTTAATCACTTAATTTTATTCTGTTAGCCGTCGAGACACCGAAAAACCTACTGCTTATCCAAAGAGACCGGAAAGAAAGAAAGGATAAATTTATATTAACGAGGAGATATAAGCGGTAGAGCTTGACAACGGCTCTATACTCTTATATCTCGACCAAGTGAGAGCAGTGAAGCTCAAAGTTTGGTTTTAGTGATGCCTCGCTGGGTCAGAGGTATGAAACTCAAAGTAGAGTTTAGCTAACTTGATTGAATTTAGAGCTAAGAAGCTCTAAGTGCAGTCAAGCTGAGGGCTGAGAGCCAATAGGCTCAATTACCTTTTAATACTTCCATTTCGGAGCTAAGGGAGCTCGCTTAATCAATGTATACCAAGTGGAGTCAAAATCAAACTCTGTTTTATTCAATAAATTACAGTCTTTTTATACATTATGAAAATCGTTTACTTAATCAATATCGCAAAAAGTATTTAGAATTTAAAATTAATTTCACACCGATCGATCACCTGAAATCGGTCAATGCACAAACACACAAAGCGTCGAGTAAGCTTTTTCGCTACACTCAAAGTTCACACGGCATTATGCATTGTGTTTATTTGCATGTTTACCTATGAGTTCACTCGCATGGCTAGTATGCTTGAATTGTAATTTCTTCTTTCTCTTCATTTTCTTTTTTTTTTTTTTTACAATTTTTCTACTGCAGTTTCATTCATGCAGTGAGTGTTTCATTCATAGTAAACCTGCAACAATGTTTTTTTTTTGTAATTTAATGCTTTGCTATTGAATATTGCCTTTTTTTGTGCACGCTTTGCTGTGTGCATATATGTATGCTGAGGGTCGCTTAACTTGCGCTCTACATCCTCACCGTAAAAAGAACAATTTTTTGCATGAGAGAAAAAATTTTTTTTTTTTTTTTTTTGGCATATTGAGTGAAATAAGCATTCAACATTAAGTCTTAAAAGTATGTTATATGTAGTTTTCTTACAATGTCTTGGCATAATTTGTAGTCCCTATGGTTATTTTTCTTTCATTCATACATTCTTTCATACATTTATAGTAATTTATATCCTTATCTAATTAATTGCTGTTTTTCTATCTAATTGGTACTTTGAAATTATTAATTTTAGATATCATATTATGAAAATTACGTTAAGTAAAATTTCTTATAGTTACATGTAATCTATGTTGATGAAGAAAAAAAAATATTATTGAATAGTATGTTTATTGTTTTTACTTGTATATTATGTTATTTTACTCAGCTTTATAGTCTATCTTCTTTAACCTATTTTTGTGTACTTTCTTTACTTTATTATCTATTTCTATATATACATTTACTCCTTTTATATCTTTTATTTTATATGGTCCTTTATATGGACATTCATGCTTTCTTCTATCACCTTTATTTAATAATACATAGCTGCCTATTTCTAAATCTATTACATTTAATATTCTATCAGCTTTTTCTTTTCTATTCACTTTTGCTATGTTTAGAGCATTTTTAGCTTTTTCGTGTGCTGTAGTTAAACGAAATTTAAGTTCATTGGAATAGTCCTCATAATTGTATATGGTGCTGTTGTTATTAAGTTCGCGATTATTGACTAAGTTTGATAGCTTTCCGAAGATTAGTTCGAATGGGGAGTATCCTGTTACGTACCTTGGTGGGACTGTGTTTCTTTATATTATCCAAAAGTCTCTATTGGTTTCCAATATCTTTATTTTGCACTCTTAACATGACTTCCTTTTACAAAAACTTTTCTTTTTCAATAATTTCTACAATCGTTATAAACTTTTCTTTTTCACTAATTTCTACAAACGTTTTAAACTTTTCTTTTTCTATTATTTCTTCTTTTCACATTAACTTTCCTTTTTTAATCACTTAATTTTATTCTGTTAGCCGTCGAGACACCGAAAAACCTCGCGCAAGTTTTTTTTTAAAAGCCACAACTCTCTTCCTAGTTTAAAAATTCACTCCTTTCGTTCTAAAAACTCGACCGCTCTCGTGTTAAAAATCGACTCGGCTCTTGATCACTTTCATTGCGATCAAAAGCCATCGTTCAGGGTAGAAAATGCATAGTTGCATTTCTACCCTGGGAAAAAATTTTAATTTATTCTGGACTTGATTAAACAAGTCCAGAATATTTTTCGTTGGACGGAGGCTCGAAACTTGATGCTTTTTTAAACATCGGCCACCGTCACGACGATTGAAACTGCCGCGCGCGTATACATACAATGTATTTTCGCGGCGCGCTCTTCTTATCGCGAAAGCTTTTTTGTGATATGTATGTACATTCATACATACATATTGTAATTTTCACGACAAATCGTACTGAAGGTACGATTTGTCTTTTGCTTTGTTTTTTTTTTTTTAATAATAATTTTATTTTAATTCGTGGAATGTGTCACTGATTGAATTGATAAGCTAACCATGTTTTAGGCATGGTTAGCTTATGTGAAAATTTGTAATTTGGAATATTTTTATATTTTTTAAAATTTAGAGCTTTTTTACGCATGTAACAATCCCGTGTCAGAATGAGGTGTTGTATTATAACAGAAGCTATAATATGGAATCCATTCATCCCAGTTGTAATCTGTAGTGAATGATAAGAGATATTCGTTTAATACTCTATGATTTCGCTCTATTGCGCCTAACGTCTGATGATGGTATGGCGTTAATGTTACATATTTTATTTGTAAATATTTACATATGTTAGTGAATATCTCATTGACGAATTCTGTTCCCATGTCAGTCTTTATTGTTTTAAAATTGCCATATTTTAGAATGCAATCTTTGACCAAAGCTTTCGCTACTGTTATTGCTTCTTTATTCTTTATTGGAATGGCTTCGATATATTTAGTTAAATCACACTGTATAGTTCGTATATATCTATATTCGTTCGATATCTTTAATGGTCCTACAGTGTTTAACGATATAATCTCAAAGCTTGTGGATGGTGTCTCTGTTATCACCATTTTTTCTTTTGTATGTCTCAGAATCTTATTTTTAGCACATTTTTCACACTTATTTATATGATTTTTAACCATTCTACTTAAATTTTTCCATACGTATCTTTCTTTAATCTTGTTGATTGTTCTTTTGACACCTGCGTGTCCTCCATGCGGGGAGTTGTGGAATTCTTCAATTATTTCATTCTTAGTTGCTTCATCTTGAATTCTTTTGGGAGGATTATATATCAATATTTTTAATTCTGTTTGCCTATTTTTCTTATTTATCTTGCGCTGCAGCTCATTAAATATTATTTTAAATTTGTCGACCTTTATGTATTGAAATATGATGTCATCTTTCGATGTGACTCTATTTTCATTTTCTTCATTTCAAAGATCAGTGTCTCCAAGATCAAACCTAAGTCATGATATGGAGTATTACTGATTTTGATTATCACTCCCTTTTTATTTATTATTATTTTTGGCAAACTTTCATTAATTCTATTTCTTGTTTTTCTAGAGCTATTTTGTTTATCAGCATTGTTGCTGTTATTATTACTATTGCTTTCAAAGCGTAATGTTTTGACCCTTCTTACTTCATTAATTGAGATGCATTCCCATGCATAAAGGTGATCAGTCTTTACGTTGGTAGGGGATTCATGTTTGGTCATTTTCCTTTTATTGTTATCTTCATTGTCCTTTTTGGACATTGCTCTAGTTGTTATTTTTATATTTGCAGTAGGTATCATCGCTTTAAGGATATTAGAATCTATTTTTATTCTCGATAAAGCATCAGCATTAGCGTTCATTTTGCCTTGCTTATAGATAATCTCGAAATCATAATCAGATAAGTCAAGCCTTATCCTTGTCATTTTGGAAGATGGGTTTCTATGAGTGAAGAGACTAACCAAAGGTCTGTGATCTGTGACTACTATAAATTTTTTACCATATACATATGGTCTGAAGTAATTGATTGCCCAATGTATTGCTAGGAGTTCTTTTTCAATAATTGGTTTATTGAGTTCATGTTTAGTTAATGTTCTACTAGCGTACGAAATTGGTAGATCTGAGCCAATTTCACCTTGAGATAAAACTGCTCCAAGAGCAAATTGTGAAGCATCTGTGGTTATAATAAACTTTTCATTAAAATTTGGATATTTTAAGATTGGTGCATTTACCAATTTACATTTAAGTACCGAGAATGCTTCTTGGCATTCATTTATCCAAATGAATGGTGTATTCTTTTTGGATAGCGAATTTATTGGTTTTGCCATATGCGCAAAGTTTGGAATAAATCTTCTGTAGTAATTACAGAAAGCAATAAATCTCTTAGCATCGTCCACATTTGCTGGGGTTGGGTAATTTAATACTGTATCAAATTTTTTGGGATCAGTCCTGACACCTTTTTCTGTTATTAAATGTCCTAAATAAGTAACTTCTGTTTGCAAAAATTTACATTTTTGCGGATTTAATTTTAGATTATACTTTCTTAGTCTGTTAAAAGTTTTTATCAGATTTTGGTTATGATGATTTAGACTACATCCGAAAATTATGATATCATCCACATAGAGGAATGCTTCTGAATCTAATCCAGCTAAAGCTATTGAAAGCAATCGCTGAAAACTATTAGTGGAAATTTTTAAGCCAAAAGGTAATCTTTTGAATTGATAATGTCCCTTGTTACTAGAAAATGCTGTTAATGGTCTTGATTTCTTTTCTAATTCTATCTGATGAAAAGAACTTGTGAGGTCTAGCGTGGAAAAGTATTTAGCTCTTCCGAGTTTATCTAATACGTCTTCAAGTCTTGTCAATGGAAATTTATCATCTAGAATTTTCTTGTTTAATTGTCTGAAATCGACAACAAGACGCCATTTTTTAGTATCATTATCGGATTTCTTTGGGACGATCAGCAGTGGTGAATTATATGGACTAACTGATGTTTCTACTATATCTTCATTAATGAGACTCTCGATCTGATTGTTTATCTCTTCAATTTGGGTTTGGGGAAGCCTATAGTTTTTTATATAAACTGGAATTTTATCTATAGTGGAGATTTTTTGGTTATAAAACTTATTTACCGTTAGTCTGTCACCTGGTAAATATAAGATGTCTGAAAATTTTTTACAAATGTCTAAAATGGAGGTAGTTGCATATTGATCTAGATTTTCAATTTTTAATTCTTTTAGAAGTTTACTGTATCTATTTTTATTTTCTTGCGTGGTTATGGCATTGAAAATGTGATAATTTTGCAGTGGTTCTGTTTTAGGTTTGAAATTATATAAGGTTACTTCTTTGTCTAGAGTATTCAGAATTTTGACATGAGCGATACCTTTTGCGGGTATGATGGAATTTGCTATATAAATTCCCTCTTCAATTTCTTCATTCAAAACTACGCTATCTTCAGTAATGTCAGTTTTTATTACTTGTATTATTTCAGATCTAGCAGGAATTTTTATCTCTTTCAGATTTGGTAATTTCGTATACATTGGTAAAGTGTATTTTGAATCATTAAAAAAAATTGAAATAGTAAAATTGTAGTAGTTTATCTTACAGGAATTTTTTATGAGAAAGTCTCTTCCTAGTATTCCATTGGTTATTATAGGAAATGTTTCATCTACAATGTGGAATTCTTGTGGGATATTCTGATATTCTTTATACTTGCTGTTAAAGTGCCTAAGGAACTGGATTCTGCTTGCGTGATACCTTTGATCTTGCATTTATTATGCTCTTGAATTCCATCTCTCGATTTCAACTCATTTATCTTTAAAATTGATATGTCGGCTCCTGTGTCAATAAGAAAGGTTTTATTGCCGAATGATACATTTGTGGATAGTGATACGTAGTTGGTTAAAAATTTGTTTATATTGTATATTTTTAATGTGTGTCCCCCGATTCCGCTTCGGGGCTTTGCCCGTTTCCCGATTGGGCTACTTGTATTCTTCTGTAGGTAGTGCTATTGTTTCTACGGTTATCATACCTGAGAAAGCTGTTGTTATTTTGTCGGTTATTATTATGATTTCTGTGCGACGATTGATTGTTGTATTTATGAGGTTTGTTGCGATAATTTTGTCTTGAAAAGTTATTGTTATTATTGGAATGTCTGAATGGCTTTCGAGCATTGTACTTATTGTATTGATATACCTTTGCTTCTTGCCTCGGTGTTTCAATTTCTGCTGCTATTTGTATTGCTTCGTTTAGCGTTTTAGGTCTTGCAGCAAAGACCGTTGCCTTTAAATGTTCTTGTAGGCCATTTTTGAAGGCGTTTAGTGCTAGTTGATCGTTCAATTTTACTATTACTGATCTGCTAGATTCACCTTGTTCTGTTATTTGTAAGGTGTTTAATTGTGTGATTAAGTCTTCAATTTTCGCTGCAAAATCTGTTACATTTTTGTTGGCATGAGTTACCTTTGTTAGTTCAGTGTGAATGCTGAGTGGTGTTTTGTTTGTTTTATATATATCTCTTAAATTTTTTTGAAATGAATCTAAATTGGTGGGGGTTGGTAAAGCACCTAGTTTGTTTCTTACTATTGATGTGAGACGAGTTTTCAAAACAAAGTGTAGTAGTCTTTTCTTTTGTGCTTCCTCTGATAAGTTATCATGTAGAAATTGCACTAGACTTAGAAAATTGTCCAAGTTCTTACGATGTCCAGAAAATTCTGGTATTATTTTTGCCACAGTAGCTATGTCGAAGTTTGGCATTTTGCTGTTTTTAGTTGAAGTTTCGTTATCCAATACAGATTTGGTTTTATCTTTTAAGATCACAAATATGCTGTCGTATAGCTTATCAAAACTTTTCTTATGTTCAATTGCTTGTTCTTCACTTATTTTCAGTATTTCTCTATATTTTTCATTGAAGTTTTGGTTTATGTCTTCAACCTCAGCGGATTTGTTTAGAATGTAGGTGGACGTATATTCTCTGTTCGGAGTCTTCTTGAAGTTGTCCAAAATATCTTTTAATTTCGCTGTTAAGTCTTTCACGTGCATATTTTGTGTTTAAACGTTTGCGACTGCTACTTGTTTCTTTACTTGCTTGACAAGTAACTTCTTGATTCTCCAGATTATTAGTATGATTAAGGCAATGATTGCCAGTACTAAGAGAATCAATTCTAAATCTGATAGATTCCGTTTGCTTGGTGTTATATTATTCGTTGAGGAACCTGCATTATTTTTTATTAGTATTTCCTCTGTTTGCATTTTTGAAGCCTTCTTGCCCATGATGGTATATATATTTTTGTTGACTGACCTAGGAATCAATTCACCAAATGGGAACTATGAATTTAAAAGACACAATTGAAAGCGAAATGCGAATTAAAAAGAAAAAGATTTACAGTAAGTATAATAATTTTTATTGTTGTTTTTGTTTTTTGCTTAAACTCTTAGCCTTTCTATACATATTTCTTATATTATTGAGTTCCTTGATTTTTTTTAAAAATAGATTACGCTGCTCTCCAGTCGCTATTTCAAGCAGTCGATGGTACTCCTTAATTTCCGCTCTTATTTTTACTTCAAAACCGGCTCTCGTTTTCTGCTTTTTTTTGTTGAATTTCTTCGTGTTGCACTGCTTTCTTATATTTCTGGCGATATTCTTCCAGAGTTATTGGTCGCGGTCCCGCTGTTGGCTCTTTCAGTGCTTCTTCCAAAGACTTCTTTAACTCCTTCCACGGGTTTAGTAGCTCATCAGTTCGGTGTTGATCAGAAGATTTCCTGTTCGGTAGGGCAGGGTCGCCATATAATGATCTTTTTACCACTTCTGCTGATTCTACTTCTTATCCAAAGAGACCGGAAAGAAAGAAATAATAAATTTATATTAACGAGGAGATATAAGCGGTAGAGCTTGACAACGGCTCTATACTCTTATATCTCGACCAAGTGAGAGCAGTGAAGCTCAAAGTTTGGTTTTAACGATGCCTCGCTGGGTCGGAGGTATGAAATTCAAAGTAGAGTTTAGCTAACTTGATTGAATTTAGAGGTAAGAAGCTCAAAGTGCAGTCAAGCTGAGGGCTGAGAGCCAATAGGCTCAATTACTTTTTAATACTTCCATTTCGGAGCTAAGGGAGCTCGCTTAATCAATATATACCAAGTGGAGTCAAAATCAAACTCTGTTTTATTCAATAAATTACAGTCTTTTTATACATTATGAAAATCGCTTACCTAATCAATATCGCAAAAAGCATTTAGAATTTAAAATTAATTTCACACCGATCGATCACCTGAAATCGGTCAATGCACAAACACACAAAGCGTCGAGTAAGCTTTTTCGCTACACTCAAAGTTCACACGGTATTATGCATTGTGTTTATTTGCATGTTTACCTATGAGTTCACTCGCATGGCTAGTATGCTTGAATTGTAATTTCTTCTTTCTCTTCATTTTCTTTTTTTTTTTTTACAATTTTTCTACTGCAGTTTCATTCATGCAGTTAGTGTTTCATTCATAGTAAACCTGCAACACTGTTTTTTTTTGTAATTGAATGCTTTGCTATTGAATATTGCCTATTTTTGTGTGCACGCTTTGCCGTGTGCATATATGTATGCTGAGGGTCGCTTAACTTGCGCTCTACAACTTCTTCGATAGGTAAACCAAAGCGAGGTATTTTGAAGTCATTTATTAATTTGAGCGGGCTCCGGTATCTTGCTCACCACGTATGTAAATGTGCAGGTAATGATTCATCCCAATTTAACTTTAGCTTCCACAACTGTTGCAGCAAGATTTGAGTACAATGACTTGGTTTAAAAGACCAATTCGGTCGTAGAATCTGGCAATTTCTGATAGCACCGTGCGTTTTGAGACCAGGAATGAATTGTCCTTTGGTAAATTATAGATTAAAAACTGGTCATTATGTGGTTCCCAAAATAGTCCAAGGGTCTTGGTAACATCGGATCCGTTTACCTTGCGCAGCTTTTCTTGATTATCTTCTGTAACTCCGTTTAGAATACTAGGCTAATTTGAGGACCATTTTCGCAGCTGAAGCTGAGCTTTAGACAAGAGTTCGTTAGTTTCAGCTCGAATCTGTAGAGCTTCTTCGATTGTGTTTGCACCAGCAAGCATGTCGTCCACATAGAAGTCATTTTATAATACACGCGAACCCACTGGGAAGCCTTTCGAATTGCTATCTGCGAGGTGGGCTAGGCAACGTGTTGACAGAAAAGGCGCAGCTGCTGTGCCGTAAGTGACTGTTTTCAAACGATATATTTGCAAATAATCACAGGAGCTATCACGCCAAACTATGCACTGAAGATTGGTGCCCTGGGGCTTACAAGAACCTGCCGAAACATCTTTGATATGTCTGCGGTCACTACATAACGGTGAAATCTAAATCTGACAACTATGCCAAACAACTCAGGTTGAACGATAGGTCCTACCATCATAATGTCATTCAAAAAGCACCCAGAAGTTGTTTGGCATGATCCATCAAATACTACCCTTAGACTGGTGGATGAGCTGTCCGGTCGCAAGAACCGTGATGAGGAAGAAAATAATTTATATCTGCAATTTCAGATTTTTGTATTCGTTCCATATGACCTAAGTTCGCATATTTGTGTATGAAGCTCGCATATTGTGCTTTCAAGTCAGGTTGCTTGTTTAGCTTTCGTTCCAGATTGTAAAATCTTCTTTTAGCTATTTCGAACGATTCCCCCAACAGAGATGGATTCTTGTGAAATGATATTCTTACCATGTATTGCCCATTAGAAGTGCGAGAGACGTTCTCCAGAAAATGACGCTCACATTCCTTATGCCGCTTACTTATAATGGGAGAAGACGGGCTTACACTTTCGATTATCCAAAATCGCTCTAGTAGCTTTCCCACTGATTCGTCTTCAGATACGCTTTCCTTCAAAACTTGCAGACTATTATGCCCCCTTTTACATAAATCAAGATTTTCTTCGTTTATTTCTCCCGTTACTACCCAGCCAAGGACAGTTTTTTGTAGAAGTGGCAAGTTATTTCCGAGACGAATTTACCCGACTACTAAAAGCTCAAAAAATAGTCCGGCCCCAATTAACAAGTCAATACGTTGGGGCTTGTTGAATAAGGGATCCGCCAATTTTATATTTTTTTCCCCAGTTTTCAATATCCAAAGTAAAATGAGGTTGAAAATCGGTAATGTTTGGCAATATGCACAGTCCGAGCCAAGTTGAGTATTCATTTAATCTAGATTTTATGGTCGTAGTAGTTTTATTTCTCAGTTGTGTACTAATTTTGCCTATGCCATTAATCTCTATATTATGCCTTTCCTTTTTAGATTTAGGATTGGGGTCATTCTTTCAGTAATAAATTTCAACTGAGAAGCTGAATCTAATAACGCGCGACAAGGTACGAAAGTTCCCAATCTGTTCTTGACTTCAATAACTGCTGTAGCTAACAAGATGTAGTCACTACCTCTATTGGCAGGCTTCTACTGAGTGCTATGACTCGATGATACTTTGGAAATTTCTTAGATATCTTCCACTATATTCTTTGGAAGGTGACGCAGCCGCCTTACTAGGTTCTGCCAAATTTGAGATTTGTTGGTTTTCACCAGCCTTGATACTATCTGAATTTTCGGCCCTATGAAGGAGAATATGATGAGGCTGATCGCATTCATAACATTTTGGCGAAGCGCAAGTTTTCATTGAATGACATTTATTCAAACAAATTAGGCAAAGTGTAAATCTCTTTGTTTCAAAGTATCTCTCTTGGGAACATTTTTAAGAATCTTTGGCATTTTACCATAAAGAGACAGTTGCCCTTACAACAACGGCAATTCCCTTTGGACGCAGACAAAAACGATGCATTTCGTTTGCTTGGAACAGCCTTCAATGCTTTAGAAAAGGATGTGGAACTAGCATTATGCCTTGAATTGATATCTCTATTTTCGAGATTAATGCAACAATTATTTAAAAAATTTTCGAAGGAGTCCCACGATGGGAGTTTTTCAAGAGTAATTTCGTCCTCCCATTTAATTTGGGTATCATTATCGAGTTTTGACGAAACAAGATGCAGTAAAATTCCACCTAATATATCTTGTTCTTTACCGAGTGAATTCAAAGCGCGAAGATGAGCATTGACCGAATCTACTAAATCTCTTAGGTGCGATGATGAAATGCCTTTTAGTCTAGGTAATTAAAAAAGCTCTTTAATGTGAGCTTGGAAAATTATCGCTGTATTGTCGTATCTAGATTTAAGTAAACTCGGTGCCTTTGCATAGTTACTGTCAGTAGTTTCTAAGGCCTTAATTGTACGTAACGGCCTTTCGCCTAAGCATGAATACAAATGTTGAAATTTCTCTATCTCTGTCAATTCAGGATCATCATGGACTAACTTTGTGAAGGTTCCGTAAAAATCTAACCACTCTGTAAGATTTCCCGAGAAATAAGGTAGTTGCAACTTTGGTAACCGAACTATGCGACTCGTAGTGGTATCTAAGACATTAGCAGTCGAACGCTTGGCCTTGAACTTCGCAATATGACACAGAATCTTAGATTTTGCCGTGCAATACGATTTTTCTACTTCTTCCCGCTTTATATCCTCAGCGGCGCAACCTTCTGTTAATCTTTCCATTTTAGATTGAAGATCCAGAAACTGTTGGAAGTACGATTCTAGCAAACCTAATCGTGTTTCAAAACCAAACATATTCATCGATTCTTCATTCGTTTCAATATTATTTTTTTTTCTATCTTTTTCGCTAAGTTCAGTTATTTTAATGTAAATAGTTCTTAATATCGCGGAGCACAATCCTTTCAATATAATTCAATCAATTCGATTTATTTAATTAAATATAATTGTCAATTCAGTTCAAATGACCAAATCAAATCCAATAGCTTATGATTATACAGGGTGTCCCGGACTAATACTGCAACATTTTGCCAAATGATTCCTCTCGTCCAGACAAGCAAAAAATTGTATGGAAGGGGGGGGGGCAAAATATCACTCTACCGACTCACAGGGTGATTAGTAAAATATGTTCTTTTTTCACTAAACACCCTATATCTTAAAAAGTACAGGGTGTACGGTCTACTTGAAGACGGCATTGTATGCAGAACCTTAGGGTCTTTCCTGTGAATGTTAAAACACCCCCACACCCCTCCCCACTCCAGAGTTATGACGCTTCAAAGTCAAAAATTCGTTTTTTTTTTCCCGTTATTATTTTAAAAATACCCCCACTAACATACCTTTTTGTTACAAAATATCGAAAGCCCAGAGCCTCCTCTTTAATTTAACCCATTACACTTATGTTCTATCTGTATCATATGGCCTTAAGATTTCTAGGTTAGGTTATATTATTTGTTCAAAAGAAAAAAATTTTCTATCCGATGAAAATTCCTAGAATGGATTGCATGTAAAAATTACGCTTATTCCTAGATTAGTACGTATAGAGTATATATATGTGATAATAAAAAAAAATTACGCCAATTCCTAGATTAATACGTATAGAGTAAATATATGTATATAAAAAAAGATTTTTGCATACATAAAAATTGTCGTGTTTTGCATACTTGCATAATTTTAGGTTGATATTAAGCTTTTATCCTTACTTATTTTTAAATACTATGTGGGTGACTTTGATTGTATGTATTTATTTTTATTAACATATTTTTAGGCGTAATAAGAAAATCTTTCTCTTTTTTTTTTTACAATTTAATTTTGCTTATGCATAGAAAGGTGTGTAAATGGTTTTGGTTTTGTGTATAAATAATTTTAAAAGAATTTCAATGATTACGGTAACATCGTCAATTGGTAAGATGATTTTGGGTTTTCGTTTTCTTTGCTTTGTTGTGGGCTTTTATCAGTGGTAAGCTTTTTAGCTTTAATCTTTTTACATATTTGGACAATAATAATCATCAGAATTACCGCAAATAGAACATAAGAACTGACGTAATGATGAATGTTGTGTGTGTTTAATATAGGGAAACTTAAATTTTCACTTTGCTTGAGCCGACCTAGAGCATCGCTTATTGACTCCAATTCTTCGTTGTCATGGAATTTAATTACATGCACTTGGGCAATAATGGAATTAATTTTTCCGGGATGGGGTAAACTGGATGTTAAGTTTAACGATGGGAGGTAGTGGTTACTAAGCTCCGATGTTTTGATATTATGTGCTTGGATAATTAGATATTGGGTACGTTGTAATGAATCAATCATTACCACCTAATTAGCGTCATAACATGTACAAACGTACATTCATAATAATAATTACAAACGTACAAACGTACATACATAGTAATAATTACAAACGTACATACGTCCATGCATTGTAAGAAATCATATTAATAATTTCTTACTCACAACTTACAAACGTACGTACATATAATATTATGACAAACGTGAATACGCGCATCAAATTGCACGTCAAGCATTCTTGCAGTAATTCACGATTTTCCAACTTAACATATGGTTAACCAAGAATCTTTCTCTGTTGTTTTCAAATAATAAATTCTTTTAATTTATTGTTTTATCAACCTTTTTGTGAAAATACGCCAGCACTTGAAACAAAAACCCAAAATCTCGGCACGAGACCGAATTTAAACATTGCTGCGGCACTTAATACATGCCGTTTTTTTCACTTCATTTACTTGTAAACACATTGAGAAATTCCATGTGTATAAGGTGCATGGAGGTTGACCCACATATTGGGTAATGTACGTCGTGTTTTTTTCCTTTCACTGTGTTGCTTATTTCCTATATACTTTTAAGTGAACTACTTTCGGTTTACTTATTTTATGTACTTATGGAAGAACCAATGGCTGAAGAGAAATTCTTTAACCCAGGGGAAATGATGGATGCAATGTTCCAATATTGCCGAATAGGCGATATTGGTTATTACCAATATATTGGGAAGACGTTCCCTAAAAATATCGAGGCTTATGTTAACATCCGCGGGCATCCATCCGATTTTCGTCAAACTTTGCTCACTCATTCTTATTAACTCACAAATGACGAATATCAAAATAATTTTGAGCGGTAACTTGTATTTTATGAGATATTTAACTTTAAAATTCCCGAAATTTACCCTACACATTTGACATTTCCACAAATAACTTACTCTTCTTCTTCCTTTAAGTGCACAACAAGAATGAAATTCATCTTATTGATGGGTATATACATTATACAAAGCTGGTAACGCAAATTTTCGGAAGGTATGAAATATACCATCAATAAGATGACTTTCAAGGTTGTTGTGCACTTAAAAGAAGAAGAATAGTAAATTATTTGTGAAAATGTCAAATGTGTTGTGAAGTGTGTAGTGTAGATTTCGGGAATTTTAAAGTTAAATATCTCATAAAATATAAGTTACCGCTCAAAATTATTTTGATATTCGTAATTTGTGAGTTAATAAGAATTAGTGAGCAAAGTTTGACGAAAATCGGAGGACGGCCGCGGATGTTAAAATGTGTGATAATCTTACGATTTGGTAAATTGACCTGGGAGCAGCCGTGTGGCTTTCACTCCAATGGAGCGGCTATTCAAAGCTCTAACTCCGAGATAAATACGGTTATCGAAAGTCGGAGCAGCTTGTCAGCTTTCACTCCAAAATAAAAGCACGGACTATTCTTGTATGGCTAGTACAACTGTCTAAAGACTAATTGTTCTCTATTAAAATTCCCCGGGTTATTTATACATTGTTCTTACCTATGTTAACCTATGCTTACCATACTATATGCTTACATATAAAAATAACCTCTTACACTTGGAACTGATGATGACGTACATTTATTGCAACGACAGAAATGCTTGGTCAGTGACGCAATCATTAATCGCCGCGGCAAATGCATGTCAAGTGTTTTTTTTTTTTGTTTTCTTTATTATTAATTTGGTTAACACAGTTTCGAGTGTACTTGGTGTCGAAATCTTATTATTTTTTTTTTTGCTTGTTTATGCATTGTAATGCATATTGATTTCGAAATTGTTGTGAATCGATTGACCGCATTAATTGTATATTAAATTATTGCAATCTATCGATTCATTGAAATAGCTGCATACTACACCTTTCCCCCTTAGGGAAAAAAAAATTGTGTTTACAAAAAAAATTTTTTTTTTTGTGTTTGTTTATATTTACAGTTTGGATATGTTAGGTCTTAATTGTTGGTGCCATTATGGCTTCTTATCGCTTATGTTTACTCATTTAGTTTATACGGTATGCTTATATAGTTGATTACAGGTCACTTATTCCTAATTGTGCTTATTGCTAGGTTTACATATATTTATTACGATAGTTTTTTTTTGTTTTTTTTTTTTTTTATCGTTATAGCTTTGTTATTAGTTGTACTTAATTATCTATACCGGTGTGTAATCTAAATTAATATAATGTTTTATTTCTGCCTTTAATTTTCTATATTTCTTATTCTCTTCTTATGTATTTCGATCATATTTTTATTTATATCTTCGATAATGCAATTTACGTTATCTATCGATTTAACTATATATGGTCCGCTGTATAGAGGATCTAGTTTTCGTCTATTCTGTACTGTCATTAGTACCTTGTCGCCTATTTTAATTGATATTGGTTTGCAATTAGTATCATTTACCTGTTTCCTTAGTACTTTAGATGCCTGGAGGTATTGTTTTGCTTTGCTTATAGCTTGTTGTAGTCTGTATTTCATTTCCTTACTATACAAGTCATAACTATATACAGGGTCTGGCCTATTAATTGTTAGTTCTGAGGGTAGGTTTATACTTTTGGCAAATATGAGTTCAAATGGTGTGTAAGCATATACTGTGTTTGGTGTGGTATTGTAGCAGAATGCGTAATATGGAATCCATGTATCCCAGTCATTTTTATCGTCATTTACAAAACATCTAAGGTATTCATTTAAGCACTTGTGGTTTCTTTCCAGTGCTCCTATGGTTTCGGGATGTGCAGCGGTTGCGTACAGTTGTTTTATTTTTAGTATGTTACATACTTCCGCAAGGACCTGGTTTTTGTATTCAGTTCCCAGATCAGTTTTAATTTTGTTCATAGGTCCGTATGTTAGTATGAACCCATTCACTATTGCTTTTGCTACTGAATTTTCTTCTTTGTCCTTTGTGGGTATTATTACTATATATTTGCTTAGATCGCATTGTATTGTTACTGCGTATCTGTTATCGTTGTTGTTGGTTTTTTTAAATGGACCGACTGTGTCGATGGATACAATGTCGGAAACTTTCGTTGGTGTTGTGGTTATTTCCATATGCTCTTTATTCTGTTTCTGGTGCTTATTTTTCGCACAGAGCTCGCATCTATTTACATATTTTGCTATTGCTTTCCCCATTTTTTTCCATTTGTAAATTTCCTTCAGTTTTTTATACAGCCTTGATTGACCCAGATGACCTCCTGTAGGTATGGAGTGATAATCGTGTAAGATTTTATTTATCTTCGTTGTTTCTGATATGAACTGTTGCGGTTTGAAAATCTTAATGTTTAGATTCTTTAATATCTTGTTTCCTAGGATTTTAAATGCGGTTAAATTAATTGTTTTAAATATTTCACTTTCTGCAGAAAGTTTCAGAGTCTTGGTCTGAAATTGTTTGTAGATATCATTATCCAATATTTGGAGTACCTGCTCTAGTGCTGGCTCTACTGGTTGGATATTTTTTATATTTATATACCGCTTATATAATTGTTCATACTTGTGCACTATATTAATTTCTATTTGTGTTTCTCTATTCCTACAGCTCGTAATTTTTACCTTTAGTTCAGGCAATTTGACTATCTTTGTTGGGGATGACACCTCCCAAACGCGCAGTTGATCAGGCTGCGGGGTTATAGGAGTATTTTTCATTTCCTCGGATATCATGTTTGGTTCTTTTTGGTTTGTCATCGCGGACGCGTCGGACATTGATTTCCTTCAAATCGTCAATGTCAAGTTGTATTCTTGATAACGCGTCGGGTCCGTTATTTTCTTTTCCTTTTACGTATTTGACTTCGAAATGAAATTCCTCTAAATCTAACCTCATTCGTGTGAGTTTAGATGACGGATTTTTCATTCCGAAGAGATATGTTAAGGGTCGATGATCTGTCCTTATTATGAATTTTCTGCCATAAACATAAGGCTTAAAATGGATAATTGCCCAATGTATTGCCGCGAGTTCCTTTTCGATTACTGACTTATTCTTTTCTCCGGCGGTAAATGTTTTGCTAGCGTATGCGATTGGGTGTTCTGTTCCGTCGATATTTTGTGACAAGATTGCTCGACATGCGGCATTTGAGGCGTCCGTAGAAATAATGAATTGGGTTTTGAAGTCAGGATGCTGAAGTATTATTGGGGATATTAGGCTTGATTTAAGGGTGTCGAAAGGTTTTTGTTGGGTTTCTGCCCATTCAAATCTTGTATTTTTCCGGAGCAGTTTGTTTAATGGTAGTGCTATTTCTGCGAAGTTGGGGATGAAACGGCGATAGTAATTACAAAACGCCACGAATCGTCTGACTTCGTCGGCGTTTTTTGGGATTGGGGAATTTTTAACTACCTCGTATTTTGAATTGTCTGGGCTTATGCCTTGTGATGATATTCGGTGTCCAAGATAGGTGACTTCTGTTTGGAAAAATTTGCATTTCTCAGGATTCAATTTTAGGTTACGTTCTCGTAATCTGTTAAATACTGTTTGCAAATTTTTAATGTGGTGTGACTGTGAACATCCGACTACTATGATATCGTCAATGTATAGAAAAGCTATTTCCGGTGTTAAACCAGTCATAGCGATGGTCATCATCCGTTGGAAACTGTTTGGGCTTATGTTAAGTCCGAAAGGGAGTCGGGTATATTGGTAGTGACCTTGATTAGTTGAGAAAGCTGTGAGCTTTCTAGAAGATTTTTCTAGTGGTATTTGGTGGAATCCGGACATAAGGTCAAGTGTAGAGAAATATTTGGCTCGGCCCATTTGATCGAGTATCTCCTCTATACGAAGTAATGGAAATTTATCTGCCAAGATCTTTTTATTAAGGTTCCTGAAATCAACTACTAAACGCCATTTTCTACTTTGGTTGTTGGATTTTTGGGTACTAGTAGTATTGGAGAATTAAAATGAGAAACAGAATTCTCTATTATTCCGTCTACTAGCATTTTGTGTACCTGCCTGCTAATCTCGGTTTTGTGTGCTTCTGGAATTCGGTAGCTTTTTGTGTATACTGCTCTATTATCAGTTACTTCTATATTTTGTTTGTAAAAGTTATTGGTTGTTAAAGGTTCGCTTTCTAACGCAAAATATCCTCATATTCTCGACATAATTTTTCAAATTGAATTTTGGCGTAGTCTGGAATGCTGTTTAGGTTTAATTTGGAAATAACTTGTTCTGTTCTTTTTGATTTTATTGTGTCTGTATTAATAGTGTTAAAGTTTGAGAGTGGTTGTGTTTTTATATCGAAATGTTCTAGTGTTGTTGTTTTATTTGTAGTGTTTAGGATCCTGACTAGTGGATAGTTTTGTGAAGTTATTGCTCCTGCAATGAATATACCTGGGTGGATCTCTTGACCAGTGATCACTATATCTCGGGCCCTTTCTTGATCTTTGACATTGAATTTTCTTATTATTTCATATCGAGGTGGTATGATAATAGAGTTTTCGGATGGACCGCTTAGTATTGGGATTTCTGCTGAGCTGTTAAGTGTATGTATTGTAAGGGTCCACGTATCATAGTCGATAATGGTCTTGAATTTAGCTAGGAAATCTAGTCCTAGAATTGCGTCAGCTCCGAGGGAAAAGTCATCCTCTACTATTTGAAATAAGTGTTCGACCATGCATTGGTCGTTGAAACGTAATTTTGTATATGTTGCCCCAATTGATTGCCTCTTAGTATCCGTAACCCCTTGAATAATGCAAGTGTTTTTAGGATAGTAAGGTTGTTCTTTGCTAATTTTTCCCCTCTTGAGTATGGATATATCTGCCCCTGTGTCTACAATCAAGGTACATACTGACCCGCACATGTCGACATACGCTTTAATAAAATTTGATAAGGAGGCCCCAACCGTGTTGTTTCTTCCTCTGGTTGGGGGGCTTGGTATTCCCCCGATTGGAAGTAGTTTACATTTCTCCTTTGATTATAGGTATTGTTTGTTCTTGTGTTGTGTTGGTAACGTATGTTACTATTTGATGGAACATTACCAATATATCTTTTATTACGGTGATTATATTGATTTCGTGGTTGTGCATGTCTATTATTATTTGTCATGTTTCTATCGTATTGTTGTTTGGGCCAACACTCCCTGTTCCTGATATAGTTATTTTGATTGTTAAAGCTTTGGTTGTTATTATAATGAAACTTTATTGATGGGGTGGTATTATAATGTAGGACATTACTTGGCTGTGGTTTATCTACTGATATTGCCTACGCAGTTACCTCTGAAAGTGTTGCAAGGTTACTGGCCTTTAATATAATTGCTGTATCCGCATTTGCAACATTATTGGTAAATGACTGTATTGAAAATTTTTCAGCCAATTTTTCGGCTGCTTCTCCAGTTGCTACTTTCTCTGTTATAGAGGCTCTCGTTAGTTGGCCTGATAAATTTTCTATTTGGTTGGAAAAATCTGTGAGTTTTTTGCTGCCTTGCTGGCATGATCGTAGTTGCGCCAGGATGGCATCTGACGATAATTTTGCCGAAAATTTTTCTTTTAACTTGGCCTTGATTGTTAATACTGTATTTGTGCCTTCTGATATTACGTACTTGGCTTTTCCCGTCATACGTATCTTGATGAATTTGATCATAATTGGTTTATGCTCATTCGCTGTTAGCTCGTCTAGTAATTCCATAGACTCGATAAAGGCATCAGTTTCATCCTGCTTTCCATCACAGGGTTGTATGAGCGATGTAGCTGTTTTTATGTCAAAAGCCATCGTTGTTTTTCTCTGAGTTTTAATAATCTCCAAGATTTTGTTTGCTGTTTTTCTAATATTTTCGTAGATGGCTTTTATTTTCAAAATTGTTTGGACATCCGCTTGTATTAGCGCGTTTTCTGTTGCCTTGGCAAGGAGTTGATTTGTTAATTCCTCTTTCTCTTTCAGAGTTTTCGTGGTATACGGACGGTTTACTGTTTTATTAAAGTTGGTCAATATTGCATCAATTTCTTTTTCTATCTTTATAAGTGCTTCCATTTATCAGACAGTTGCTATATTTAGTTTCGCTGGAGTACTGAGGTATCTTTTCCTTAAACCCCTTCTATGGTCTTTATACAGTGTATAAACGAATTCAATGATTTTAATTGCAAGCAATATGCACAAAATTATAACTACCCATAGTTCATTTAAACTCTGTTATTTTGTTATTTAATGTATATATGTATATATATATATATATATATTTTTTTTTTAACTTTAAATCTATTCTACTTTTATTAAGAATGATTGATTTTACTGTGTTCTAATAGGTCGTCTATATTATCAGACACATACATACATTCCCTACATTTATGTACTAATCTATCTGTAAATCTTTTGCAGTGTACTTTTCTTGTGCTTGTAGGTATTGAATTTTGTTGTACACTTTGTTCGTGGTTTATTACTATGTGCTCACTCAGAGCTCCTATTGAGTCTGATATGAATCTACAATTAAGACAATGAAACATTTTTAAATAGAAAAAAAAAATGGATTGCCTCTGTTGTTTTGGGAGTAAAAAAAAATTGTTTTCTCTTTAGTTTATATATTCGTATAAAAAAAAATTTTTTGAATAGAATTATTTATATTTTAGCAACATTATAATTTATATTCTACTGCAACTTATCTACTGTTTCACTTATAATTTTTTTTTTTTTTAATTACGTTTAACTGTTTCTTTGACATCATTATCAATTTGTCGTATTTTGCTCGTTCCTCTTCAGTTATAGCTAATCCGGCGAGTGTTTTGTAATTTTTCAACTCATGGGCGATTCTTTGTCTCTTACCTCCTCTTTTTGGTTGCTTCTTAATTGGTGCTTTACTGGTGCTCCTGTTTCTATACTCCTCTATGGTAAGTCTTTTTGGTCCCGCCTTGTATGGTGGAGGGTTCTCGTTGCTCTGCCTTGCTTTTGGGATGTATGGTGTCAGCTTCTCGTTCACTGGGTACAGTGTTAAACCCTCTGTATTCCTCTCCGCTACTGTAATTTTCGTTGAACTAAGTTTATATTCTGGAGCCTCGTGAGTTAAATTGTCAACGTTGCTTTCCCGTGGTTTTGTTTTTTCCAGGTTGCTGAAAATTCTTTCGAATATTTTGTCGATCTCGCTGTTCATGTTCTTCAGTTTTAATTTTGATTGGTGTCTTGTGTGCCGACCTCTTGAAGACTTCTTTACGGTGGTCGTCGTGTGATATGTCACTGTCGATTAAGGGAACATGCACGATTCAAATCGTCATGTCCAAATGAAGATAAAATTGCACGGTCCAAATATTTTAGATTTTTCTGGCCAAAGGAAAATGAAGATGCACGATTCAAATTGTCACGGTCGCCATGTGATAATCTTACGATTTGGTAAATTGACCTGGGAGCAGCCGTGTGGCTTTCACTCCAATGGAGCGGCTATTCAAAGCTCTAACTCCGAGATAAATACGGTTATCGAAAGTCGGAGCAGCTTATCAGCTTTCACTCCAAAATAAAAACACGGACTATTCTTGTATGGCTAGTACAACTGTCTAATGACTAATTGCTCTTTATTAAAATTCCCCGGGTTATTTATACATTGTTCTTACCTATGTTAACCTATGCTTACCATACTATATGCTTACATATAAAAATAACCTCTTACACTTGGAACTGATGATGACATACATTTATTGCAACGACAAAAATGCTTGGTCAGTGACGCAATCATTAATCGCCGCCAAGTGTTTTTTTTTTTGTTTTCTTTATTATTAATTTGGTTGACACAGTTCCGAGTGTACTTGGTGTCGAAATCTTATAATTTTTTTTTTTTTGGCTTGTTTATGCATTGTAATGCATATTGATTTCGAAATTGTTGTGAATCGATTGACCGCATTAATTGTATATTAAATTATTGCAATCAATCGATTCATTGAAATAGCTGCATACTACAAATGCTCCAATTTCGATTCCAGAATTCGTATGTACAGTTACCAAAATTTCTCACCCCACTACCAAATGGAAACTATTTTTGCTTAGCTAAGTAGGAAATCGTGCCAGATCTCCCAAATAAAAAGCCGATACATCCTAGGTACAGGGCAGTCAGATTTGCTAAGATCAAGGAATAAGGTTGATCCCCCACCAGTGGTAAGGCAACCTATTCCAAAGAAGAATAAGCCAAAATTATTGAACTAAGGTAGCTTAATATTTTAAAGTATAATGTTTAAAAAGTCATGAATAAAAACGAGTGTTGATCATAAAAAAAAGAGTGTTTACCTAATAAAATTAAAAAGTGTTATGGGGCTGGTGAACTTCTTCCTGTAAAAGCACTCCCAGTCCAAGTTACTAACGAAAAGCTAACAAGCCGTAACAAACTTTGGTGGCAGCAGTGCAGATCGATCAGCAATCAAAGATCGATCAAAGAAGCAATCATCGATCAAATAACCACCTGCACGCACGAGAAAGATAACCTAAGCCAGGCGCTTAAGGGTATATCCAACGTTGTTGAAGAAACAACCCGATCTCAGCCAGGCCCTCTGAAATCGTGAAGAAAAACCGCAAGCAATACATCCGACCAGCAGAATCTGACGAAGACACCATGGATTTCCAGGAGTTCCAGAAAATTGTCCAACGAAAACAACGATTGAGCAGCCTCAGAAAGTAAGCCAAAGCTAAGTGCCACTATCTTATATTTTTATATTATTGTAAAAATTGATTTTTTTTTTTTTAATTTTTCATACATTATACTATTTTATTATATTATGATTAAAATAATCGATAAGTGAGAATTAAGTACAAAAAAAAAACAGCAAAGTGCACTAGGACAAGTTCCCCAATTTACATAAATATTGCTATATACATATTTTTTGTCGCGTTATTATACTGTATTTTTATATTATTATTAAAATAATCGATCAGTGAAAATTAAGTGAAGAAAAAAAAACAACAAAGTGCACTAGGACAAGTTCCCCAATTTACATAAATATTGCTATATTTGCATTTTTTTTTTTTTTTTTGTGGCGTTAAGGTTGCAAGTCTCTACTAGCAAGAAATTTTACTTTCGATGATTTCGGATTTTCTTTTTGTCTCACGACGATTTAACGGAAGTGAAAATTTTGCTTTGTGCTGCTGTGAGCTTGATGCTCTCTTTTGTAATAGCATAATCTAATCCTCGACGGCCTCTCGTAAAACTCAAAATTTCCACCTTTTTCCTTGTGTCACCTTATATTCACGTGATTTATGTTTTGATCATACATAACTTCGATGCATTACTTTTGATCGTATTTTACATTACTCCATCGATTCCTTGTGTTAAAAGTACTGTGCTTCCCCGTTTCATCCATAAGTGAAAACGTGTTACGGATGATGCGTATTGGGCGTCATCCACAACAGGACTTGGGTGTGATCACTATATCTCGGGCCCTTTCTTGATCTTTGACATTGAATTTTCTTATTATTTCATATCGAGGTGGTATGATAATAGAGTTTTCGGATGGACCGCTTAGTATTGGGATTTCTGCTGAGCTGTTAAGTGTATGTATTGTAAGGGTCCACGTATCATAGTCGATAATGGTCTTGAATTTAGCTAGGAAATCTAGTCCTAGAATTGCGTCAGCTCCGAGGGAAAAGTCATCCTCTACTATTTGAAATAAGTGTTCGACCATGCATTGGTCGTTGAAACGTAATTTTGTATATGTTGCCCCAATTGATTGCCTCTTAGTATCCGTAACCCCTTGAATAATGCAAGTGTTTTTAGGATAGTAAGGTTGTTCTTTGCTAATTTTTCCCCTCTTGAGTATGGATATATCTGCCCCTGTGTCTACAATCAAGGTACATACTGACCCGCACATGTCGACATACGCTTTAATAAAATTTGATAAGGAGGCCCCAACCGTGTTGTTTCTTCCTCTGGTTGGGGGGCTTGGTATTCCCCCGATTGGAAGTAGTTTACATTTCTCCTTTGATTATAGGTATTGTTTGTTCTTGTGTTGTGTTGGTAACGTATGTTACTATTTGATGGAACATTACCAATATATCTTTTATTACGGTGATTATATTGATTTCGTGGTTGTGCATGTCTATTATTATTTGTCATGTTTCTATCGTATTGTTGTTTGGGCCAACACTCCCTGTTCCTGATATAGTTATTTTGATTGTTAAAGCTTTGGTTGTTATTATAATGAAACTTTATTGATGGGGTGGTATTATAATGTAGGACATTACTTGGCTGTGGTTTATCTACTGATATTGCCTTCGCAGTTACCTCTGAAAGTGTTGCAAGGTTACTGGCCTTTAATATAATTGCTGTATCCGCATTTGCAACATTATTGGTAAATGACTGTATTGAAAATTTTTCAGCCAATTTTTCGGCTGCTTCTCCAGTTGCTACTTTCTCTGTTATAGAGGCTCTCGTTAGTTGGCCTGATAAATTTTCTATTTGGTTGGAAAAATCTGTGAGTTTTTTGCTGCCTTGCTGGCATGATCGTAGTTGCGCCAGGATGGCATCTGACGATAATTTTGCCGAAAATTTTTCTTTTAACTTGGCCTTGATTGTTAATACTGTATTTGTGCCTTCTGATATTACGTACTTGGCTTTTCCCGTCATACGTATCTTGATGAATTTGATCATAATTGGTTTATGCTCATTCGCTGTTAGCTCGTCTAGTAATTCCATAGACTCGATAAAGGCATCAGTTTCATCCTGCTTTCCATCATAGGGTTGTATGAGCGATGTAGCTGTTTTTATGTCAAAAGCCATCGTTGTTTTTCTCTGAGTTTTAATAATCTCCAAGATTTTGTTTGCTGTTTTTCTAATATTTTCGTAGATGGCTTTTATTTTCAAAATTGTTTGGACATCCGCTTGTATTAGCGCGTTTTCTGTTGCCTTGGCAAGGAGTTGATTTGTTAATTCCTCTTTCTCTTTCAGAGTTTTCGTGGTATACGGACGGTTTACTGTTTTATTAAAGTTGGTCAATATTGCATCAATTTCTTTTTCTATCTTTATAAGTGCTTCCATTTATCAGACAGTTGCTATATTTAGTTTCGCTGGAGTACTGATGTATCTTTTCCTTAAACCCCTTCTATGGTCTTTATACAGTGTATAAACGAATTCAATGATTTTAATTGCAAGCAATATGCACAAAATTATAACTACCCATAGTTCATTTAAACTCTGTTATTTTGTTATTTAATGTATATATGTATATATATATATATATATATTTTTTTTTTAACTTTAAATCTATTCTACTTTTATTAAGAATGATTGATTTTACTGTGTTCTAATAGGTCGTCTATATTATCAGACACATACATACATTCCCTACATTTATGTACTAATCTATCTGTAAATCTTTTGCAGTGTACTTTTCTTGTGCTTGTAGGTATTGAATTTTGTTGTACACTTTGTTCGTGGTTTATTACTATGTGCTCACTCAGAGCTCCTATTGAGTCTGATATGAATCTACAATTAAGACAATGAAACATTTTTAAATAGAAAAAAAAAATGGATTGCCTCTGTTGTTTTGGGAGTAAAAAAAAAATTGTTTTCTCTTTAGTTTATATATTCGTATAAAAAAAAATTTTTTGAATAGAATTATTTATATTTTAGCAACATTATAATTTATATTCTACTGCAACTTATCTACTGTTTCACTTATAATTTTTTTTTTTTTTAATTACGTTTAACTGTTTCTTTGACATCATTATCAATTTGTCGTATTTTGCTCGTTCCTCTTCAGTTATAGCTAATCCGGCGAGTGTTTTGTAATTTTTCAACTCATGGGCGATTCTTTGTCTCTTACCTCCTCTTTTTGGTTGCTTCTTAATTGGTGCTTTACTGGTGCTCCTGTTTCTATACTCCTCTATGGTAAGTCTTTTTGGTCCCGCCTTGTATGGTGGAGGGTTCTCGTTGCTCTGCCTTGCTTTTGGGATGTATGGTGTCAGCTTCTCGTTCACTGGGTACAGTGTTAAACCCTCTGTATTCCTCTCCGCTACTGTAATTTTCGTTGAACTAAGTTTATATTCTGGAGCCTCGTGAGTTAAATTGTCAACGTTGCTTTCCCGTGGTTTTGTTTTTTCCAGGTTGCTGAAAATTCTTTCGAATATTTTGTCGATCTCGCTGTTCATGTTCTTCAGTTTTAATTTTGATTGGTGTCTTGTGTGCCGACCTCTTGAAGACTTCTTTACGGTGGTCGTCGTGTGATATGTCACTGTCGATTAAGGGAACATGCACGATTCAAATCGTCATGTCCAAATGAAGATAAAATTGCACGGTCCAAATATTTTAGATTTTTCTGGCCAAAGGAAAATGAAGATGCACGATTCAAATTGTCACGGTCGCCATGTGATAATCTTACGATTTGGTAAATTGACCTGGGAGCAGCCGTGTGGCTTTCACTCCAATGGAGCGGCTATTCAAAGCTCTAACTCCGAGATAAATACGGTTATCGAAAGTCGGAGCAGCTTATCAGCTTTCACTCCAAAATAAAAACACGGACTATTCTTGTATGGCTAGTACAACTGTCTAATGACTAATTGCTCTTTATTAAAATTCCCCGGGTTATTTATACATTGTTCTTACCTATGTTAACCTATGCTTACCATACTATATGCTTACATATAAAAATAACCTCTTACACTTGGAACTGATGATGACATACATTTATTGCAACGACAAAAATGCTTGGTCAGTGACGCAATCATTAATCGCCGCCAAGTGTTTTTTTTTTGTTTTCTTTATTATTAATTTGGTTGACACAGTTCCGAGTGTACTTGGTGTCGAAATCTTATAATTTTTTTGTTTTTGGCTTGTTTATGCATTGTAATGCATATTGATTTCGAAATTGTTGTGAATCGATTGACCGCATTAATTGTATATTAAATTATTGCAATCAATCGATTCATTGAAATAGCTGCATACTACAAATGCTCCAATTTCGATTCCAGAATTCGTATGTACAGTTACCAAAATTTCTCACCCCACTACCAAATGGAAACTAATTTTGCTTAGCTAAGTAGGAAATCGTGCCAGATCTCCCAAATAAAAAGCCGATACATCCTAGGTACAGGGCAGTCAGATTTGCTAAGATCAAGGAATAAGGTTGATCCCCCACCAGTGGTAAGGCAACCTATTCCAAAGAAGAATAAGCCAAAATTATTGAACTAAGGTAGCTTAATATTTTAAAGTATAATGTTTAAAAAGTCATGAATAAAAACGAGTGTTGATCATAAAAAAAAGAGTGTTTACCTAATAAAATTAAAAAGTGTTATGGGGCTGGTGAACTTCTTCCTGTAAAAGCACTCCCAGTCCAAGTTACTAACGAAAAGCTAACAAGCCGTAACAAACTTTGGTGGCAGCAGTGCAGATCGATCAGCAATCAAAGATCGATCAAAGAAGCAATCATCGATCAAATAACCACCTGCACGCACGAGAAAGATAACCTAAGCCAGGCGCTTAAGGGTATATCCAACGTTGTTGAAGAAACAACCCGATCTCAGCCAGGCCCTCTGAAATCGTGAAGAAAAACCGCAAGCAATACATCCGACCAGCAGAATCTGACGAAGACACCATGGATTTCCAGGAGTTCCAGAAAATTGTCCAACGAAAACAACGATTGAGCAGCCTCAGAAAGTAAGCCAAAGCTAAGTGCCACTATCTTATATTTTTATATTATTGTAAAAATTGATTTTTTTTTTTTTAATTTTTCATACATTATACTATTTTATTATATTATGATTAAAATAATCGATAAGTGAGAATTAAGTACAAAAAAAAAACAGCAAAGTGCACTAGGACAAGTTCCCCAATTTACATAAATATTGCTATATACATATTTTTTGTCGCGTTATTATACTGTATTTTTATATTATTATTAAAATAATCGATCAGTGAAAATTAAGTGAAGAAAAAAAAACAACAAAGTGCACTAGGACAAGTTCCCCAATTTACATAAATATTGCTATATTTGCATTTTTTTTTTTTTTTTTTGTGGCGTTAAGGTTTCAAGTCTCTACTAGCAAGAAATTTTACTTTCGATGATTTCGGATTTTCTTTTTGTCTCACGACGATTTAACGGAAGTGAAAATTTTGCTTTGTGCTGCTGTGAGCTTGATGCTCTCTTTTGTAATAGCATAATCTAATCCTCGACGGCCTCTCGTAAAACTCAAAATTTCCACCTTTTTCCTTGTGTCACCTTATATTCACGTGATTTATGTTTTGATCATACATAACTTCGATGCATTACTTTTGATCGTATTTTACATTACTCCATCGATTCCTTGTGTTAAAAGTACTGTGCTTCCCCGTTTCATCCATAAGTGAAAACGTGTTACGGATGATGCGTATTGGGCGTCATCCACAACAGGACTTGGGTGTGCTTTCAACTAAATGAGAAGATCACCAGCCCCTTATTGTTTTCAATGGTTTTTCTTTATTTGGTTGAGAGCACATTCACTTCAAAATTTAACTCAAGGAAACAATTTATCTCTCGCATTTATTTCGATGTTTATTAAAAAACAGAAGCACAAATAATTTAATATATATAAATTCAAATTATATTATAGTACAATAATTTTTAGTTAAGAATTACAAAAGTTCTACCAAGTTCGATAATTTTCCTTTATTTACTGCCCGACTTCAAAACTTGACAAAAACTGTATGACTGCCCCCGCCAATGCTGTCCATCACCTTCTTTATTTCGCATCAATCGATGTCTCAGCGATAACACCTCCTAATTACCTATCATTGCTGAATATCGCTTAAAGTGATTGGCGCATCATTCATACATAGTAATGTAGGGGAAACGCTTATGTACAAGCGAAGTGCATTCGCCTCAAGTGCAAAAGACCCGGCTGCTGATTAAGCTTTTTGGCTATTTCATATATGTGATTTGATGGGGTCAATGAATAATGCGACAGCAATTATTGATTGCAAAATTAATGTAAGTCGCCGCAAAAGCTGGCAATTTGCTTTTGCAATTTGCAATAATGGAAAAAAAAAACAATTTATTGCGTTCATAGGGAATGAGTGAGGTCTTTGCCCCAAAGTGATGAGTGCATCCAGCGACTCATTACACCATTGTTACGGGGTGTGACTTGCCGTAACTTGGACCTAGGAGTGCTTGCTACTGCGAAGATCACTAGCCCAATTCAATAAATTTGAAGCACTTAAACACTTTCTTTAATAATTTACTTTTATTCTCTTAAACATTTGACAATAATTTACTTTTAACTTTTCTTATCTTTCTTATTTTTTGTTAATTCTCTAGGAATAGGTTGCCTTACCTCTGGTGGGGGGTCAACCTTATTCCTTAGACTTTGGAAAAACTTCTCCCTTGTCCCTGAGATGCATCGGCTTTTTATTTAGTTGGATTCTGGCATTGCTCAGCAAAATTGGTAAAAATAGGTATGGGGGTAACTATCTAGGAAATTCCATATAGGAATTGCAGAAATCGAATATATCGGGAACGCCCTCTCAATATATTGGTAATAGCCAATTTAGCATATTCCTCAATATTTGTAGTTCCGCAAGAATATTTCCCCTTCATTCAAAAATTCCTTTGCAACCATTGGTCAACCATATATATACGGAAGAAACCAATGTTACAAAAAAACTCAGCACTATTGCCCAATAAGTGGGTCAGTTTCCATTTCACTTTACACAAGGGATTTCCCAATTATGTACAAGTAAAAAGTAAAAATGTCACACATGAAGTTTCTTAATTTTGTGTGCGGAAAAAATAAACGGCATGTAATGACTGTGGGTTAGGTCAGGGTTAACCTAGTGCCATTATAATGCATGAAATTGGTCTCATGCCGTGTTTGTATTTCTGTAAACAAAGAGCCGGCGTTTTGCCGCAAAAAGGTTGACGCAACCAAGAATTTATCGCTTTAAAAGAACAACGGAGAAAGTTGCTTCATAAAACGAAAATAGAATTGGTTAACCATATGAACCATATGTGACGTAAAAATTCATAAATAAATTGACGGTGGAATCACCGCGAAATCGCTTGGAATGCAATTTGATGCGCGTACTCGCGTTTGTCAATTTATTATATGTTTGTACGTTATATGTATGTACATATGTGCGTATGTTTTGCTTGCTAGCCTCAAGAAGTACGTTATCGTGTATGTACGTATGTATATTTGTAATCTTGTACGTAACAAGATTCTTATTATGATAACGACTCGTTATAGATATATGCATATGTACATATGTATGATGTATGTACGTTAGTTCTACTGATCGGGATATTGTGGCGCTAATGAGATAATGATGAATGCAGGTAATGATTCATTCATTACACCATCCCCCTTGGAAAAAGAAAGTTCCGGGAATGAAATGAATGGGACTTTCTGATAAAACTGAGCAAAACGAAAAGCCGATGATCTAGGTACTTACATTATAATTTTTGTAGATAAAAGTTTATCGGTAACACTAATTTCTAGGTTATTGGTTTTTTCTTTATAATACTATTGTTATATTAATACTATTATATTTGTATTATCTATTTATAGTAAAATTGCAGTAGTGGTAATTTCTAGATTATTGATTATTATAGTAATAAAGATAATAGTAATTTTTGACTATTGACTATTAGTTATTGTTATAGTAATAAAAATATTTTAATTATATAAAAAATTTTGGATAATTACTTATCGTAGTTGTAAAGATATGATAGTAAAAGTACTGTTTCTTAACCTCTAGGTTATTGTAATAAATCTTGTTTGTTACTAATCTTATAGAAAGTAGTTACTAGGTTTAATAGTAGGCTAGTTATTTGGTTCTAGATTTTATTTATTATTATTATTTATTATATTTATTTGTATATAATTTCAAGGATTATGACTATATATGACTATGTATATATAATTAATCTCTTCTTTTTTTCTTCTTAGGCGTACAATAGATTATCTTACATAGATTAAACAGCTTTTTGTTTTTCTTGTGCTTTGTAGTTAAACTTGCTTTCTTTTTCGAGTTGTGTGCATATATTTGTGTTTTTTTTTTTGAAAATTCGCTTAAGGTGGTTAAGGTTGCATTGTTAACTGATAGGATGACTTGGGATTTTCGATCTCTAAGTCTTTTTGTTGTGTGCTTTTGTTTGCGCCAAGCCTTTTGGCTTTACATTTTTTGCATATTTGGACAATAATAACCATCAGAATTACCGAAAATAGAACATAAGAAATGACATAATGATGAATGTTGTGTGTATGCCGATTGAGTGCTTCGCTTAATGAATCTAACTCCTCATTATCGTGAAATTTAATGACGTGTACCTGATCATTGGTGGAGTTGAATCTTTCAGGATGGGGTAAGTTAGAAGTTAGATTTAATGATGGGAGGTAGTGGTTACTAAGCTCAGATGTTTTAGTATTATGTGCTTGGATAATTAGATCTTGGGTACGGAGATGGCATCCCGTGGAGAGATTAATAATTCCTGTGTTTTCCAAGTTATATGTAGTAATATTATTTCCGCAAATGGCATCGACCACTGTGATTTTTCGTATAGAAAAGAGCCACTTATTCGGTTGAGATAGTTGTATCCAAAAATCCATTTGAGGAACGGCTTTGATATTACAAGAAGATGGTATTTCATGACTGTGTTTGAGGAGTTGTACTTCGCATTGGTTGTTTGTAGACTGGGTGTTAAATATGGGATGTATAATACGGCACAAGAAATGTACTTGATCTTGCGTTTGACAGTTCTGTAACTCAAATCTGTTTACGGTGTAATAGTGTTCTCTATTATAATCGATTACCAAATATTCGAGTGAAGGTTTTATAAAAATGAACTTATCTAGATGATTTGTCGGCAAGGGATGTATTTTCAGAAGCTGGTATTCATCTTTGAATGGGAGAGGGAGCTTGAGGTGAAAAATTATTCTATTGTCGAGAATTGTACTTCTCACGTTTCCAATTTGATAGAGTTGTAGAAGGTTATTCTCGTTCTTGTCTATCGGTAAAGTGAGCGTATTGGGTAGTTCTTTTTGGATGTTTTCTAGGATATGTTTCATTTGAGGTGGGGTCATTATTGCTGGATGTGGTTTACCATGTCTAACATCTGTTATCAGATCTAGTAAGAGGTTTTGGGTGGTCTGATATCGTACCATCATTAGTGCCGTTAGAGAGACCATCGTCTCGAGTTCAGTGGTAAAACTCTTCGATAGTTCATCAGTTTGTGCGCGATTGGCTAGGTTACTCAAGGCGTTAAGCTTTTTCTCTACGTGTAGGAATTGTTCTTTTATTGTCATGCGTGTTTTATTGAATACATTAACTGTAGAATCAACGATGACGGTTTGATTCTTGATTAATTGCAATAGATAGTCTTGGTTGTTTTTTAATTTATCTATATGCGAGTTAAAAGTCTTAGCGTCATCCGCGTCGAGAGTGCCAAAAAGGGTCTTGCTTAGGGTTCCTACGGCATTAATTAATCCTCTTTTAAATCGAGTAGTTTCAGACTTTAACAGGAGTGAATTTTGTTTTAGGATTCCGATTATAGTGTATAATTGGTGTGTTATGTCTCTGCATAAGGGAGCCTTATTGTGGTAGTTTTCTATGTAATTACACAACCTATTTGTCTGTTCCGTATGATTACACAATTTCTCAAGTTCAAAATTGAATTCCTCTAAGTCATAATATGTTATTACTTGCCACTCGTTGCTGTAGAGACTTACTCTTCCTACTTCTTCGAAGTAGATTCCTGGATTGTTCCTCAGGATCGTTACATGCAATGGTTCGTTTTGTATCATTGCGTCTGCACTGTGAGTTAGGAGGATGAAGACGAGAATCCAAATTATCCTAAGATAAATAAAAAATTATTTTCCTAATCGACGTATAGCTTAAGATTATTGTTGTGTACTGTTTTATTTTTGTTCCCTATTTTAATAGTAGTATTTTCCGTAGAATTAATTGTTACTATATCATAGGGTCCTGTCCACAATGGGGATAATTTGTTTTTTCTTGTGTGGCTCTTTAAAAAGACCTTATCTCCTAAGTTAAAGGTTCTCGCTTTCGAGTTTTTGTCATAGAATTGTTTTGATTTTTCTTTTTTTTTTTAGAATAGATTCTCTAGCTATCTGGTGACTATGTTGCAATCTCGCTTTTAGCTCATTGCTGTAATTATCGTAATTGTAATTTACCGTTGGGTTTGCTTTAATTATAGCTGGGATACTGGGTGGAAAACCGTATATCAACTCGTATGGACTGTAATTGGTACTGGAGTGTGTACTTGTATTATATGTAAACATAGCATACGGTATCCAAGTGTCCCATGTTTGCGGGTCTCGGTTCACATAATGCCGTAAATATTCGGCCAGAGTTCTATGACTTCTTTCCAGAGCTCCATTGGTCTGCGGATGGTATGGAGTCGTTTGCAGTTTTTTAATTTTCAAAAGTTTACACATTTGCGCAAACGTTTCGCTTAGAAAATTAGAACCTTGGTCCGTCAATATTGATTCCGGTATTCCATGTCTACAGACTATATTTATAACAAAAGCTTCTGCTACGCTTCGAGCTTCTGCGTTCTGTAGAGGTATGGCCTCAGTATACTTCGTGAGGTCATCCTGGAATGTGAGGAGGTACTTGTTACCGTTATAGCTTGCTGGCAATGGTCCTACTATGTCCAATGCTATTCTCTCGAATGGTCTCGTACTAGTCGAGGTAATTTTCATGGGTACTCTAGGATTTCTAACAAGTTTATTCATTTGGCATGATTGACATTTCTTTACAAAGTTTTCGACATCTCTGTTTAATCCGGACCAATTATATGTTGTCTGAATTCTTTTAATAGTTCGAGTTATTCCTTGATGTCCACCTAATGGTGTTTTATGAAAGGATTCCATTATGAGTTCTTGCTCTTTTGGGTCAGATACTATTTTTACTTGGGTTGTGTAAATATTTATTCTGACATCTATATTCCTTAAAGAGAAAGTTATCATATTTTTTAGCTCTGCGTGCGCCACTATGTCCAATTTAGGTATAGAAATATGAACTTCCCGTAAGTTTTTATTTTTGATATAATCCCTGATTTTTAAAAGGGTATTTAATATTTGTTTGAAACTGTCTATAGTTTTCATAGGTAAGGGTGCATTAGCAATTATATACGTTAGTCTACCATTCACGTACTCGCGTAGTTGAGTACTTTGCATTTCCTCGTTCAATGATGGAAACAACTCTTTCAGGTAAGTTCCTGTTGGATCTTCTATTTTAGGTAAAATGAAGAATCTGTATGGTAAATTCTTTTGAGTCAGTATATGTCCTTTTATTTCAGAACAATCATCTGTATGGGGGGATGAAACGTATTCATTATATATTTTATTTAGATCCAGTGTATCTTCAGTCAGACTGGAGGCTTTTGCCTGATTGCGGGTCATTACGTTTATTGATTTTTGGACTGTAATTTCGGGTTCCTTAATTTTGATTCGACTTAAAGCATCAGCATTCGCGTTTTGTTTACCTGGTTTATGGATTATAGTATAGTCATACTCCTCTAGCTTAATTCTCCATCTCATAAGACGTGAGGTTGAGTCTTTCAAACTCATGAGCCATACGAGGGGCTTATGATCAGTGACTATATTGAATTTCCTTCCATAGATATATGGACGAAATTGTTCCACAGCATAAACTATAGCTAAAAGTTCCTTTTCAATTGTAGAGTATCTACATTCTGCAGGATTTAACGTCCGGCTGGCGAAACAGATAGGGTGATCCTTTCCAATTTCGCCTTGCGATAGCACAGCACCTAATGCAATATCACTTGCATCAGTGGTGACGTTGAATTCCTTATCGAATTCGGGGTAAGCCAGAATTGGTGCACTGATGAGTTTTTGCTTTAAGACCTTGAATGATTCATCACAAAACGTATCCCATACAAAAGTGGTATCTTTTTTCAAGAGATTAGTCAGTGGCTTAGCGAGTTTGGAAAAATTGGGGATAAAACGTCTATAATATCCCACAAATCCTAAAAATGACTTGATATCTTTTGGTTTTCTTGGAGTCGGATATGTCTTCACCGCGCTAATTTTACTCGGGTCAGGTTGAACTCCATTTTCTCCAACCACATGACCTAGATAAACGATTTCTTTACGTAGAAAATGACATTTATCTGGCTGTAATTTTAGTTGATGCATTCTTAGTCGATTAAACACTTCTACAAGCTTGGCGTTATGGTCGCGTAAATTATACCCATAAATCACGATATCATCTAAGTATACAAAGCAGCGAATACCTTGAAGTCCCGTTAGGGCGGTATTCATCAGCCGCTGAAAGGTTGCTGGTGCTCCTTTCAGTCCAAATGGCATTCTATTATAGTGATAGTGTCCAAATGGTGTGCTAAAAGCTGTTTTTTCTTTGTCTTTTTGTGACATCGGGATTTGGTGGAATCCATTGGCCAAGTCCAAGGTTGTGAAGTATTTGGATCGTCCTAGTTGATCCAAGATATCCGTTATATTCGGTAGTGGGTAGGCGTCTCCGAGAGTAACTTCATTTAAGCGCCTAAAGTCCACTACTACTCGCCAACGTTTTTGACCTGTTTCATCTGGTTTCTTTGGTACCAGTAGCAAGGGAGAGTTCCATGGACTCTTGCTTGGGCTTATAATATTTTGGTCTATCATGTCATTAATTTGCCTATTAATCTCATTTCGTTGAGATTCCGGTAATCTGTATGGCTTGACATAGATGGGCGTAGTATCTATTTTGACTGGAATCGTATGTGCAGCGGCATCAGTATATGTTAATGCGTCTCCTTCTAAATAGAATAAATCATTGAATTCTCTACAAATATTCGTGAGAGCTAATTTTTCCTCTTGGTTACAATGTTCTAATTTTAAATTACTTTCCAATGTTTTTAGGTGGTTTTCTATTGGGTCGGATTTATAATTGGGCTGAATCACCTCATAGTTCCGTACATAATCCCAAATTGGTTCTATCTCATTTTTCGAGATTTCAATATTTTCTTCGTTCGTATTCATCATTAGTACTCTTACCGTACTGTTACTCGTTTGTGCCAAGGTGTTTCCTATGTATATACCTGGTCTTACTTCTTTTTGTTTTATTAATAATTCGCCTTTTTCCTCTGTTATTGGAAGTGATACCATTATTTCTGAACGTGCAGGTAATGTAATTTTATCAGATTTTTGATCATCATTAGCTGTATACAGATCACAGTCGTAGCGTCGTGAATCTGTATCTGATTTTTGATCATCATTAGCTGTATACAGATCACAGTCGTAGCGTCGTGAATCTGTATCAGATTTTTGATCATTATTAGCTTTTGATGAACTCGCGGGTCTTTTTAGAACATACAGCATAAAATAATATATTATTTGGAGGAGAATTGTCAATATGTTTGCGTTATTGCAATTACTACTTGTGGGTACATCGCTCAATGTAGCTGAATTTTTTGCTTCGGAAGTATTGCTTTCATTATTTATTTTATTTATTTTACCCTTTAATGGAGACATTTCTCTGAATTGACATTCGTGTTCCTGACTTAAGCAGGCATCTGTGTTTATAATTAGCATATTTTTGGAATAATCTATTACACATTTGTATTTGGATAGGAAGTCATTTCCTATTATCCCATCATAAGGTAAATTATTACCGTTTGGTATGATATGAAAAGGATGTTTTATTTTGCAGTTATCTTGGATGGATATTGTTCCATATGAAACTCCAAATGAAGGAAAACAATTACCAGACAGGGTGGTAATTGTGCATTTTTGCTTCTCATATACGAGAGCGGAATCGTCAGTAGCTTCTGCTCTGAGTGGACTTATTTCTGCACCAGTATCTATTATAAAGTTCGCTTTTGTTTTCTGAGAGATATCGATATGGAAAGCAACCACTAGGGCGCTTTTATGCATCTTTATTGGGATGCTTAATTGGGTGGTTGATGGACTACGGCTTGAATATCTTTCTCGCGGGAAGTTTCGCCGTCTGAATACACCCGCGTGCAATCGTTTCCCAAGGGAAAATTTTCTGGAGTTGTCCACCTTACTTGCTTCATGTGGCGAGGTTGTCCTCTGCCATTATTTTCGGCATTAGGCAAATTTTGAGGTTGGTAAGCTCTTGGATGAGCCCCAAATTGAGCTTGCCTATTTGTTGGGTACTGAGTGCGGCGTTCATCAAACTGTCTTTGCCTACACTCTCTAGCGTGATGGTTTGGTTTGCGACAATAGCCGCATGTAATTCTATTTATTTCCCTTTTTATGTTTGGGTAAGCATTTATTAAGGGCAACTGCTTCCTCTTGAAACAATTCTCTTTAGTGTGGCCTCTTTTTGAGCAATAGTCGCATACTTGCACATTAGGCGCTGTTTTTTGAGTATGGGGTTGAGTTTCCTCAATGCGTTGAGCATGTTCGGAAGCAAAAGTTATGAGCTTCCTTAGTGAGGTCTCTGAACGTGCCTTAACGATGACCTTAAGTTGTTCGCTTTTAAGGCCGTCTTCAAATGCTCTAATGGCATTTTTCTCATTCTCTGAGATGAGATATGCCCTTGCAGAAGATTCTGTGGCTTCATTAACCGTGGCGCTATTCAAATCAGCTAGCTGTTTTGATAGGCGTGAAGCAAAATCATATATGCTTTCCCGTGAAGTTTGTTTGAGTCGCAGCAATTCACCTTGTATAGCCACACGTGGTCTATGCTCTTGGAATTGCTCGACGAGTTCTGCTTTTAATTCATCCCAGTTTGAGACTTCTTTATATTTAAAGATGTCATATGCCGGGCCAGTTAGCTTTGTTTTTAAAATGCTAAGCAGTATTTTCTTGTCGGCGTCGCTCTTGGATGTCGTAAATAACATGTCGCAGCACGAGAGATACCGATGCAGGTCACCTGAGTTTCCATCGAACTCTGGGATCATATTCCGTGCATCCGTTAATGTTATCCTGAGGTCCGATAACCCCGAATTACTACCAGTAGGTGGAGGTTGAGTCATTTTGACTCGATTAGAGGCACGTAATAAACGAGAAGCGCGAGCTAATTGGGCAACCGTACGTTTACGGCTATTCCCGGCCTGGGCTGAATAATCGCGAAAACGTGTAGCGACTATCTTGCTAACACGCCTTCACTTACTTTATAGTGGTTAGGTGCGAATGATGGAGAACACAACACTTTTAACACACGGAATCAATGGAGCAATAAAGAATAGATACGTGATCAAAAAAAAATGCAACGAAATTCTATACGCGAATATAAAATAACACAAAGAGAGAGAAAAAAAAATTTTTTTTTTTAATTTTACAAAAGGCCGTCAAGTATTTCACTTTTACAACAGGGAGCATCAAGCTTGTAGCAGCACACAACAACAAAAATTTTATTATTATGTCGCCGAGAGAAAGAAAAGAAATCCGAAGTCATGAAAAAATGCAAGCGGGACTTAAACACCTCATTACTTTATCTGAAGAATTATTACAACGTTAAAGGGCGCAATAATTAATATGTACGCAATAATTAATATGTACGTCGAAAGAGAAAGTTTTTTTTTTCACTAACACAACACCTTAGGTTTTTTTTTTTTGAGAAACACTTATATATTTTATATGATAATTGTCAGTATAAATTTAATATGATTATAAATATTTGATGTGCTTATTAATTTCTTGACAGATATTTAAATTTAATAGTTTTAGTTTCTAAATTTACATATAACAAGCTGACTTACTTTCGAAGAGTGCTGTATCTGCGTAGTCTTTGCTGAGTTTTTACAAATTCCTGGAAGTCCATTGTTTCTTCGTCGGATTCTGCTGGTCGGGTATACTCCTTAATTTCCGCCTTGATGTTCTGGAGCTTGTTTCCTCTGTTTCTGCTTTCTCTGGGGTCCATTTCTTCTTTGTGCTGGTATTTGATGATATTTTTATATTATATTTATCACAATCCCTGAGCGCCTGGCTGGGATTGGGTTGTGTGATACACAACGATGGGTACACCTATAGCGCCTGGCTTAGGTTACCTTTGTTGAAGCTTCTTTACTTTATCGAAGCTATAATCGTGACGATAGGTAGCTGGAATAAGATCCGCAGCGCTGCCACCAATTTTTTGTTACGGGGTGTGACTTGCCGTAACTTGGACCTAGGAGTGCTTGCTACTGCGAAGATCACTAGCCCAATTCAATAAATTTGAAGCACTTAAACACTTTCTTTAATAATTTACTTTTATTCTCTTAAACATTTGACAATAATTTACTTTTAACTTTTCTTATCTTTCTTATTTTTTGTTAATTCTCTAGGAATAGGTTGCCTTACCTCTGGTGGGGGGTCAACCTTATTCCTTAGACTTTGGAAAAACTTCTCCCTTGTCCCTGAGATGCATCGGCTTTTTATTTAGTTGGATTCTGGCATTGCTCAGCAAAATTGGTAAAAATAGGTATGGGGGTAACTATCTAGGAAATTCCATATAGGAATTGCAGAAATCGAATATATCGGGAACGCCCTCTCAATATATTGGTAATAGCCAATTTAGCATATTCCTCAATATTTGTAGTTCCGCAAGAATATTTCCCCTTCATTCAAAAATTCCTTTGCAACCATTGGTCAACCATATATATACGGAAGAAACCAATGTTACAAAAAAACTCAGCACTATTGCCCAATAAGTGGGTCAGTTTCCATTTCACTTTACACAAGGGATTTCCCAATTATGTACAAGTAAAAAGTAAAAATGTCACACATGAAGTTTCTTAATTTTGTGTGCGGAAAAAATAAACGGCATGTAATGACTGTGGGTTAGGTCAGGGTTAACCTAGTGCCATTATAATGCATGAAATTGGTCTCATGCCGTGTTTGTATTTCTGTAAACAAAGAGCCGGCGTTTTGCCGCAAAAAGGTTGACGCAACCAAGAATTTATCGCTTTAAAAGAACAACGGAGAAAGTTGCTTCATAAAACGAAAATAGAATTGGTTAACCATATGAACCATATGTGACGTAAAAATTCATAAATAAATTGACGGTGGAATCACCGCGAAATCGCTTGGAATGCAATTTGATGCGCGTACTCGCGTTTGTCAATTTATTATATGTTTGTACGTTATATGTATGTACATATGTGCGTATGTTTTGCTTGCTAGCCTCAAGAAGTACGTTATCGTGTATGTACGTATGTATATTTGTAATCTTGTACGTAACAAGATTCTTATTATGATAACGACTCGTTATAGATATATGCATATGTACATATGTATGATGTATGTACGTTAGTTCTACTGATCGGGATATTGTGGCGCTAATGAGATAATGATGAATGCAGGTAATGATTCATTCATTACACCATCCCCCTTTGGAAAGAAAATCCACATGTGGATTTTCGCTAAAAACAAGTGAAGCACATAAATTAGTTTTTGTCAAGTCAAAAGTTACGCAGGTTATATGTTTGATATACGTACACTATCGTTACCATCTTACATTTGTATATAAGTTCAGAATTCCTCTAAAATTATAAATTTATTGTTTTTCTTTTTGTTTTAGAGCAATCTACCCCGCTATTACATTCTACTTGTCCTATTTAATTAAGTATAATATTACATCTGCTAAAATTGATTGGTAATTACATTGCGTAATTTCAAGCTTACCATTTTACTTCTTTTTACTTGATATATACTTATATACATATGTATATGTTATAATGTAAAATATTATGATAGATTATTTATACTAATATACTAAAAACTAAAATATTTGGAGGTATAAAATAAAACTCTCTTATTTTTTTCCTAAGATAAGTTATAAAATTATAAAATATTGTATTATATTAAATTAGAGTTAGAGTTGAGGGAAAAAAGCAAAAAAGGCAATATTCCCTGACTTCCTTGGTTTTCTTCTCTTTTTTTTTACATTTACCTACTTAATTATTATATTACAACATGTGTTATATATGTATATATAAAATTCTTCCGTAAATCGTACATTCTCTTTGCTTCAAATAGCTATTACTTTTTTTTTTTAGGGATTTGTTTTGAGTACTTGTTTTTTTATTGTTTTGTTGTTTTTTTTTTTTTAAGTTTGCACGGTTAACCGGTAGTCGGTCGTTGCATCTCGTATTTCATCTGCATTGTTTACGTTAACTTGTTTGTTCGAGGTTCTTTTGAGCTTTTTAAAACAAATGACCGTGACCGTGATTAGTAGTGCTGCGATCAGCAGGTAGAGCAAGGAATAATGGTGAATAATGTGTGGGGATAGGTCAGTGTTTTTTAGCTTTTCTTCTAGTTTTTGTGATTGAATCGCGATATTGAGGTTTTGTAGCTCTTGTTGGTCGTGAAACTTTATGACGTGGACTTTAGGGTTGACTAAGTTTTGCTGCTCTGCGTATGCGGGAATGGTATACGTGAGGTTGATAGTGGGTAGATAATGATTATTCAATTTGATATCTTTTACATTGTGGGCCTGGATGATAAGATCTTTTGTTCTTAGATAACAGCCTACCGAGAGCTCCAATATTCCAGTAGCGTTAAGTTCGTGTGGAATTATTTTGTCTTTGCACACAGTATCAATTATCACAGGCTCTTTCATAGAAAACAACCACTTGTTCGGTTGTGACAATTGAATCCAGAAATCTAGTTTTGGTACTATTTGGATTTCGCACTGAGGAGGAACGGTGTTAGAGTGTTTTAATAGGTCTATTTCGCACAGGTTATTTACTGAGTGTACATTGAATATAGGGTGTACTACTCGGCATAAGTAATTAATTAGATCAGTAGTTCGATCAGTAGTTCCACAGTTTTGCAGTTCGAAATTATTCAGTGAGTAATAGTGCTCTCGATTGTAGTCTATTACTAGATACTCTAGGGATGGTTTGATGTAGGCTATTCTGTCTTGGTGTGGTGTAGGGAGTGGATATACTTTCATTAACTGATAATTTTCTTTAAACGGTAGGGGAATCTTTAGGAGGAAAATTATTTTATTATCTATTACTGCTGTGCGAACATTGCTGATTTGGTAAATTTGCAAGAGGTTGTTCTTGTCCTTACTGATTGGTAAGGTTAGGGAGTTGGGAATTTCTTTCTGGATGGTTTCTAGTACGTTCTTCATTTGTTGGGGTGTTATAATGGAAGGGTGAGGTTTACCGTGACGTACATCTGTTATCAAGTCAATGAGAAGGTTTTGAGTAGTCTGGTATCTTATCATCATCAGAGTGGTCAGGGATACCATAGTCTCTAATTCTATGGTAATATTTTGTTTAAGGTTCTCTAAAGAGAGTCAATTACTCACAATGATTAGAGATTCTAACTTTTTGTCTAAATGAATAAACTGTTCTTTTATGGCGTACCGAGTTTTGTTAAAGATGTTAACGGTGGTGTCAACTATTAGTGTTTGATTTTTTATTAAATTCAACAAATGGTCTTGGTTAGTTTTAAGGCTGTCTATGTGGTTATTGAGCTGCTATGCATCATCCTCATCTAAGGTTCCAAAAAGTGTCTTACTAACCGTACCCACAGCATTGAATAATCCCCTTTTATACCTATTTCCTTTCTCTTTCAGTATTTCTGAGTTTTGTTTCAGTATACGTGTTCAAGCCACACCAGTATCCCACGATGATTCTTTAATTCCTCCTCCGATAATATTCCTAAAAAGATACAGAAATGTCTCATGGCTTTACGTGAGCTCCTGCTATTATAGCTTAATCTCACGGCACTCTAAATGCACGGATTAGTAGACAAGCGACAATCAACGCCCTCAAGAGGCAGAATATATTATATTCTGTTTCAAGAGTACCAGTTTATGTCAGTGCATGCTTGACATTGGACTTACTGGTCGAAGCGAGACCTATCTAAAATCTCTTCCGATCTGTGGGTCACGGCACCCGGTTGATTTAGCGCAACTCCACGCCGAGAGCCAATCCTCTAAGCATACAATAATAAGCGACCATCCTTCAAATTCACGGACGCAGTATGCAATTTTGTCAAAAGAACAAACTACTCTATTTAGAGAAGAATGTTCGCCTAAGTCATGCAGACTCAGACAATCTCTCTCTGCCCGCATATGGGCTACCACAACCACTACGATGCTCCCACAAGGGGGCCTTCCCAATGATGAGGCAAATATTGCTACTAATGCAGCTCAATTTGGGGCTCCTCATTCCCGTAGTACCAAGTTAGCAATGTTGGCTACCCAATTGGTATGGCTTTCGTATATCATGTTCGTACGATCATGAATACTCCCAGTGGACCTTGCATGCAGATCCTTAAACGTTACTGGTAACTCCGTTCGGGCTTAATCATATTAGCACTTATTACTAAGTGACAGTAGTGGACCACGTGAAGGTTATGATCCGCCCTTTAGGCTAGGAGAGGCTTGAGACTACAGCCCGTAGTCTTATAGCATACCAAGGTACTAATAGCAATCTGCATACTAAGTCATATACGCGCTAGGCTACGCTAGGTACACGCACTTTCATCATAAATCAGATCTATGGTTACCTCAGCACAAAGTAGCACGGTGCACATATATGGCTTTTCACATCTTGCGTATCCTCCCCTGGCAGCATTGCGCTTCACTAACCCTTTGCACCACCCCTAAAAAGATACAAAAGGAACACAAAGAATTTTATCTCAATAAAATTTAAACAAAAATACTCATCTGAGGCTAGGGAACTTCCTCCCTCCATTCCAACGCCGTCCTAAAACTTCCTCCACTATTTTCTCACCTGAAAATAAACAAAAAATCTTATAAATAACTAATAAAATCAATAAATATTACAAACTTACCAAAAATACCTACTGCTGTATATTTACAAATTGACATGTCAAAATGTCAACACATCACATCAGATGTTCTCGCCTTCGCCGCAGTCAGAGTTCAGTGCAACTTTAATGGTCTCATATGACGTCACTACGGGACGCCGCCATCAAAGTATAACAACTTTGAGAACGAGTGTTGTCAAGGTAACCGATCATGAAGCCGAAACGTAGCGGTTCGCGGCGGCTATAAAAAGGCGACGAGCTGCAGCAGAATCATCCATTCCCAATTCAGAATTTGATCTGAAAACATCAGAATTTACTCTGATTTTCCTAAATTGTCCAAACCTAATTTTGTTCCCATGTAAGTAGGAATTTACTCCTACTGCAGAAATTTAATTCTGCTCATTCCATCCCATATCGAAGTAGGAATTTACTCCTACTGCAGAAATTTAATTCTGCTAAATCCATCCCACACCTAAGTAGGAATTTACTCCTACTGCAGAAATTTAATTCTGCTTATATTTTATCTCCCACCTGAGTAGGAATTTACTCCTACTGCAGAAATTTAATTCTGCTTATATTATATCTCCCACCTGAGTAGGAATTTACTCCTACTGCAGAAATTTAATTCTGCTTATATTTCATCTCCCACCTGAGTAGGAATTTACTCCTACTGCAGAAATTTAATTCTGCTTATATTTTATCTCCCACCTGAGTAGGAATTTACTCCTACTGCAGAAATTTAATTCTGCTAATTCCATCCCATATCGAAGTAGGAATTTACTCCTACTGCAGAAACATACTTCTGTCTTTATAAATATTTTTGCATTACTGCTACCGTGCTTATACGTGTAGCACAAAACTTCTATTGTACTAATAGTGGATTCTCTCTCTCTCTTTTCAGAAATAAGGGGAGCAAATCTTTCTGGGAATATTATTTTAAAATTAATGAATTTGTATTGCATTGGTAGCTTAAGGTAGTATAAGTTTTGAATTCGTAATCGTAAGCTAGGTTAGTCATAAGAGAATTGAATTTGTGATAATAGTTTATAAGCAATAAATTGAATAAATTTTATATTTGAATTGAGACAAAGCTGAGTTATCCTTTTACAACCGGCACCCCCCTTTAGCTTGAGCACAGATCTCACAATACGTATGAGGATATATAATTGGTACGTAATATCGTCACAGAGCGGGAATTTATTATGACGGTATTTTATTGAATCACAAAGTTTTTGTGCAGTTTCTGTACAATTTGTAAGCTTATCTAGTTCAAAATTAAATTCTGTGAGATCATAGTATACTATTACCTGCCATTCGTTGCTATACAACCCAACACGGCCCACCTCCTCAAAATAGATTCCCGGGTTAGAGGTTAATGGGGTAATCTTCAGGTTGCAGGTAACTTCCAATGTATTGGCCCACAATATCAAGGCAGCAACCAGGAACAACTTCCTACGGTTACGGAATTTAGAATTAGTGTTAGTCTCGAAAGAGTTTTAGATTGTTGTTGTGTACAGTCTTAAGCTTGTTGCCTATTCTAATTGTTGAATTTTCTGTTGAGTTTATTTTTTCTATTTCATATGGTCCTGTTCACAGCGGTGACAACTTGTTTCTCCGCGTGTGGTTCTTTAACAGGACCTTATCTCTGAGACAGAAAATTTTTTCTTTTGTAGCTTTATCATATAAGGCTTTCGATTTATGCTTATTTTTTAACAAGTTTTCCTTTGCAATTATATAACTGTGTTGCATTCGGGCTCTCAACTCGTTACTATAATTGTCATAATTGTAACCAACATTTGGGCTTCTTTTCATTAATGAAGGAATCCTTGTCGGGTAACCATACAATAATTCATACGGCGAATAGTTAGTACTACTATGGATATTGGTGTTGTATACATACATTGCATACGGGATCCATGAATCCCATGTTAGTGGATCTCGATTTACATAATGACGCAAGTACTCAGCCAGTGTGCGATGACTCCTTTCTAAACCACCATTCGTTTGAGGATGGTACGGCGTCGTCTGTAATTTCTTAATATGTAGTAACTTGCACATTTGTAAAAACATCTCGCTCAAAAAGTTCGAGCCTTGGTCCGTTAATATGGATTCTGGGATACCGTGCCTACAAACTATATTGGTTACAAAAGCTTCAGCTACAGTTCGATATTCGGCATTTTGTAAAGGAATAGCTTCCGTGTACTTAGTGAGGTCGTCTTGGAAAGTTAGAAGATACCTGTTACCTTCGTGACTCACTGGCAAAGGGCCGACTATGTCTAGTGAAACCCTCTCGAAGGGTCTCGAACTGGTTGTCGTGATTTTCATAGGTATTTTGGGATTTTTACTAAGCTTATTGGTTTGACAGGAGCTGCAGGTGTTGATGGATTGCTCCACATCTTGAGTTAAACCTGGCCAGTTATACATAGTTTGAATTTTTTTTATAGTTCGTGTGATACCCTGGTGCCCACCTAATGGCGTATTGTGGCACAATTCAATTATATCTTTCTGGGCCTTTTTGTCGGTTACGTTAATTATTTCTGAAAGAAACAGCGTGACTTTGATTCTTCCAAAGATAAGTGAGATAAGGGCCTTCAATTCGAAATGGGTTGCATTTTCTGTTTTTGACATATATATATTGATTTCCTTTTGACTATATTCTAAACATTTATTTTTGAAATTGTACAACGTTTCTATTATCCGTTTGTAATCCTCTTTTGTGCGCATTGGATACGCTGTTTTCGATATTATAAACGTTTGCTTGTTTCTCTCCTGAACTGTTAGTTGCGGGTTTGAGGTATCCAGCTCTGGAAATATTTCCTTCAAATATACTTCGATTTCGTTTTCCGTACTTGGTAATAGGAAATATTTATGGGTAATACCCTTTTGGTCTATTAAACTCTCCGTTTTTTCGTGGATGAGGTTAATATTAGCATGAGAGGAGGATATAAATTTGTTGTAAATACTCTCTGAATCTATTTGGTTGCTGTCGTTTTGAAGTAGTTTTGCCTGATTACGGGTTACTATATTTATCTGTTTTTGCACCTCTAGGGCAGAGTCACTTGGTACTAAACGACTTAAAGCGTCGGCATTTGAATTGAGTGATCCGGGTTTATGCATAATCTTATAATCGTATTCCTCCAATTTTTGTCCTCCAACGCATGAGCCGAGAAGAGGAATCTTTCAAGTTCATTAGCCAGACCAAGGGTTTATGATCTGTGATGATGTTAAATTGTCTACCGTAGAGGTAGGGTCGGAATTGTTCCACCGCATAAACTATGGCTAGGAGCTCTTTCTCTATGGTAGAGTACCTAGTTTCTGCAGGATTTAACGTTCGACTGGCATAACATATTGGTCGATCTTTCCCTATGTCACCTTGGGATAAAATAGCACCTGTGGCTAGATCACTTGCGTCTGTGGTGACGTTAAATTCTCTGTCAAACTCAGGATAGGCGAGAATAGGTGCCGTAATCAGTTTTTCTTTTAGGGTCCTAAAAGATTCGTCGCAGAATGAATCCCATTTGAATGGAGCATCCTTTTTTAGTAGGGCGGTGAGAGGCTTTGCCAGCCTCGAGAAATTAGGGATAAAGCGTCTATAATAGCCAACAAAACCCAAGAATGCCTTGATATCTTTGGCTTTCTTAGGAGTTGGATATGTTTTGACGGCTTTTATCTTATTCGGGTCTGGCATGACTCCATTTTCACCTACCACGTGTCCCAGATAGGCTATTTCTTTTTGTAAGAAATGACATTTATCCGGCTGTAGTTTGAGACGGTGGTCCCTTAGTATTTGTAGTACTTGTATGAGTTTCGAATTATGGTCTTTTAAGTTATAACCATAAATGACTATATCATCCAAGTATACAAAACAGTGCAGGCCTTGAAGACCAGTCAGAGCTGTATTCATTAGCCTCTGGAACGTGGCAGGAGCCCTTTCAAACCAAATGGCATTCGGTTGAAATGAAAGTGGCCAAATGGTGTACTGAATGCTGTTTTGTCTCTATCTCCTGCATCCATAGGAATCTGATGAAACCCGTTTGCTAAGTCGAGAGTAGAGAAGTACTTCGATTTCCCTAGTTGGTCCAATATCTCTGTAATATTTGGAAGAGGATAGGCGTCTCCTACTGTGACTTCGTTCAGTCGTCTGAAGTCAACGACAACTCGCCAACGTTTATTACCTGTTTCATCAGGTTTTTTAGGAACAAGCAATAAAGGAGAATTCCAGGGACTTCGACTTGGACTGATAATGTCCTGGTTCAACATTTCCTTTATTTGTCTGTTTATTTCATCCTTTTGCATTTCGGGGAGACGATATGGTTTTACGTGAATCGGACCTGCATTACTAAGGATTGGTAAAAAGAAGAGATCGTTGAAATCACGGCAGATATTGAGAATGGACTGCCGCTCTTCAGAATTGCAATGATCTAAAACCAAATGGTTTTCCAAGTGTTTTAATCGATTCAAGACAGGGTCTCGGTCATATTGGGCGTAAAGGATGTCATAACTACTTAATTTTTCCCAAGTAGGAGTAATTTTTTGGCGATTTATTTTGACAACATCAGAAGTAGAATTCAACATCGAGATTTTTGCTGATTTACCATGTGGATTTACTAAGGTATCTCCTATGAAAACACCCGGTTGTATTTCCTTTTTTATGCATAATGCTTCTTCGTTAAAGTCTACAGGAATATTTACTATTATTTCCGAACGTGGGAGAAGTTTGATTTGTTCAAGTGAGTGACTGTTTTCTTGTTTTAAATTAGTGCCGGAATGATCACCTCCGTCATCAGCAAATTGTGCTGATGTCATATAGTTTCGATGATGTTGGCTTAGGTTTTCATTATTATTTGTAATATGAGCTTTGTTAACTCTTGAAATATTATTATTCATACAAGAGGAAGAGTTTTCGGAATGAATCTCGTAGGCAGTGGGGCTCGCTGGCAATGGCTTAATTGAACTCTCACATACCGATTCATTCACAGTTTCTCTTCTGCTATTTGTTTCTTTATAATCATTTTCCTTTTTATAGGTTTTTTTATTTTCACCTTCTCGGCTAATTCTGCCGTCATTAATTTTAAGATTTCTGTCGTTCTCATTGTCTTTATCACTCTTTAAATAACTTGGGTTGCTTTCCTGCATATTAGAAATTTTACTTTTTATATTTGTTTCACTTGGACTCGAGTACTGGATACTTGCTTCTAAGTTGAGTTCTAGAAATAGCTTAGAATAATTTATTGTACATTTATATTTTTTGAGGAAATCATTTCCTATTATGCCGTCGCAGGGCAATTTACTTTTTTCTGGAACTATATGGAATGCGTGATCCATGTGTAATAACTCATTTTGAGTGGTTAATGGAATTAAGCCACAGGTTACACCATATGATGGAAAACTATCGCCTGCTAGAGTAGTTATGAAGCAGCGTTTATCCTCGTTCACTAGTGCATCATCGCGGGTGGATTCAGCTTTTATCAGGCTTATTTCCGCACCTGTATCAAGAATTAAAGTCGCTGGAGCTGATTTGGATATACTTGTTTGGAAGGAAACGGTTAGTGAATGCAGGAAGTTTTTTATTGGCACCCTTGCAATTTTGGTACTCTTTATTGGGATTGATGGTAAATGACAGCTTGGGTAGTTACTTGGCGGGAAGGTTCGCCGTCCGATACCTCCCGCATAAAATCGTTTTTCTGGGTCTGGTCTCTTTTATCAGACCACCTAACTTGTCTGAAATTTCGTAGTTGCCCATTATTTGAATTTTGTTTTTGGAAAACCTGTGATTGTAGAAATTGTGGTTGGTGTCTTTGAACTTGAGAACGCTTTAACTGCTCATGGTATATGCGAGTACGACATTCATTTAGGTTGTGATTGGGTTTGTTACAATATCCACAGATTAACCTATTTACTTCTTTTTTGACGTTTGGATAATAAGGGAATGTAGGAAACTGTCTTCTTTTAAAACAGGTTTCCTTAGTGTGGCCTTTTTTTCCACAATGATCGCAAGTGAGAGAATGGCTTGAGCGGGGTGTAGTTTGCTGGGCCTCTTCTATTCTGTATGAATGCTCTGCTGCAAAGGTGATTAGCTTTTGTAAATTTTTTTCACCTCGAGCTTTCACGATAGTCTTAAGCTGTTCGTTTCTAAGTCCGTCCTCAAATACGCGTATAGCGTTTTGTTCATTCTCACTGAGCAAGTACGTTCGGGAAGACGATTCGACAGCTTCACTAGGCGCTGAGTTTAAATCGGACAACTTTTTTGTGAGTCTGTTCGCAAACTCGTTCAAATCTTCGCGAGGACCTTGTTTGAGACGCGTCATTTCACCTTGAATAGCCAATCGCGGTCTCTTATTTTGAAATTGAGCGTTCAGCTCGGTTTTCAATTCATCCCAATCTTGGAAATCTGTGTATTTCAAGATATCATAAGCCGCGCTGATTAGCTTTGTTTTTACTAACATAAGGAAAATTTTTCGATCCGCGGCACCTTTCGCTTGCGAGAACAATAACTCGCAGCATGCAATAAAACGATGCAGATCTCCAGATTTTCCGTCGAATTCTGGGACTATATTTCGTGCATCGGATAGCGATATTTGAAGGCTTACAGCTTTATCAGCTGGATTAGGAGGGGGGTCTGTTGGCGGCATATTTGAAGAATTGTTTAAATGCACAAACCGAGTAGCGCGAATGAAACGAGTAGCTGCAAATCGACGACTACCTGGAGCCGGAGCTGCTCGCTTTCCTGACCGAGTTACAACTATTTTGATAGATTCACCTTTTCCTAATTGTAGCAGTTGTCACTTGTCAATTATACATTGGTCAATATTAGTATATGTAAAAAATAAATAAATTAGTGCTCAGGATTTGTATCCTCGAGTCAACAAAACAACAAAAAACCAAGTTTTCACGAAAGCATTAAAAAAAAAAGGAATAACTTCCACATAAAAACAAAATTTTAAATTTATCGAGGTATATACATTAAATATATATATTATATTATATTCTGTATATATTATTGTAAAGAAATTATTTAATAGATAATAAACCAAATATCTTAGTAAAAAACAAATTTTTACGAGAGCTTACTTACATTGAATTTCCTTTGTTCTCTTTTAACAAAAGAAGTCGTCGCTTGTAGCCTATATATACTTGGAAATCGGATGTCTCCTCGTCAGAATCGGTGGATTTTCCTTCGATCTCTGCAATTGCCTGCTCCACCTCCTTTATTTCATTAGTTTTACTGTCCTTACTGTCCATGAGTTGTTGGGTGAGGTCTTCTGGTTAAAGTTTTTTAAGCTGTTTAGCGTTTTTCACTGTTTTACACAATCCCTGAGCACCTGGCTGGGATTGGGTTGTTTTTTTTTTTTTTACCTTTTATAGTTAGCTGATTTAGTTGCACAGGTAGCTGGGAATAAAATCCGCTCCGCTGCCACCAAAATTTTGTTACGGCTGATGCGTATTGGGCGTCATCTACAACAGGACTTGGGAGTGCTTTCAACTAAATGAGAAGATAACCAGCCCCTTATTGTTTTCAATGGTTTTTCTTTATTTGGTTGAGAGCACATTCACTTCAAAATTTAACTCAAGGAAACAATTTATCTCTCGCACTTATTTCGATGTTTATTAAAAAACAGAAGCACAAATAATTTCATATATATAAATTCAAATTATATTATAGTACAATAATTTTTAGTTAAGAATTACAAAAGTTCTACCAAGTTCGATAATTTCCCTTTATTTACTGCCCGACTTCAAAACTTGACAAAAACTGTATGACTGCCCCAGCCAATGCTGTCCATCACCTTCTTTATTTCGCATCAATCGATGTCTCAGCGATAACACCCCCTAATTACCTATCATTGCTGAATATCGCTTAAAGTGATTGGCGCATCATTCATACATAGTAATGTAGGGGAAACGCTTATGTACAAGCGAAGTGCATTCGCCTCAAGTGCAAAAGACCCGGCTGCTGATTAAGCTTTTTGGCTATTTCATATATGTAATTTGATGGGGTCAATGAATAATGCGACAGCAATTATTGATTGCAAAATTAATGTAAGTCGCCGCAAAAGCTGGCAATTTGCTTTTACAATTTGCAATAATGGAAAAAAAAAAACAATTTATTGCGTTCATAGGGAATGAGTGAGGTCTTTGCCCCTAAGTAATGAGTGCATCCAGCGACTCATTACAAACGTATTAGCAAGCAAAATAGTCGCTACACGTTTTCGTGATTATTCAGCCAGAGCTGGTAACAGCCACAGTTATAGGGCTGCCCGATTAACTCGAGCTTCCCAATATTTACGTGCCACAAACCGAGCAAGAATGACTCAGCCTTCGGGTTCCGTTTCAGGGTCATCTGACCTTAAAATAACTCTAACTGATGCACGAAATATGATCCCAGAGTTTGATGGAAACTCAGGTGATCTGCATCGGTATCTTGCGTGTTGCGATATGCTATTCTTAACTTCTAAGAGTGATACCGACAAGAAAATATTGCTTCGTATCTTAAAAACAAAGCTAACTGGCCCGGCATACGACATCTTTAAATATAAAGAAGTCACAAACTGGGAGGAGTTAAAAACTGAACTTGTCGAGCAATTTCAGGAGCATAGATCACGAGTAGCCATTCAAGGACAGTTATTGCGACTTAAGAAAACTCCATGGGAAAGTGTAAATGATTTTGCCTCGCACATCTCAAAACAGTTAGCTGATTTAAATAGTGCCACAGTAAATGAGGCCACTGAGCCCTCAGCTCGAAGTTATCTGATTTCGGAGAATGAGAAAAATGCCATGAATTTGAAGATGGCTTAAAAAGTGATCAACTTAAGGTTATCATTAAGGCACGATCTGAAACCTCACTAAGAAAGCTTATAACTTTCGCTTCTGAACATGCTCAACGCATTGAGGAGTCACAACCTAATAGCCAGAGAACTACACCAAATATGCTGGTGTGTGAGTTCTGTGCCAAAAGAGGTCATGCCAAGGAAAACTGTTTCAAAAGGAAACAGTTATCCCTAATGCATTCCTACCCAAATATTAAACGAGAAATTAATAGGATCACGTGCGATTACTGCCGTAAGCCAAATCACAATGCTCAAGACTGCAGGAAAAAACAATTCGACGAGCGTCGTACTCAGTATCCAAACAGGCATACTCAATACGAGGCCCATCCAAGAGCATTCCAGCAGCAAAACTATTCTCACATTGGCAGTAACGACAGAGGACAACCTCGACACATGAGACAGGTACGTTGGACTACCCCAGAAAACGTTTCTTTGGGAAACGATTACACGCGGGCGTATTCAGACGGCGAAACTTCCCGCGAGAAAAATACACAAGCTGTCATCCACCAACCACACAAATAAGCCTAGTTAGCACTCCAGTGAAAGTGCAAAATAGCGCCCTAGTGATTTCGGTTAGTATAAATATATCCCAGAGAGATGAAGTAAACCTTATAATAGATACAGGTGCTGAAATAAGATTTCTCAAAGCTGAAGTCACTGACGATTCAGCACTCATTTATGAAAAAGAAAAATGTGCCATAACCACTCTATCCGGAAATTGCTTTCCATCATTTGGAGTTTCTTATGGAATAATAACCATTGGAAATACTTGCCAATTAGAACATCCTTTTCACATAATACGAAACGATAATAATCTACCCTATGACGAGATTATCGGGAATGACTTTTTATCTAAATAAAGGTGTATTATAGATTATTCTAAAAATATTTTGATATTGAACGCACACTCAAGTCAGCTGATAACGCATTTTCGGGATTAACTATTTAAAAGGCATACGTAAAAGTCATTATCTTATATATCCACAGGCACTTTTAAATTCTTCCGAAATCAACGCTCGGTAGACTTGGGAATTGCTGCTTATTATTATTACAGGCTTTCCCAAGTAATTGCTGGTACGCTGGTACTTCTGGCTTTTGCTGCGTTCTTTAGGTGATCACTTTGTCGGACAACTTTCTTAACTGGCAATGAAAGCATATATTGACTCGGATCTAGCAGAGACGGCCTTAATATAGATTGATTTTTGGATGGGTTTCTACCTTTGTCACCTGTAGTACTTTCCGTGTCGCGTTCTTCTAATATGTTCGCGGCTTCATCTATACTCATATCTGCAGGTACAGTATACGGGGTTATACCATCCTCAGCCGTGATTACCTTATAATCTTTATCGCGAGACTTGGCTTCAGATATCGTCTTAGGTAGTTTTGAAGATGGTTTCAGACTTTCTCCTATACCACTAGCTGTAAAGTGGCGCTTGGAAGCTGGTGATAACGGTTGTCTTGGTGATGATATTTCAGCCAGTTCGAAGAAATTATCTTCCATTCTTTCAGGTGTATTTTCTTTTAAGGGTGATGTTTGTGTCGATATTTCACCTCTAAAAATAAATATAGTTTGAGTAGTACTATCCCGCAAGCTTTTCTGTTTCATAGTATTTTCTGGTGGTATACGAATATTTGTTTTTTCATCTGTCACTCGCGTAGCTTTTCGTGTTAAGTTTGAAAATTTTATTAATTCATTTCGGTAATTATACCATTTTTCCCTATCAGATAAATTCTTGTTTTTTAATATTTTTTCCATAGTCTTATCGAACCTAGATTGATTCAGGGAATCATCAATCTCGTTTTCCAATTTTTAGTAAACTTCTGGTGAAAGACATAACTTCCTATTCAGATTATTGTTTTTAAACATATTTCTCAATTATTGAACCAATTGCACCTAATAATACACTTCCTAGCAACACTGGTAAACAACCTCCTCGCTGTATCAGTATTTTACGTTGTCTGGGTACAGATCTTTTTGCAACAACCAGTTTTCGTAAATCCTTTTTATACGTACAGAGCGAATTGTATATCTTTCTGCGAGGATTATGATTTCCCTTCAAAGTATTAAGAGTAATTTCACAAAGTGTTTTTATAACTTCGGGGTCGGCGTTTTTAATAAAGACGTGCCTTAATTTTGGTCTCGCTGTTCTAAGAGCATATAGCATATTGTTGTCCCTTAATCGATTCATTCGTGACACCATTTTTACCGGTCAAGGAGTTATGCGGGCAAAAGCAAGTTGTAAAATCTTTATTAAAAATATCAGTACGGAATCTTAATACCTCGTTGATATCTTGAGTTGAATCTATCAGTAAATATCCGTGTGGCGTCTGCGTAATCTCTTTATATATTTTTAGCAACTCTGAACTATTTTCTGGATAAATCTGCCTCGCTAAATGGATATACTGGCTTTTATCACGAGGGTTTTTAAATACAACGAGGTATTTACAGTTAAGTGATATGTCTCGACGAAACTTATCCTGGTGAGATACATTTTGTGTTACAAGATTGCGATGGTGAGAGCCTTTTGTAAAGAGTTCACATACTTGTCTGCTAAAAGCATTTAACATCATATCATCCAATACAATTAATGTAGGTTCCTATGTATAATTTACAAACTCTTTAGGGATGCTATCAATAAATTCGATGTTATTGAATGTGGTATCTGAAGGCAGAGCCATATGTTCTGTATTACACCATATAACTCTTGTCATTTTTGGCCGTGTTAAAAACATATTATTGAGAAGGTTTTTTATAAATGTTGTTTTCCCACAGCCTGAAGGCCCAGCAACCATCATTGTAAATGGGTGTTTTAACGCGATCACTTTTACCGTAAAAGCAAAAGCTCTTGATAACAGGCTTTTTTGTATATAAACCCCAACATTTTGCAACAAGGTACTTATATAATTTTTCAAGAATGAGCAGAAGTTAAATTATTAATGAACTACATAGGCCAGCCCGCAAAAACTTTAAGCGTCGTCGTTTAACGATTAAAGGCAAAGATGACCTGTGGCAGGCAGACTTAGTTGATATGCGTTTATATGCTCAAGAAAATCAAAACTTTAGCTTTTTGCTAACTGTAATTGATACACTTTCTAAATACGCATGGGCTTTGCCAATTAAAGACAAAAGTGGGATAGAAGTCACTAAAGCAATGCAGCTAATTTTCAATCAGGGTCGTATTCAAAGAAACTTGTAAACAGATGATGGAAAAGAGTTCTACAACAAGTCGTTTGAGCGCTTAATGGGTAAATATGATGTTAATCATTATTCAACTTATAGTTCATTAAAAGCGTCAATAGTAGAAAGATTTAATAGAACGCTGAAAAATATTATTTGGAAAGAGTTTAGTATGAATGGTAATTATCACTGGTTGAGTATTCAGGACAGGTTAACAAACAAGTATAACAGAACGAAGCATCGAACTATTAAGATGAGGCCTATAGACGTAGGCCCTGTTGATGAGGTTCGTTTATTACTAACTGTGTATAAAAAGCCAAAAACAAAATCACGCCCAAAGTACAAAGTAGAAACAAACATGTTTTTGAAAAAGCCTACACCCCAAACTGGTCTACTAAAATTTTCAAAAGAAAAGAGGTAAAAAACACTTATCCAGTAACTTACATTTTTGAAGACTATCAAGGAGTTATAATACAGGGCGGCTTTTATCTGCTCGAGCTATCTCCAGTCAAATATCCTGATACTTACCTTGTAGAAAAAGTTTTAAAATGACGAAACGGTAAAGTTTATATGAAATGGCTTGGTTTTAGACAAAAGCACAACACATGGATTAATATAAAAGACGTTTTATAAACAGCCTTTATCGCAGTCACAATGCCGATCTTAAAGCGTGAATCTGATCGTTAAAGACATTTAGAATTTAACTTTGGATGACAGGAAATAAGACAAACTAGCAAGGAGTGGTTTCTTTTACAGACATAGACATAGCAAAATGTTATTTTTGTTGTATGGAAATTAGCGCCTTGTAAGCCGAAGTCTAGGTAGGCTGTTATTAAATTCAACTTAGACTGTAACGTGTGCTGGAAGAAGTATAAAGAAAAACTCTTTCTTATGTTTGTCTAATTAAATATTTATTTAAAATCGAAGATTGGCTTCTTTGACAGGTTGCTCTTGGTTTTCCTACAAATCCCTAACACGGCCGTCCTGCTACCAAAACTTTTTTTTAGATAAATGTTAGCAATACGTTTGTATTTTCTTATAATTCTTTAATGTGTTTCTTTTATGGTTAGTATTTATATAATTTTTTTTATTAGCAATTTAAATATATATGCGCAAATATTTTTATTTTACTTTTCGAGCCCAGATTTCGGTTTATTCCTCTGACTTTGTCGTCCGCGTGCTCCAATTTTATTCCGCGTAATCCAACGGCTTATTTTACCCAATTCCAATTGACTTCGATGTCGTCGGTCTTGTCTTCTACGTACTGTTTGTTTTCTTCTTCTTTTTTCTCGCCTTATATATTTTACTTTCTATTTTTTTCTTGGTTAATTGGTCTCAGCTGAATCTTCTTTATTTTTTTTTGTTGAGTGCTCTGTCGCGGAACCTTCGAGACTCTCGTTTCTTCGTTTTTTCTTCTTTTTTGGGATGGTTATTATTATTTATTAAGTATTAGGTATTATTTATTTAATCATTTTATTTAAGTAGGTATATTCGGTGATTATTTATTATTATTTTATAGATAGATATTAATTTTAAGATATTAAAGTATTTATTATCATGATCTTTCTTAGGCTAAATGAGATTCCAATCTTTCATTTATTATTATTTATTTATCTATTTAAATGAAGTAGCTGCATCTATATTTACAGCAAATATTGGGGACGTCTTACAGCATACGTTACATTCCTCCCCTTCTTGGGTAAAAAACAATGTTAATCAGATTTTTTTTTTCATTACCTCCCAAAGTACAACATATGCCAAAAATTTGGAATTAGACCGACACCGGCACTTACGTACTCATGATATTGATGCAATATGATCCGAGTTAGTTGGCATAATTGCCAGTGTGATCTTCCACGGACTTCAAAGCTTTGTGAAAAGTTGCTGGACGAGGGCAAGGTTTCTAAATTCTAGCAATTTATTATTTAAAAGATTCTTTACTTTAGGAGTATTAAAATTTCTTAAAATTCTTCGTAATTGGAACTAGCGCGTTCCTATTTCGAGTAATTCATTAAAAACCTGTGCCTTTATACGTAATTCTTAATTAGTTAATTGATTGTGACGAGCAATAGATGCTTGGTCTACTACGCCCTTAGGAAATGAACCTTCGGGTCAACAACTACTATATTATGTTATGAGAATAATCCTTACATCTTAATTGGGTGGATTACTATTAAAGATCATTTTATTGTTTTATTGGGTGAACTCTTTGATAACGAAAGAAAATACTAATTAATATATATATATATATATATATATATTGTTATAGTTATTTAATTTTTAAATAAAAGCCGGTTTTGTTAACTGATCTAGTATATTTCTTCCTTGATAAAATAAACACCTGGTCGACTTAAGCTCAGTACGAATACTGATTTGTTCTACTCAATTGGCTTGTTTCCTATTACCTCCTGCCAGTTGTACATATGTATGTGGGTGAATTTTCCTGTTTTTCTAACAATCGGCCTTTCCTGACGGTGAGGAGTCCTCGCCGAACACGTCCCTAATTGTTGATTCTTCTAGATTACTTCTCTTCAACATACTAAGTTGGTTAAAATCGATACACTGGATCCTTAATATATCTTTGCAGTCAATAGAACACACTGGGTCCCTCCCTTTTCTAGTATACTGAACTAATCAGAGGACTCACTGGGTCCTTTCGTTTTCCTTCTGGCATACTGAGCCAATTAAAGGACGCACTTGCTCCTTTACTTTCCTTCTGGCATACTGAGCCAATTAAAGGACTCGCTTGCTCCTTTACTTTCCTTCTGGCATACTGAGCCAATTAAAGGACTCACTTGCTCCTTTACTTTTATTCTGGCATACTAAGCCACTCAGAGGACACACTGGGTCCTTTCTTTTTATTTCTGACATACTGAGTCAGTCGAAGGAACCACTGGGTCCTTTTGTGAATCTATTGAATGTGGGACTACTCGTTGTCGTCTATTGTCTGAGGTTTAAACTGCCTCAGACGATCACTGGCTACCACACCTTTGAATCTGCGCTTGTCCTTTGAAAAAGTTGCTACTCTATATCGATCGTTCCCCAATACTTCTGCTATTTTAACGGGACCTATGAACCTTGATACTAATTTTCCACTGGTAATACCTTTTACGTTGAACGTTCTTTCAACAATTACTATGTCTCCCTCTGTAAACTTTCGCGGTCTTAGCCGACTTCGATCGAACTGGACTTTCATTTTTACTGCATTTTCGTCGTCGTTGTCTCGATCGTCGATTTTATGTATGATCTTAGGCTTTATCACGTCCAGCTTTTTCCTTTTGAAGCACTCATCTCGTGTATGTCCTTTTATTTTGCAAAAGTCGTAACTTTTCTCAGTCGTAAATTTTGAACATTCGATTTTTTTATGTCCTGTTAGCCCGCACAAATAACATTTCAATCTTTCAACATTTCTTAATGCACCTTGCGCTTTATCAGTTTGTCGTCAATTAGAAGAAACTAAACTACTTTCATTATTAGCTATAAAATATTTTAACAGTGATTTGGTGTCTTGACAACCCGCTGCTTTTGCACCTGATTTCAAGAACGGATCATTAACGGTGTTTATCATAACATCTGCTATAATGCCGTCTGAAAGGTTACAGCTTTGACCTAAGGAGAGCTTTTTATAATAAAAGTCGATAAGATTTGTCTCACGATTCCGCTCGCTATTAACTAGTTCCTTCAGCTTTGAAAATCTTCCTCTTTGTGGTGGAAATGCTTCAATTAATTTTTCTTTCCACTCTCTCCAGGTACATGACAAATTTTCTTGGTTACTGTACCAGCTTTTTGCATTTCCCTCCAATTTATTTGTCATGCAAAAAATTTTTGCTGTTGAATCCCAATGGTACATTTTCCCAGTAGCCTCAATCATCTGCAACCATTTCTCGACGTTCATTCCATCCAAATTTCCCCTAAACGCAGGTATGCTATCTATACGGCCCTGATATCGACCAGTTCGCTTCTTCAGTTGTTGTTTTAGGGTTTTAATTCTCTTTTCCAAATGTGACCTTTTCCTATTATTTTGGGTACGACGTGAGTGTGAATGAGCGGAACTCGAAGATGATGATGAATTTGTAGTTGTAGTAGTGGTAGAACTAGAACTTGAACTACTGCTGGTTGTCGATGGGCTTCTCTTCCTTCGTTTTTCCCCTTTTCCAGTCTTCATTTTTCTTTATAATCAAAAATTGGTGGTACGTACCTGTTTTTACGCATACAATTAACAACAGGATCTTTTGTTGCGTTTGAACTATGCTACAATGTATCCTTGTAATATACTTGCTACAGTAAAACAACAGTTGAGTTATTCACTTCGAACTTACACTATGCACGCACACATCTCAGCACTTGTGTTATCTATCACAGGATTATGTTCACCGCGTTATTGTTTTATTCCCACATGTACATATACTATACGTTATACTTGTTAAAATTTTACTTTAAAAAATTAATCTTAAAGCACGTCAGGCACTATTCCACTTCTGATTTGTTATAGTTATTTAATTTTTAAATAAAAGCCGGTTTTGTTAACTGATCTAGTATATTTCTTCCTTGATAAAATAAACACCTGGTCGACTTAAGCTCAGTACGAATACTGATTTGTTCTACTCAATTGGCTTGTTTCCTATTACCTCCTGCCAGTTGTACATATGTATGTGGGTGAATTTTCCTGTTTTTCTAACAATATATATAATTTTTTTGATAAATTTTGAGGGTTTAATATAACTTTAGTAGGAAAATTAGAATATGGTCAATTTTATTGCAGATGGACAAAAATTCCATTTAATTTGATTTAACGTTGTTGTCTGTGCGGACTTAATTGTATTACAAAAAAAAAAACTAAATAATTTCTTGTGCAGAAGAAGTATCTTTTCCACTTTCGTCTGACAGCCTATAGACCAAATCAGATTTTTTTTCTAGGACAGTGCATATGAAGAATTTTGGCGCAAGCTTAGCTGAAAATCCCTGTACAGCATCAGAGATTCCATAGTTACGTTTGTAAACTACATCTCCCTCTTGAAACTTCACTTTACCTTTATCGAAATATTTCTTGTTGACCTCATAGGTCTTCAGAATTTTTTTGGATATGTCATCGTAAATTTTCTCTAGCTGGTTTAGGTATTTGGTCCTATGTTCTAGACCGGCTGTTTCGATTGGATCATACAAGGTGTAATCTGATGCTGAAAACGTGTATTCGCGCCCGAAATTTAAATAGAAGGGAGAGTATCCGGTGACTGCATTGACCGCCGTACGCAAGGCAACGTGAATAGGTCCCACTTCGTGGTCCCAACCTCTATGTTATCCATTACATATGACCTGAGCGCGCTTTGTTGTGTTTAACTAATTGGAAAAACTTAAGCAGAATTAACGAGCTATGTATAATGCACAATGTAAACATGCACCTTCTTAGGGCTGTTAGAAATAATACACTCAATTTTTGGGGTTCCATAAGACCACTAATTATCTTTATTATCACTGTAGATGTTTCCCTTTATTTTTTGGGATTTTGACAAAGATTCACTCCCCTTATATGATTTATTAATTTTCCCTCTTTCTGAGTTTTTACACAAATTTACATTCACGTATAAATTTTATTGAACTAGCCTTTTCTAGGTTTTCAAATAAGAATTACTGATTTTCACTTTATTGGGCTTCTACAAGGTTTCACTTCACTTCTTAAAATTAGCTTTTTGCTCTTTACGTCGAAATTTCTGCGAGGCGTCCCGTTGGCGGGTGAAAACAAACTCCTCGAGGTTTGGCCAAATTGCAAGCTATATGCATCAATGTAAAACTGTAATCTGATATGCACTTGTGCGCCCGTCTTGAAATATTAATTTTAAGAGGGTGCGAATAATTGTGATAATTGTATGTATGTATGTACATACAATTAGATTGGAAAAATAGGTACTGTACGTATGTAGAGTGTACATGCGGGAAAACAGTAAGAAGACACTGTATGTAGGTAAGTGTGCATATCGTGTGAGTGGAATGTGTGTCTGATAACAAAATGCGATTTATGCTAAATTGCATTTTATTATAATGTGGGAATCCAGCGACTCATTACAAACGTATTAGCAAGCAAAATAGTCGCTACACGTTTTCGTGATTATTCAGCCAGAGCTGGTAACAGCCACAGTTATAGGGCTGCCCGATTAACTCGAGCTTCCCAATATTTACGTGCCACAAACCGAGCAAGAATGACTCAGCCTTCGGGTTCCGTTTCAGGGTCATCTGACCTTAAAATAACTCTAACTGATGCACGAAATATGATCCCAGAGTTTGATGGAAACTCAGGTGATCTGCATCGGTATCTTGCGTGTTGCGATATGCTATTCTTAACTTCTAAGAGTGATGCCGACAAGAAAATATTGCTTCGTATCTTAAAAACAAAGCTAACTGGCCCGGCATACGACATCTTTAAATATAAAGAAGTCACAAACTGGGAGGAGTTAAAAACTGAACTTGTCGAGCAATTTCAGGAGCATAGATCACGAGTAGCCATTCAAGGACAGTTATTGCGACTTAAGAAAACTCCATGGGAAAGTGTAAATGATTTTGCCTCGCGCATCTCAAAACAGTTAGCTGATTTAAATAGTGCCACAGTAAATGAGGCCACTGAGCCCTCAGCTCGAAGTTATCTGATTTCGGAGAATGAGAAAAATGCCATGAATTTGAAGATGGCTTAAAAAGTGATCAACTTAAGGTTATCATTAAGGCACGATCTGAAACCTCACTAAGAAAGCTTATAACTTTCTCTTCTGAACATGTTCAACGCATTGAGGAGTCACAACCTAATAGCCAGAGAACTACACCAAATATGCTGGTGTGTGAGTTCTGTGCCAAAAGAGATCATGCCAAGGAAAACTGTTTCAAAAGGAAACAGTTATCCCTAATGCATTCCTACCCAAATATTAAACGAGAAATTAAAAGGATCACGTGCGATTACTGCCGTAAGCCAAATCACAATGCTCAAGACTGCAGGAAAAAACAATTCGACGAGCTGCGTACTCAGTATCCAAACAGGCATACTCAATACGAGGCCCATCAAAGAGCATTCCAGCAGCAAAACTATTCTCACATTGGCAGTAACGACAGAGGACAACCTCGACACATGAGACAGGTACGTTGGACTACCCCAGAAAACGTTTCTTTGGGAAACGATTACACGCGGGCGTATTCAGACGGCGAAACTTCCCGCGAGAAAAATACACAAGCTGTCATCCACCAACCACACAAATAAGCCTAGTTAGCACTCCAGTGAAAGTGCAAAATAGCGCCCAAGTGATTTCGGTTAGTATAAATATATCCCAGAGAGATGAAGTAAACCTTATAATAGATACAGGTGCTGAAATAAGATTTCTCAAAGCTGAAGTCACTGACGATTCAGCACTCATTTATGAAAAAGAAAAATGTGCCATAACCACTCTATCCGGAAATTGCTTTCCATCATTTGGAGTTTCTTATGGAATAATAACCATTGGAAATACTTGCCAATTAGAACATCCTTTTCACATAATACGAAACGATAATAATCTACCCTATGACGAGATTATCGGGAATGACTTTTTATCTAAATAAAGGAGTATTATAGATTATTCTAAAAATATTTTGATATTGAACGCACACTCAAGTCAGCTGATAACGCATTTTCGGGATTAACTATTTAAAAGGCATACGTAAAAGTCATTATCTTATATATCCACAGGCACTTTTAAATTCTTCCGAAATCAACGCTCGGTAGACTTGGGAATTGCTGCTTATTATTATTACAGGCTTTCCCAAGTAATTGCTGGTACGCTGGTATTTCTGGCTTTTGCTGCGTTCTTTAGGTGATCACTTTGTCGGACAACTTTCTTAACTGGCAATGAAAGCATATATTGACTCGGATCTAGCAGAGACGGCCTTAATATAGATTGATTTTTGGATGGGTTTCTACCTTTGTCACCTGTAGTACTTTCCGTGTCGCGTTCTTCTAATATGTTCGCGGCTTCATCTATACTCATATCTGCAGGTACAGTATACGGGGTTATACCATCCTCAGCCGTGATTACCTTATAATCTTTATCGCGAGACTTGGCTTCAGATATCGTCTTAGGTAGTTTTGAAGATGGTTTCAGACTTTCTCCTATACCACTAGCTGTAAAGTGGCGCTTGGAAGCTGGTGATAACGGTTGTCTTGGTGATGATATTTCAGCCAGTTCGAAGAAATTATCTTCCATTCTTTCAGGTGTATTTTCTTTTAAGGGTGATGTTTGTGTCGATATTTCACCTCTAAAAATAAATATAGTTTGAGTAGTACTATCCCGCAAGCTTTTCTGTTTCATAGTATTTTCTGGTGGTATACGAATATTTGTTTTTTCATCTGTCACTCGCGTAGCTTTTCGTGTTAAGTTTGAAAATTTTATTAATTCATTTCGGTAATTATACCATTTTTCCCTATCAGATAAATTCTTGTTTTTTAATATTTTTTCCATAGTCTTATCGAACCTAGATTGATTCAGGGAATCATCAATCTCGTTTTCCAATTTTTAGTAAACTTCTGGTGAAAGACATAACTTCTTATTCAGATTATTGTTTTTAAACATATTTCTCAATTATTGAACCAATTACACCTAATAATACACTTCCTAGCAACACTGGTAAACAACCTCCTCGCTGTATCAGTATTTTACGTTGTCTGGGTACAGATCTTTTTGCAACAACCAGTTTTCGTAAATCCTTTTTATACGTACAGAGCGAATTGTATATCTTTCTGCAAGGATTATGATTTCCCTTCAAAGTATTAAGAGTAATTTCACAAAGTGTTTTTCTAACTTCGGGGTCGGCGTTTTAATAAAGACGTGCCTTAATTTTGGTCTCGCTGTTCTAAGAGCATATAGCATATTGTTGTCCCTTAATCGATTCATTCGTGACACCATTTTTACCGGTCAAGGAGTTATGCGGGCAAAAGCAAGTTGTAAAATCTTTATTAAAAATATCTGTACGGAATCTTAATACCTCGTTGATATCTTGAGTTGAATCTATCAGTAAATATCCGTGTGGCGTCTGCGTAATCTCTTTATATATTTTTAGCAACTCTGAACTATTTTCTGGATAAATCTGCCTCGCTAAATGGATATACTGGCTTTTATCACGAGGGTTTTTAAATACAACGAGGTATTTACAGTTAAGTGATATGTCTCGACGAAACTTATCCTGGTGAGATACATTTTGTGTTACAAGATTGCGATGGTGAGAGCCTTTTGTAAAGAGTTCACATACTTGTCTGCTAAAAGCATTTAACATCATATCATCCAATACAATTAATGTAGGTTCCTATGTATAATTTACAAACTCTTCAGGGATGCTATCAATAAATTCGATGTTATTGAATGTGGTATCTGAAGGCAGAGCCATATGTTCTGTATTACACCATATAACTCTTGTCATTTTTGGCCGTGTTAAAAACATATTATTGAGAAGGTTTTTTATAAATGTTGTTTTCCCACAGCCTGAAGGCCCAGCAACCATCATTGTAAATGGGTGTTTTAACGCGATCATTTTTACCGTAAAAGCAAAAGCTCTTGATAACAGGCTTTTTTGTATATAAACCCCCACATTTTGCAACAAGGTACTTATATAATTTTTCAAGAATGAGCAGAAGTTAAATTATTAATGAACTACATAGGCCAGCCCGCAAAAACTTTAAGCGTCGTCGTTTAACGATTAAAGGCAAAGATGACCTGTGGCAGGCAGACTTAGTTGATATGCGTTTATATGCTCAAGAAAATCAAAACTTTAGCTTTTTGCTAACTGTAATTGATACACTTTCTAAATACGCATGGGCTTTGCCAATTAAAGACAAAAGTGGGATAGAAGTCACTAAAGCAATGCAGCTAATTTTCAATCAGGGTCGTATTCAAAGAAACTTGCAAACAGATGATGGAAAAGAGTTCTACAACAAGTCGTTTGAGCGCTTGATGGGTAAATATGATGTTAATCATTATTCAACTTATAGTTCATTAAAAGCGTCAATAGTAGAAAGATTTAATAGAACGCTGAAAAATATTATTTGGAAAGAGTTTAGTATGAATGGTAATTATCACTGGTTGAGTATTCAGGACAGGTTAACAAACAAGTATAACAGAACGAAGCATCGAACTATTAAGATGAGGCCTATAGACGTAGGCCCTGTTGATGAGGTTCGTTTATTACTAACTGTGTATAAAAAGCCAAAAACAAAATCACGCCCAAAGTACAAAGTGGGAGACTTTGTTCGTATAAGTAGAAACAAACATGTTTTTGAAAAAGCCTACACCCCAAACTGGTCTACTAAAATTTTCAAAAGAAAAGAGGTAAAAAACACTTATCCAGTAACTTACATTTTTGAAGACTATCAAGGAGTTATAATACAGGGCGGCTTTTATCTGCTCGAGCTATCTCCAGTCAAATATCCTGATACTTACCTTGTAGAAAAAGTTTTAAAATGACGAAACGGTAAAGTTTATATGAAATGGCTTGGTTTTAGACAAAAGCACAACACATGGATTAATATAAAAGACGTTTTATAAACAGCCTTTATCGCAGTCACAATGCCGATCTTAAAGCGTGAATCTGATCGTTAAAGACATTTAGAATTTAACTTTGGATGACAGGAAATCAGACAAACTAGCAAGGAGTGGTTTCTTTTACAGACATAGGACATAGCAAAATGTTATTTTTGTTGTATGGAAATTAGCGCCTTGTAAGCCGAAGTCTAGGTAGGCTGTTATTAAATTCAACTTAGACTGTAACGTGTGCTGGAAGAAGTATAAAGAAAAACTCTTTCTTATGTTTGTCTAATTAAATATTTATTTAAAATCGAAGATTGGCTTCTTTGACAGGTTGCTGTTGGTTTTCCTACAAATCCCTAACACGGCCGTCCTGCTACCAAAACTTTTTTTTAGATAAATGTTAGTAATACGTTTGTATTTTCTTATAATTCTTTAATGTGTTTCTTTTATGGTTAGTATTTATATAATTTTTTTTATTAGCAATTTAAATATATATGCGCAAATATTTTTATTTTACTTTTCGAGCCCAGATTTCGGTTTATTCCTCTGACTTTGTCGTCCGCGTGCTCCAATTTTATCCCGCGTAATCCAACGGCTTATTATACCCTAGATGAAATCATAGGGGTATACTAAGTTTGTCATTCCGTTTGTAACACCTCGAAATAATGATGGTAGAGCAAAATGGATTGGACACCCATTCATAATATTAAAAGTTATTTCGATTTTTGCATGTCCGTCCGTCCGTCCGTCCGTCTGTCCGTCCGTCCGTCCGTCCGTCCGTCCGTCTGTGCGCACGATAACTTGAGAACGCGAACACGTAGAGAGCTGAAATTTTGTACACAGACTTTAAAAAAAAAAAGTAAAATTAAGTTCGAAAATGAGCCAAATCGGGCAACTCCTTCGTGGGGTTGCCATATAAAAATTTCGTTTTCCGCTATATATTTGGTCACTGCCTGAGAACGCGTCGACATAGAGAGCTGAAATTTCGCACATGATGTTTTTACTACATTAGGAAATAAAATGTCAAAAATGGACTAAATCGGGCAACTCTTTCTTGGTGTTGCCATATAAAAATTTCGGTTTTTTACGTATACTTTGAAAACGATCAGTCCAAGACATTTTTATGGTACTAAAAACTTCTGCAGAATACGAAATCCTATAAAATTGGTTATAATCATTTTGTCTGTGCGACAAACCGTTCTAGAAATATATGCGAAAAACAACTTCAAAATCAATACTTGAATAGATCGGTGACCATACGAAATTTAATACGGGCATTCATCTAGGGTATCCTAAGAATTGGTCTTAGACCAATTCTAGCTTTTTTACTTGTTTTACCCAATTCCAATTGACTTCGATGTCGTCGGTCTTGTCTTCTACGTACTGTTTGTTTTCTTCTTCTTTTTTCTCGCCTTATATATTTTACTTTCTATTTTTTTCTTGGTTAATTGGTCTCAGCTGAATCTTCTTTATTTTTTTTTTGTTGGGTGCTCTGTCGCGGAACCTTCGAGACTCTCGTTTCTTCGTTTTTTCTTCTTTTTTGGGATGGTTATTATTATTTATTAAGTATTAGGTATTATTTATTTACTTATTTAAGTAGGTATATTCGGTGATTATTTATTATTATTTTATAGATAGATATTAATTTTAAGATATTAAAGTATTTATTATTATGATCTTTCTTAGGCTAAATGAGATTCCAATCTTTCATTTCTTATTATTTATTTATCTATTTAAATGAAGTAGCTGCATCTATATTTACAGCAAATATTGGGGACGTCTTACAGCATACGTTACATTCCTCCCCTTCTTGGGTAAAAAACAATGTTAATCAGATTTTTTTTTTTCATTACCTCCCAAAGTACAACATATGCCAAAAATTTGGAATTAGACCGACACCGGCACTTACGTACTCATGATATTGATGCAATATGATCCGAGTTAGTTGGCATAATTGCCAGTGTGATCTTCCACGGACTTCAAAGCTTTGTGAAAAGTTGCTGGACGAGGGCAAGGTTTCTAAATTCTAGCAATTTATTATTTAAAAGATTCTTTACTTTAGGAGTATTAAAATTTCTTAAAATTCTTCGTAATTGGAACTAGCGCGTTCCTATTTCGAGTAATTCATTAAAAACCTGTGCCTTTATACGTAATTCTTAATTAGTTAATTGATTGTGACGAGCAATAGATGCTTGGTCTACTACGCCCTTAGGAAATGAACCTTCGGATCAACAACTACTATGTTATGTTATGAGAATAATCCTTACATCTTAATTGGGTGGATTACTATTAAAGATCATTTTATTGGGTGAACTCTTTGATAACGAAAGAAAATACTAATTAATATATATATATATATATATATATATATATATATATATAAATTTTTTGATAAAATTTTGAGGGTTTAATATAACTTTAGTAGGAAAATTAGAATATGGTCAATTTTATTGCAGATGGACAAAAATTCCATTTAATTTGATTTAACGTTGTTGTCTGTGCGGACTTAATTGTATTACAAAAAAAAACTAAATAATTTCTTGTGCAGAAGAAGTATTATTTCCACTTTCGTCTGACAGCCTATAGACCAAATCAGATTTTTTTTCTAGGACAGTGCATATGAAGAATTTTGGCGCAAGCTTAGCTGAAAATCCCTGTACAGCATCAGAGATTCCATAGTTACGTTTGTAAACTACATCTCCCTCTTGAAACTTCACTTTACCTTTATCGAAATATTTCTTGTTGACCTCATAGGTCTTCAGAATTTTTTTGGATATGTCATCGTAAATTTTCTCTAGCTGGTTTAGGTATTTGGTCCTATGTTCTAGACCGGCTGTTTCGATTGGATCATACAAGGTGTAATCTGATGCTGAAAACGTGTATTCGCGCCCGAAATTTAAATAGAAGGGAGAGTATCCGGTGACTGCATTGACCGCCGTACGCAAGGCAACGTGAATAGGCCCCACTTCGTGGTCCCAACCTCTATGTTATCCATTACATATGACCTGAGCGCGCTTTGTTGTGTTTAACTAATTGGAAAAACTTAAGCAGAATTAACGAGCTATGTATAATGCACAATGTAAACATGCACCTTCTTAGGGCTGTTAGAAATAATACACTCAATTTTTGGGGTTCCATAAGACCACTAATTATCTTTATTATCACTGTAGATGTTTCCCTTTATTTTTTGGGATTTTTACAAAGATTCACTCCCCTTATATGATTTATTAATTTTCCCTCTTTCTGAGTTTTTACACAAATTTACATTCACGTATAAATTTTATTGAGCTAGCCTTTTCTAGGTTTTCAAATAAGAATTACTGATTTTCACTTTATTGGGCTTCTACAAGGTTTCACTTCACTTCTTAAAATTAGCTTTTTGCTCTTTACGTCGAAATTTCTGCGAGGCGTCCCGTTGGCGGGTGAAAACAAACTCCTCGAGGTTTGGCCAAATTGCAAGCTATATGCATCAATGTAAAACTGTAATCTGATATGCACTTGTGCGCCCGTCTTGAAATATTAATTTTAAGAGGGTGCGAATAATTGTGATAATTCTATGTATGTATGTACATACAATTAGATTGGAAAAATAGGTACTGTACGTATGTAGAGTGTACATGCGGGAAAAAAGTAAGAAGACACTGTATGTAGGTAAGTGTGCATATCGTGTGAGTGGAATGTGTGTCTGATAACAAAATGCGATTTATGCTAAATTGCATTTTATTATAATGTGGGAATGAGTTTTTTAAATGAAATTTTGAAATGTGAATTGAAATGAATAAAATTATTTTTGCTTTAAGTGTCAAGTTATGATACATCAATATATTATATAGGACAATATATTGATGTATTGACCTTATGGATGTGATTTGGGGCATTGGGCAGTCACAAAAATAATATATTCAATATCCATTAACAGTTCTAAGAATATCAGGGTGAAGTTAATGACTTAAAAAATAAATTTTCGATATCTGATCCATCTAGCCAACCAGAGGAAAACCGAAGTGATCTTCCTAAGTCAATCAATCCAGACATGCAGTCTGGTCACGCCAGTGAAAACGCCGGCAATACTTCATATGTGAATCTACCCCCAATAACAGTCACCAGATTCGGTGGAGATTATCGTTCATGGGTATCATTCCATGATTTACTTATAGCAATCATACATACATTGCTGTCAAATGTACAAAAGTTATATTATTTGAAGACCAGTGTAGTAGGGGAGGCTGAAAGTTTGCTACGTCCCTTTAGTGTAACCGGCGCAAACTATGATGCAACTTGGTCTTTATTGTGTAAAAGATATGAAAATAAACGTGTATTAGTGGCTTCACATTTATCTTGTCTGACGGCGCATCCTGCCAGCCCGGCAGAAAATGCACATGTATTGAAGAGATTACTCGACAATACAAATGAGCGTTTGGAATCGTTGAAGGCTTTAGAAATTCAGATTGAGAATTGGGACCCGCTGCTCATACATTTATTGGTCCAAAGGCTACCACCTGAAACACATAAGAAGTGGGAGCAAGCCTTAAGCTCTTCAACCCAACTTCCGTCTTTTAAAAGTTTCGTTGAATTTTTGGAAGCCAGATTCCGAGTTTTGGAAGCAATTGGTACCCCCAAACAAGTTAGCTCTTGAGAACCAAAAATTACAGTAAACGCTTCTAAAACCCAGTCCTATCATGCACTAAATAAAGTCGCCTGTCGACTATGTAATGAAGATCATGCATTGCGTGAGTGCATGAGATTTTTGGAACTCAATGTGGAGGCCAGAATCGATTTAGGAATTCTTTTTGTTTTAATTTTTTGGCACGTAGCCACGCACTTAGAGATTGTTTTAGCCGAATAAGTTGCCGCCAAAGTGCGAAGCGTCATCACACCTTATTGCATTCGGCTAAGCAGAATGTTAATCCCTTATCGCAGCCAGAATCAAGAAATGAAGTGAATAATCATACAAGAGAAAGACTTCTTCTAGGATTGTAAACATGTGCGCACAACATTGTAACAAGAATAATAAAAGTGTACTCATTCCCACCGCAGTCATAAGTATAATTTCTTCATCCAATGACACCCACGTTTTCGGTGCATTAATTGATCCTGGGTAACAAGCCACCTTTATTACCGAAGAAGCAGTACAATCATTAAAGCTTAGAAGGCGTTTCCCATACATTGATCTTGGAAAAGGTCCTCATTACTTAGGACCCTCGCGTCGTTATCAAGAGGTTGAGTATGATCGAGAACAAGTTTCAAAGGGATCCGGACTTCCAACGAAAGTATGTCAAAATTATGAACGAATATATAAACCTTCGCCACATGGAACCATGTGCTCCCATCCGTGAAACGAATACGTGCATAATACAACATTACTACCTACCCCACCACGCAGTCTTAAAATCCACAGAAAAATCCACCAAACTTGCGTAGTATTTGATCCGTTCAGTTCGACAGGTAATGGAGTTTCCTCGAACGACGTTGCTAAATGGGCCATCGCTGCAACAAGATATCATGACTCTCCTGTTACGATGTAGAAAGTTAAAAGTAGTTTTTACTGCGGACATCTGTCAAATCTATCGTCATATACGTGTTACGAAATCAAATAGTGATTATCAACGCATAGTGTGGAGGAAATCCTTAGTAGAACCGATTCAAGATTTTCGCCTTCTCACGGTTATCTTTGGGGCTGCTTCAGCACCCAACTTAGCTATGAGAGTCTTGCGGCAACTCGCAGCAGATGAAGGCGATCGATTTCCAATGGCTGCTCCAGTTATACACAACGAGGTGTATCATATGACATTCTGTCCGGATGAAATTGAAGAGGCTATGATTTTTAAAAATCAACTAATCCTACCATTAAAGTCGGGACAATTCGAATTGAGCAAATGGGCGTCCAACTACCCGAAGCTCCTATCCGACATCCTTCCACAACACAAGCAGCTGAAATTTCCTCTCATGTTGGTTTCGAGCATTTCCATCAGGACTTTAGGCATTTTCTGGGATCCATTCAGCGATTGTTTTGGCTTTCACTTGAATGAAATGGAATAAAATCACCGTTCACTAAACGGCGGATCCTATCGTGTATAGCAAGATTATATGATCCTGTGGGCTGGATCGCTCCACTGGTCATTTCCGCAAAAATCACAATGAAAAAGTTATGGACCCGCAAGTTAAATTGGAGTGATGAGATTCAAAACTGTTTAGTTAGGGACTGGATCAATTTTCTGCAGTATGTCACCTCAGGTTCCAAAATCGAAATTTCACGTTGGTTAGGGTCCACCCGAAATGGTCGTATAGTGGATCAAAGGCGGAGATCATCCGTGGTAAACCTTTGCAGCCAATAGAGTAAGCATTATTAAAGAATTTCTTCCCATGGAGCAGTGCATTGCATACATTTATAGTTAGACGAGGTCTTTGCAAACAAATCTATTCGGATTGCGGGAGTAATTTTTTCAGTGGTCGTGCAAAATTAGACAAAGAACTTGAAGCAGCTAGATCTCAATGGGAGTCGGACGCAGCAACAATTTTGACAGTGGAAGGCATAAATTGGAACTTCATCCCTCCCGCCAGTCCATTAAGTTTCATTTACGGCGTATCTTGTGGAACTCTCTGGTCACCTTCGAAGAAATGGTCTCAATCTTATCTCAAATAGAAGCGTGCCTCAATTCCAGGCCGCTATTTCCCATTTCCAACTACAATCGCAACAGTTAGACTTCGGTGGTCTAACTGTTACTTTTACTAGAGACTGGGACTTAAAGTGATACGATTCTCTGGAAATTTGCTAGTTGATTTATCTCAAGTCTCACATCCAGTGGAAGTTACATGCGAAATTTCGTCTAACTGTTGTTTGTTACCCTTATGAATTTTGTCGTTCAATGTTTTTCCAGTAAAGTTTTTAAAGTTTGAGATTTTGTATTTCGAGTAAAGTTTTTGAGCTTCCATATTCTTATTTTGATTTTTTCCCTTAAATTCAACTTTAGGTTTGACTTTGGTCAAACCTCGAGTCTTGAAATTTTTCGGGTTGTAGTATTTTCGGATTTATTTTGATCTTTCCCGCTGACCTTGAGCCGTGAAATGGCAGGTGGCCTCACGAATAATTTAATGTTTGAGTTCTCACGGAGGCATGTCTTTGTTACCCAATTGATTCTATCATGAGTCTTTGAGATGACTTTTTGGCTTTTACATAACCAGTTGACCAGACTCATGGCTTTGTCCAACTGGAAGGTTAGCTAGCTATTGGATCGACCGAAGAGCAAGGAAGGACTTGTTGGAGGATGGAAGTGATGCTGGGGACCTTCAGTCATTAGAAGCTGGCATACTGCCAACTGCCTGGCTGAATAATCTCTAGCAACATTCTCAGTCTTTAACATCTCCAACCCGACTTTTCTGAGATGTCCTTGATATTGCAAACGTTTTTCATACACACATCCAAACAACTTACTTTTGACTTATGACCTGATTGGCGGAAGTGGATCTTGGAGGACCCTTGTTTTGAGAGTTAGCTCTTGGAGAGAGAGGAAGAGAGCTCTTATGATTTTTTTTTTATTTTTGTTTTTGGAAACATCCGAGGTTAGTTCGTGAACTGGAAATTTCGTTATATTTTCGATTGTAGATTACAGTATTTTTGTCCTTGAATTATTTTGTTGATGCATACTTCGTTGTCGATTTTGATTGGTTACAAGGTGTACTTCATTTCTTGAATATAGCTGCATTATCTGAATAACCTAAGCGATGAATTAAGAATATATACCTAATATTAAATAGGAACGCTGCAGTGTCCAACGACCTCCGAATTAAATAACGGCCTTAAGCTGGAGAATTTTCTGAATTTCAAGTTGCAATCCTAAGAACTAGTTTTTGCCTCGACAGTATTCGCCCGGATTATGGAAAAGCTTCTGCGCAAACAGCAGAATTACTCAGTCTTTGACCATTCGTGTTATATGATCACCCTCGTTATTCCTCGTTGAGTCTAGTAAGTTTTTCAGATAGTGAACACCACCTTCTACTGAAGTTCCTATACAAAGGCTAGATAAGTGCACCATCTGTCAAGATGGAGACTGGTCTGCCAAGAGCAAGCCTGTAGCTACCATGTGTGGACATGTATTCCAAAATATATCTCACTTGGTATGGTAATCCAGATCTTCCTCAGCAGTCACTACAGCTCAACATGCCTCCGTCGATACTCTCACATCCAAGTCATCAATCATTATCTCCAGGGCTATGGTGTGCATCCCGTTCTCATAGTAGCTCACGAAGAAATAGTCCGCCAACTGTACCTTCTGACCAAGGCCTAGTAGCTACTGACACATTTATGGTAGATCGCAGAGCGCAACTTCAAGACTTAGTAATTGAAGGGATCTCTCAAAGTATGGACTGGTCGTCAAAGATATTCTTTTCCTCCTAGAGCGACACTTGCCCCTCCGGCACAATGCATAGACGATCAAGTAGTTCAATCAGACGTTGGAATATTTCCTACAGCGGAGATAACTCAAAACTCTTCGTAGATGAGCTTACATTCCGAGTGGAAGCACTCACGTACTAGTCAGGAACATGTTCGTATAACTGTCAGGACCCGCTATGGACTACTACTGGCCCTTATCTTGGTTGAATGGGGAGTCCCAAAGGATGACCTTAAAGTCAGAGTTCAGCTGATGTCACGGAAGCAACGGCGTGGTGAACCATCTGCCATACCTATCACCAGACATTGGTACTACTACATGATCAGTTGCAACACCCGAATCCCGCCCACGAATTTCTCGAGCTTGTCAAATCCAACCTATTGCCAGAAATACAGAATAAAATCTGCTTACGTCCAGCACCATAGGCCAACTTCGAGTGTTGGTAACACAGATGCAAGATACTCAGCTGAAGCTTGTAACTGCTATTGGCCTGAACACCAATCGTAGTCAGCGTGTAAGTGAGATTTAGAATTCTTCCTTAACTTCAGAATACGACACAAGTACAGGAACTGTGTGAGCTGTCAGTGTAGACACCTGGTGTTTCTTGGAATTGTGACCAACAAGGTCATTTTCACAAGAGCCACAACGCGTGTTTTACTATGTGTATATTAATTAAAAAGACTCCTTTGATGCTTTAAAAAATACTGAATATTTATTCCCCAAAACGCGTCAATTTATATAAAAATTTAAATAAAAATTTGCTGGGAAAATAATCTTTCTCATGAGAACTGCAGGCGGAAATTTCACGTAAGAATTTGCAAGCTTGCATTTCCCAGACGCAGGCAAGTGATATTTGATTACTTGCGCATGGAAAGTATTCCCCCAGACGCAATGTGAGATTTAGAAGCTTTACTGTGAGAAATGAATTATTTTCTTTCTGCCCCCTTGGGTTGCTATGCAACACAAAGTCTTCGTTGATCGTCAATAGCGATTGAATAGTTGTGTGAAACTTGGCTCCGTAATTTTTGCATTTTTTCTTTGTTTTATTTTAATTTCGAAGCTTTGTGGTGAACATTTCAAGATTATCAGCCATGTCTAAAACACGTGCCGGTAGCAACTCAATAGCTGATGGACTTGTAACATCAGTAGAAATCAAACAATTGCTGGAAGGTGTCAAGCAGCATTTTGATACCAAGTTAAAAGCCATGGAATCAAAGTTATCATCTAAAATTTCAGAAATTGCTAAGGAGCTCAGTGATGTAGTTGCAAACATGAAATCACAGATAACCTCTCTAGAGAAGAAAGTGTCAAGTCTGGAAAATAAGGTTAATACGCTTGAAACAATTTCTAAATCTAGAGATGCTTTTCTATATGGAAATCCTCAGCTTGCTAGTGAAAATATTAGTGAAATTATTTACAAATTGTCTGAAGTGGTTAATTGTCCCATTCCATCCGGGACCAGAGTGTTTAGATTGAGGCGAGCGAGCAGTGACGGCAGTAAAACCATACACTCAAGGCATGCAGTTCCAGTTATCATCAAATTTGATAGCTCGGATGAAAAATGAAATTCATAAGGGCAGTGTGAAAAATTAAACCAAAGCTATCGCAGCTTGGTTTTCATGAAAATAATAATATCTACATAAAAGAATGTCTATCGTCTGCAGATCAAAATATTCTACATGAGTGCATTAAACTCAAGCGCAACAGGATAATTGCTTCTGTTTTTACTGTGCATCGTTTTGTTTATATCAGACGCAATTTGAATACTGAAGAGTCCCCCCTCAAGGTCACCTCTCTGCAACAATTGATGACTTGGGAGCAGCATTCGACACAGGGTATGCTTGAATCGGAGGCAGTATAATGTTGTAAATTTTTTTTTTTTTGTTTTTAAAAATGTCTCAAATTTATTATCTTAACTTTATCTTTAATTGCTTTTTTCTCTTCATATGTTACTTATTTAGTCATGCATTTATAATTTTTTCTATTATTTTCACTCTTGTAATAATGGTTTCCAGGTTTATGCATGTTAGTTTGAGTTTATGCTATGATTTCTTAGTACATATCATCTTGAAAGTCTTGCTGACTATTTTTTATGACATCTACGTTCTATGATAGTACAGACTCTGCCACCATTTCTGAACGAGATGTAATATTGAATTTTACTGGGGCTAATGAGGAGTGTATTAATATCTGCCACATAAATGTCAGAAGTATACTCTCTAGCATTGATGCATTTAAACATATTTTTCAAAATAGTAAGCTGGATATAATAATGATTACAGAAACTTGGCTAAAGGATGACATAAGTAACCATTCTGTGTGTTTACCAGGCTTCCAATTATTTCGTAATGATCGTGGTTACTCACGAGGCGGCGGCATAGCGGTGTATGTAGGCGAAAATCTTCAATGTAAAGTAGTTTCATCCTCTAATAACAACATTCCTGGGCCTGAGTATTTATTCCTTGAAATGTTAATTCAACAACAAAAAGTTTTATTAGCATGTGTATATAAGTCTCCTAGAGTTACAGATATTAATGGATTCATTGATGATTTAGTACAACTTTCTAGTGCATATGAAGTTAGTCTGATTTTTGGAGATTTTAATATTAATATGTTGATTGAAAGTAGTGTTAAGGAGAGTTTTATCTCATATCTGAATGCTATTAACTTAAAAATTATTAACACAAATCCAACCTACTATCATAATAATGGATCCAGCTTGCTCGACTTAATTATCACCAATAAACCTGATTTGATTAAATCTCATACAGAGCTTCCTCTCCCTGGAATTAGTGATCATAGTGCACTCTTAGCCTCAGTGACATGTCCATTAGTTAACCGACCTCTGCAAAGAACCTTTACTTTTAGAAATTATAAAACGGTTGATCTGGATAGGCTTCATAGTAGAGCGTCTTCTCTTGAATGGAATTATATTTATTCCAGCAATAACACCACAGAGCAGGTTGAATATTTCAACAACGTTATTAGCAATTTATATGATGAAATTATTCCAATACGTACTATAACCACGAATTATTCCTCCCCTTGGATCAATAATCATATTAAATCATTGATTATCGAGCGAAACTTTGCCAATAAGTCGTGGAGAAGATATGGCAGCACTGAGCTTAAAAGTAATTATCAAAGGCTGCGAAACTTAACCTCGGCTGAAATTCGAAAGGCAAAAATAAACTATTATCGTGGTAAATTTAACCCATCACTGCCATCAAAGATCATTTGGAAAAACATAAAAGATGCAGGAATAACTAACAATAAAAATAGCTCTAATTCCTTTGATCCCGATGAATTAAATGCATTTTTTGTAACAAATTCTTAGGGTAATCATTATAATAATCCAGTATCATCTCATACTAATGATTATAATATACAGTTTGCATTTAGAAATGTTACTACTAATGAGGTCATATTTGCGTTTAAGTCTATACAATGCAATTGGATATGATGGTATTGATATACGATTTCTTAAATTAATATTACCACATATTATTAGACCTGTTGTACCTATTATCAATACTGCTATTACGACTTCTTCCTTTCCCATACAGTTTAAAGTCGCCAAAGTATATCCGATTATGAAAACACCACAGCCTTCCGGGCCACACGATTTTAGGCCTATAAGTATTCTTCCGGTACTATCCAAGGTTACAGAACGATTACTCTATGAGCAAATTCAGATCTTTACCGATGCCCGCAACTTAATCGCTAAAGAGCAATCAGGCTTTAGATCCAAACATAATATTGTTTCCTCACTATTACACCTTAGTGAATCTGTTAGATGTAATACTGAGCTAAGGCAGACTACGATTTTGTGCTCGTTAGATTTTTCTAAGGCATTTGATTTGGTTGATTTTTCTATCCTTTATGAGAAACTATTAACACAGTTCTATTTTAGTCAGTCTGCGGCTAATCTCATATTGTCATATTTAACTGACCATAAACAGCCCACTGTAGTAAATAATTGCTCTTCAAAGCTTCTGCCACTTTGTTCGGGCGTTCCACAAGGATCAATATTGGGCCCGCTCCTATTCACGATGTTTGTTAATGATATTGTCAAAATTCCTAAATATTGCTCAATTTTACTATATGCTGATGACATTCAACTGTTTCTCCCTTCCTCAGTGAACCAAGCTGGCAACAATATTAGTAAATTTAATACCGACTTGGCTTGCATAGTTGACTGGTCAGAAAGAAACAGACTGTTGTTGAACCCAAGCAAAACGCAGAGCATAATTCTTTTTAACCGTGAAATTGATGTCTCCTTGTTTCCTCCTTTGTGTATGAATAACATTAGTATCGATTACAAGCCTGAATTAAAAAAATTGGGGATGATCATTGACGGCGTCTTGTCATGGAGAGCTCATATTGACTTTACGGTCTCGAAGATCTATCGTGGCTTAAAGAGTTTATGGCGACATGCTGAGTATACACCACGGCTACTACGAGAACGTCTGGTCAAGGCATTACTTGTACCCATTATCACATATGGTGACTGTGTCTATTGTAATATAGATATATATTTTTGATCTCAGGAGATACGATCATGTCTCAGTCGTTTCTAGAAGAATCTTTGGATGTCAATTTGATGACTATCTTCGCTATAGACTGTGTGTGATGATGCATAAAATTATGAATAGGCATAGTGCGCCATATCTTCATGCCCATATAGAATTCCTTTCTTCACAGCGAACTCGGCTACTTTTACTTCCACGTTTTAATCTCCTGCTTAGTTCTCGCTCTTTCTTCGGTCATGGTGTCAGAGTCTGGAATAGTCTTCCTGTAAATCTTAGAATAATACAGAGTCATAAGGGTTTCAAGGTAGAAACTCTTCCATTTTCTTTATAATATCATAAATAATTTCAAATCGTAATTATTATTGTACTTAGATTTTCTCTTTTCTTTTTCTTTTTTTTTTTTTCTTTTTCCTAGCTTTGAATTAATTTTATACTTCACACATATTTTGTATTTCATACTTTTTGTTCGTTTGATAATAATTTGCTAATTATAGTCGCTTTCGAAATTAATCTTTCTCATTGACATATACATACATAATTATTTTTTGTTTACCATAGAGAATTGCACATTATAAAGAGATTTGTATCTCAATTGTGTATGCTAATAAAGAAATATATATTATATATATTATATTATATGGGAGCGTTCTGCTGGTATTGGAGGAGATATGGACAACTGATTTGGGGTATGCTTGCATCTCAAATAAGTATAGTAGCTGCATCCTGCAAGTAGTGCGCATAGAAGAACGTAACTGATGGTGTAATGATGAACGTCATGTAGTGTTGCTCCTTGTTGAAAAATTTCCCTTTCCTTCAGGCCTCGTATTTGGTTGATCAGGACATCGAATTCGCGATCATTGGATTGCAGATGAAGCTGTGGAGTGGCATGTTTTTCTGACGTGACTTTGTGGCTCCTTGAGAAATCGCTTAGGTTCATTTGTGGAATGAATGATGAAACTACCTTATTCAGATAGCGGCCATGATCAGTAATCGTCATGGATGATTGTTTTATTGAGCAGTCTGGTCGGAGCTGTAGAACACCGCTTCCTTTGATGGTTATTTGCATCACTTGTATTCCACATACGATATTGAATGTCGCCCCCGAATCCATGCAGTACAACCAATTGTTGGGAGTGTGAAGTTGTGTCCACACACTCGATCGATTGGAGGATCACAGTAGACAATTTGATAGTGATTTTTAATGATTTAACAAGCTCATCTCACATTGGCTTATGTTGGCTTTTAAGTTAAAAATCGGATGATTCTGGTGGCATAAGTATTTTTCCTCGTTTAGCTGTTTACAGCTGTCCAATTCTCTTTGCGTGAGGGGATTGTAGAGCCATGACCACGGTCAAGAAATGTAAACATAAATTGAAATGAAAAATAAATAAAAACAAACAAAGTTTGCTCGACCTAAAGACGAATTTGCAACGCAAGCAAATTCTGCTATGCAAGCATAATTCTTCATTGATAAAATATTCATACCTGAAGTCATTGCTTTACATACATATCGATACATTTTGACTCATTCAGAAATTGTGTGATCAGAAATGGTGACATTACAATTTTTGATTATTAATTTTGTATATTGCAATTCTGCAATAATCCCCCCTTTAGAATTGTAAAGAAATGTTGATTCCTTTGTAATCATTTTATATAAATAAGCTGCTACTGTTCAATAAAAATTAAACTTAAACTGACTATCGAAAGGTGTCTTTTTATTTCTCAAAATTCAACATCGGCATACTCTGCCATCATGCTATTACAGCGGCATATTCTGCCTTAGCAAAATTCAAGATCGGCATACTCTGCCATCCCTCCATTATAGCGGCAAACTCTGCTTTTATACAGATATAACAGCGGCATGCTCTGCCATACATTATAAAGCGGCATACTCTGCCTAAAATATTATAAAGCGGCATACTCTGCCACACAAATTACATTGGCATATTCTGCCATAAATAATATAACAAGAGAGGCATATTCTGCCATCAAAAGTAAGTTCGGCAGTCTTCTGCCTTTTCTTGATACAAGTCATGACATGTACAAAACATGGATAGGTGCTTGCGTAAAAACCTATAATATTATTACATGGCGATCCTGCGAAACGAACCATCAGTGGATAATTTTTGACTTCACCGTACGTAAGAAGACGGAACCAAGGCGTCTAATATGCACCAAGAAACGGGCAACGGAAAAAGTAATAATGCCAAATACCAACAAAAGAAGATTGCATAAAACAAACAAAAGAGAAGATTATTGAAACTACATTTGAAGAAAGACAATAGAAGCAATCACCAAGCCTTATAATAGAAAATAAATACACGCCCAAAGAAATAAAGAATGAAAGTGTTCCAGTATACCATACATACCATCTAGAAAAAAAGCATTGCAGAAAGTCCCCGATGCCGGACCAAAGCTAATATCAATAACACAGTACAAGGAAAAGCTCAAACCAACGAGTAAATCAGAAAAGAAAACACTTCAACCATACACATAAAAGAAGAAAAGGGGTGGTATAGCAATTAAGCTCCTCCAACAGATAGCAGAGCACTATAGAACAATTTCAATAACAACAAACAAAAAAAAAGCTTAAAGAAACAGCTAATAGAAAATCTGAACTAACTAAAATGGGAAAACCGCAATCGAAAGAGTTAATTGTGGCCCAAAACGCAGCAGAAGCAGCGACAAGTCCGGGTAGTGCAAACAATTTCAATTTACGACGTATTGCACGTACCAACTGCTGTGACGATTGTGATCATAATAATATTGATAACAGCTGCAAGCTATGTTGGAAGAAGACTTCTGAAAAAATACATAGACACCAACACTAAGAAAAACGTAGACACCATGGCTAGCGTCTAGTGGCCAGATATAGCTGGAGTATAGCTTTAAGAGATAAATTTTTTTTTTACATTCGTGTTTATAGCTTTTACAGAATAGGATTGTAATATTTTTTAAAATGGGTTTTTTAATGTAACATAGCATATTTCCTATAAATAGCTCGAAATTGATTCTGAATAGATATATTATGAATAGCTATAGAATGACAGAATAAAATAAATAAATAAACAGATATATGAATAGTAAAATTATTTAAATATAGTCTTGTAGATTAGAATCTAGCAATAAATCAGTAGGTACATCTAATACGATTTTTTTTTATATGTACGTTATGAGATTTCTTTGGGTTAAAAAAAATCGATACACAAAATAAAAGGAGTAATTTATAAATGGAAATATACAAGAATCGATTCACTGAATTAAAGAAAATAAGACGTAAAGTTCATAAGAAGACACTTATTACTAGACATGCTAATTTAAATGTAAACTCAATTTCAAAATGTTGACAAATCAGCAAACTAATACGCCACGTCTCTGGCGAAGAAACTTGGATGCCATAGAAAACGAAAATTCACAAGAAAACCAGTTAAAGGATAACAAACATAAAGAACGAAAAAGAATGAACGTTGAAAATAATCACAGGACTAAACATATTTGAAAGAAGACTAAGTAAGCCAACCATTATGTCAGCTTAACCAAAGGCATCGATAGAGGCGATAAGTGTTACAATTCAGATTGAGAAATCTTTTGCAACAAGAATATTTGATAAATGATGAGGTCTAATCAAATTCTCATGGATTATAATCTTGATATTGTGTACAAACATGGAAAAATAGGTACAAATGCAGATGCCCTGTCAAGAATAAAAATGGACTCTGAGAAATGATACCAAGAGAAATAAACATTATAACCGGCTCAGACTCAAGAATAAGTAATCTAATAAAATGTAAATTTAAATAAGATACTATTTCAATAGAATTGATTAGGGCATTTAATAAAATAATTATTTCAATAGAATTAACAAAAAGTAAGGCATTATTTCAATTACCAATAAAATTAATAAGATATAAGGCATGTAAGTTTAAAAGACTTTCATAATTTAGAGTAGAACACTAAACAGTTAAGAATAAGTTTTAAAAGAATCATCTGTAAACAAAAAAAAAAAAAAAAACAAAAACAAAATTTTTTTTCTTCTCATGTACAAAATTTTTTTTTTTTTTTTCTTAAGGGTGAGGATGTAGAGCCATGACCACGGTCAAGAAATGTAAACATAAATTGAAATGAAAAATAAATAAAAACAAACAAAGTTTGCTCGACCTAAAGACGAATTTGCAACGCAAGCAAGTTCTGCTATGCAAGCATAATTCTTTATTGATAAAATATTCATACCTGAAGTCATTGCTTTACATACATATCGATACATTTTGACTCATTCAGAAATTGTGTGATCAGAAATGCTGACATTACAATTTCTGATTATTAATTTTGTATATTGCAATTCTGCAATAATCCCCCCTTTAGAATTGTAAAGAAATGTTGATTCCTTTGTAATCATTTTATATAAATAAGCTGCTACTGTTCAATAAAAATTAGACTTAAACTGACTATCGAAAGGTGTCTTTTTATTTCTCAAAATTCAACATCGGCATACTCTGCCATCATGCTATTACAGCGGCATATTCTGCCTTAGCAAAATTCAAGATCGGCATACTCTGCCATCCCTCCATTATAGCGGCAAACTCTGCCTTTATACAGATATAACAGCGGCATGCTCTGCCATACATTATAAAGCGGCATACTCTGCCATACATTATAAAGCGGCATACTCTGCCTAAAATATTATAAAGCGGCATACTCTGCCACACAAATTACATTGGCATATTCTGCCTTAAATAATATAACAAGAGAGGCATATTCTGCCATCAAAAGTAAGTTCGGCAGTCTTCTGCCTTTTCTTGATACAAGTCATGACATGTACAAAACATGGATAGATGCTTGCGTAAAAATCATAAAATTATTACAGGATAATATCTGTCTCTGGGCAAGCTTACAATTAGATATTCCGGCGAAGGTTTGATTAGGAGAAATCCGTTTTCATGTGGAATTGGAACCGGAATTAACTTAAATAGTTGGAAATATTCGTTTTGTTGTAACGGTATCCTGATATCGAGCAGTACATATGACTCCGTTACCCTAGTTGCGGCTGACATTATATTGTACACAATTAATCCGTCATCCGGGTTATTTCCTGGTATGGATAAAGTAGATGGAAGGTATTGCTTTATTATTGTAAGTTGCTCCCGTAGCTGTGTTGGAGTAATGAGCAAGGGGCTGATTTTACTGTGGTGAAGATCTATGAGAACGCTTAGTAAAGCATCTTGCATTCGCTGATAGTTTTGTAGAACTAAGCTGGTCAGCAGGGAAAGTGCAGTAAAGGCTTGCGTTGCTTCCTTCTCATGTTGTAGGTTATCTTTATAGCTGCTATATGCCTGAATGTAGTCTTGTATCGCCTTAAATTGACGTTGGCTTGCTTCTTCCTTCCGCTTTAGGATGTTGGTTGTGGATTCCAGTATAGATGTTTGGTAAAGCAAGTGGTTTTCATTTGTACGAGACCTTTCAATTTCCTTTTCAATATGCTCGGCATAAGATGCATCGAGAATTCCAAAAACTGTGTTTGCGACACTTCCCACTATTTCAAGGGGTGCCCTTCTTTTGCGTTCACTGGTTTGTTTATGTAGGATCTCATTGGATTCCTCGATGTGCGTAAGCTGATGCTGAAATTGGGAAACTATTTCCAAGCAATGATTTCTTCGAATGGTTGTAGTATTACAGAGATTGCCTATTTCACCTATACATTTCCTGATCCCTTTTAACTCGTTCCAATAGTTGTCGAGGTTATAATAGGTTATTAGATTCCATTCACTATTCATTAATTGTGCTTGTCCTATTTTTTCGAAAAAAATGCATGGGTGACTAGTCAATGGGTCTGCCTTCACAGGTTCTTTCATAGAATGCCCTAGTATGGGAAGGATGAGTGAAGTCAACATCAGCAGCCTTAGACTAGTGGATGTTTTGACTGGACTCGTGCTATCATCTGACGTTTCGACCACTTTAGTTGTCCTTTTCCTCTCCACAAAGTCTGAGTTTGCCCAATTGGACTTAATTGGCAAAAATCTTCCTCGGAGGGAATGATAAGGTCGCTTTGATCTCAGTGGAGCTTGGTTGCTCTCGAAGTCTGTTGAGGTCTTGGCCAAGCTTTGTTTGGAGCTCAAGAGACATGTTGTTGATTCGGTTGATTTATCGGTAGGAGAATTTGAGCCTCTTTCTTCAATGTTGTTGCATTCGGAATATTGTTCTCCTTCTGGTAAGGGACAAAGGTTGTGAATCGATCTTTTAAGTACTCCGGAGGCTGTTTTAACATTCACAACTCTTGTAACATTGTCCGTGCCATCGAAAGTTTCTATCACTCTGCCTAAGGGCCATTTCAATGGTGGTAGGTTTTTGTCCCTCATTAACACTAGAGTTCCTGGCTTCAGGTTCGGTTTTGCTCCCTTCCACTTATTTCGTGTCTGAAGTTCTGGAAGGTATTCTGCTGACCATCGATGCCAAAATATTTGCTGGATGTGTTGTATTTGCCTATATATCGTCAAATTGTTGAATTCCTGGTCGCTGATGTCTGTTTCAGCAAAAATATTGTCAGTGGTTTGCCTGTCAAGAAATGCCCTGGTGTTAGCGCTTCAAAATCGTTAGGGTCTGCTGACATGGGTGTTAATGGCCTGGAATTAAGAATGGCTTCGATTTGCACGATGATAGTGTGAAGTTCCTCGTAAGTTAGATTTGCATTTCCTACTTGGCGGGTTAATTGATTTTTAGCAGATTTCACTGCCGCTTCCCAGAGACCCCCGAAGTGAGGTGATCGTGGAGGAAACTGCTTCCACTCAATATGGTTCTGGGCACATTGCTGCGACAGCGATGACTGCAATTTTTGTGAAGTGAGCATGTCCTTTAATTCCTTTAATTGTGTTCTTGCACCCAAAAAGTTTATTGCGTTATCACAGAAGATAGTGGAGCATAAACCTCTTCGAGCTATGAATCTCTTTAGGGTATTGAGAAAGGCTTCAGCGCTGAGATCGCTAACTAGCTCCATGTGGACTGCCTTTGTAGTGAAACAAACAAACACGGCAATGTAAACTTTTGTTGGCGATTTTCCGCGTACCGTGAAGTGAATCATTATAGGACTACAAAAATCAACCCCTGCGGTGTGAAACGGTGTTGAGGTCCTCACTCTCCCATTATTTGTTCTAGAACCTTTGGCTTACACCGAAGGCATCTTATGCACTTGTGAACCGTTTTCTGGGCAAGTTTTCTGGCGTCTATGACCCAGTATCGTTGTTTTGCAATTGCGATTAATGTTTGAGGAGCCGCATGCATGTATTGTTTATGCAAATGATCGAACAACAACTCATTAGACTTATGTCCCTTGGGCAACAGTATTTGGTTTTTTGCTTCTTGCGCAAGATCAGAGTGTTTTAGTCGACCGCCTACTTTGATGATCTGGGTAGTTTGGTCTAGGTATGGAGTCAAGTGTTGAATGGGGTTACTCTGATCTAATGCTTTATTTTTCTTCAACTCCGAATATTGACGGTGAAGTGCAGATCTCTGTACATTCTTGATAACTCTGCTTAAAGCTATCCATTTCTGTGATTGAAAGTTCTCCCGTTTTCCTAGACCACTTTGATGTTTTACAGATCTGTGTAAACCTGATGCAATAGGCAAATATTCTTTGCATCTTTAGAAATGAGTTTGAATGGTTCACTAATTGTACCATATCGGTGTATTCATGCTCCTTTATTCCTGTAGATAGTACCGATTTCTTCGGTTTTGTCTCTGGAACCCTGTCAGGCAATTTGAATGAAGATTTGGGCCGACTTACTTCGGGATTGGCTAAAAATGCTGGCCCTTTAAACCATAGCCCTGACTGCACTAGGGCATCAGGCAGCATGCCTCGAGAAATGATGTCGGCAAGATTTTGAACTCCATCTATGTGCCTCCACTGGTTCGTTTGAGTCAGTTGTTGTATTTTCTCTACCCGATTTGCAACAAACGTAGTCCATGTGTATGACGGTGAGGAGATCCATGAGAGTACAATAGTGGAGTCAGTGTAATAAACGATTGTTGATAATTTGACTGATAAACACTGACACACTCTTTCAGTTAGTTCTGCCATCAGTAGTGCTGCACAGAGTTCCAATCTAGCAAGTGTCATGGTCTTCAGTGGTGCTATCCTTGATTTTGCACAAAAGAGCCTAACTCTAATTTGGCCGTGATGATCTGATGATCTGAGGTAACAGCAGGCTCCATATGCGTATTCGCTGCTGTCAGAAAATGCGTGAAGTTGCACACCAATTGGTTTGGACAATATTACATGTCGAGGAATTTTTAAGGTTTTTAGTTCAGATAAGCGTTTCTTAAATTTGAGCCACTTCTCTTTATATTGTGCGGGCAATTCTTCATCCCAGGTGCATTTGTCCTTAAATAATTCTTGCAGAAATAGCTTCCCTAGCACTGCGACGGGTCCTATCAATCCAAGAGGGTCGAAAATACGAGTTATGTCGGACAATACTGTGCGCTTGGTTAGTTTATCTGGCTTATATTCTGCGATGTGATATTGAAATGTGTCTCTGTTAGGCTCCCAGACTAATCCTAGTGCCTTAGTTACCTCAGTTTCATTGATGAGAATCATTCTCTCTTTGTGATCTTCTGTTACAGTTTGCAATATCTCGGTGTGATTGGTGCTGAATTTTTTTAATGCGAAGCCTCCAGATCGTAGTAGTCGAATTAGATCGTCCTTAAGGTTTATTAACTCTTGTGTTGAATTAGATCCTGTCAAGATGTCGTCTACGTAGGTGCTTCCAAGAACGACATTTGCTGCTTCAGCCAGAGCTAACTGGTTTAAGCTTCTGGTTGCAAGGAATGGACCCGCGGCGGTTCCATAGGTAACAGTGTTTAATTGGTACGTTTGAAGTGGTTTCTCTTTGGAATCACGCCACAATATGAACTGAAACCTTTTGTCGTTTGGATTTATTTGAGTCTGACGATACATTTTGCAAATGTATGACGATACATTTTGCAAATGTCTGCCGTCATCACGTACTTGTGAATCCGGAATTTGCTTAAGATGGAAAATAAGTCCGGCTGAACTGTTGGCCCTACCATCAGAATGTCGTTGAGCGATTTCCCTGATGTTGTTTTAGCTAATGCATCAAATACCACCCGGAACTTAGTGGAGATGCTGTCAGCCTTCGTGACGCAGTGGTGTGGCATATAATAATTTATGGGAGAAATGAGTTCCCTTGTGATGGGCTGCATGTGACCAAGAGCTTCATATTCTTTCATAAACTTTATATACTGTATTCTAGTGTTTTCGTTCTTATACAGTTTTCTCTCTAAGGCGAAAAATCGCTTAGCTGCGATGTCAAAGGATGACCCCAGGTTTGACGGTTTTTCCCGGAATGGGAGTTTTACGGTATATCGTCCCGATGTAGATCGTTGAGCGGTGGTTTGAAAGTGTTCTTCACATTGTAATTCCTCTCTTGATATGTACCTAGGAGGCGAGTCGTGATTTTCTATTTCCCAAAATTGTTGGAGCTGCCTTTCCAATGCTGTGACTGAAGGTTGAGTTGCGATATAGCAACTCTGCTTGCACCTTGTTTCTACTTGTATCCATCCAAACCTAGTATTTTGGAGCAACGGCAGTATGTAGTCTGATTTGCCCCTCTTCCAGTAATTGAAGAAATAGCTCTGCCCTCAACAACATATCAATAGACTGAGGTTTGTGGAATGCAGGGTCTGCTAATTGTATATTGTTGGGAGTATGCCAGCTAGTTGTTTTGATGTTCATTGAAGGTTGTTGTTCCGTGATAGTTTTTAAAATCACTGCGTTTATGTCAGTAGGAAAGTCATTTAGCCTCGAATGAATCGTGAGGCTAGTCTCGTACCGTGCGTTTGTTTCGAGACCTCCAATTCCACTTATAGGTAGAGAAATTCGACGGCGTTGCAGACCTAGCGTTTGTACTAATCGTTCACAAACGAAGTGAAGCTGTGTGCCTGTGTCTAACAGCACTCTGCAGTTCACAAGAATTCCTGAAGCGCTGCTAATTCTTATAACAGCGGTTGTTAGCATAACTTGGGATCATTTTGTAGACATTTGACTCATGTTTGTTGCACTGGATACGGATTGCATAGTACTCTGCGTTATTTCATTGGGTTGAAGGTTGCTGACAGGTTTTCTTCCATGTGGTAAGGTTGACCTGCGTGGGTTATTTGAGCTGGCAGAGCTGGTAATATTAGCATGCCGTGGTGCAGACTTGGCCCTTTCTAATTCCGGATCATAAATTAATGTATTATGGTTTTTGTTACATTTCCTGCAGCTGCTTGATGAGCATTCTCTGCCCTTGTGACCCACTCTCAGAGAGTTTGGACATAAGTGTAATTGTCTGACAAGTCGAATTCGATTCTCTAAGGGCAAGTAGAGAGGAACTTGGTGCACTTGTAGATTTTGTGTTCTGCTTTGCAAACAGGACACTGAAGGGCTTGAGCTGAAGCTGTAAATGTTGATGTTTTCTTCCGCTCTTCCCTCGTGTGAACTGCTTCTAACATTTGAAACCTTGACTCTAAGAACTTTAAGAAGTCGCTTGTATCTTGCAGCTCTCGAGGAGACTTCAACGATTGTTCATAAAGTCTCCTCGAATCTTTATCTATCTTCTGTAATAGTAGGTGCATCAATATAGAACTCCAATCGTTAATATGAATGTCTTGTTTCTCGAGGGCTAATAGACATTCTTTGGTGCAGTCATGCAGCTTCTTGATTCCTGAAGTCGTCTCTGTGGTGAGGCATGGCTGGCTTAACAGGTTATTCAGAATTGCCCTTACGATAGTTCTTGGATTGTCGTAGCGCTCCATGAGGATTTTCCATGCCATAGCATTGTTGTCTTCTGTGGCTTGAAGATGTTTTATTAGTCGATTGGGCTCAGATATTAGGTTTGCCTTTAGGTAGAATATTTTTTCTGCTCCACTCAATGGTCGGTTATGTATTAGTTGCGTAAACAATTCTTTGAATTGAGTCCACTTGGTGTAACTTCCATCAAATATAGGAAGGGTAATTTTTGGCTGCTTGACATTGCTGTTTCCGCCGAGAGAAGTGCTTTGCTCTTCCAGCTTTTCCTGTAATTTTATAGCAATTGTCTGGAAGCGGTCTTCAATTGTGGAATATGCTCTTACGTCGCAGGGTATATCGCTAACATCTGCCATGATTTGTCCATGTAGCAATGATATTTGCTCCCAATACTGGTTGGCAAATTTTAGTTTTTGGATGTAGTATGCCCTTGATTGTGGGCTTGTCATTTCTTTCTCGATTGTATCAATGATTCGATCTAATGCTGAGATTGTACCCTCTAGTTGGTTCTTTAGCTTGAGTTTCTCGAGATTGTCTTTAATCGATTCAGATTGGTCTGCTGTATGTGTACCTTCACTGTGTTTGTGGGTTGAGATTATTTGTGCGTTCATGATTTGCGACGTACGTTCCTCTATCTTTAACATAAGCTCTTTATATTCCTTGTAGACTTGTTCATAATAATTTTGAGCGAAGTAAGGATGGTCACTGTTGCTTTCCCCCTTTTCCTCTAGTTGCTCTTTGTTTCCTCAAATTTGGCCCATGAATTTTTGAGCCTTTCTAGGTAGCTCTTGGTACCCTCAAGTGTTATTCGCTCACTTCTTTCCTTCCTGAATTTTTCACATAATTGGGTTATTTCCTTACCAATATCTGTTTGGATGGTTGTCAGCCTTTTGAAATCGGCCATTGTAGCTTCGTGGACCTTTCGAATATTCTTATTTTCGAATAATGCTGATGTACAGTTGTTGCTGGTGGTGTTACTTTGTAAACACTCCTGCTTGACGGAATGGATGGCTACTGCTGCTTAAATTAAATAGTTAGCCACTGCTGATTGAATGGTTGCTATTGCTGCTGCAATGAATTGATGGCCAGTGCTTCTTGTTTGAATAACTAGCCACTGCTGCTTGACTGGGTGAGTAGCTACTGCTGCAATGAATTTGATGGCCAGTGCTTCTTGTTTTGAATGCTATTCACTCCTGTGGGCTTCTACCTAGGTTAGAAGGATGGGTGCTGCTAAACAACCACTGTCTTCGACTAGTAATTAAAGCGGCTTCTTGATGTAGGTACCTGCCTATGCAGATGAAGTATATAGCTGTTACTATGTTCTTGTGTTGGTGATGTACTGAAACATTCAATACATCACGTCGGGGTCACCAATGTATATTAATTAAAAAGACTCCTTTGATGCTTTAAAAAATACTGAATATTTATTCCCCAAAACTCGTCAATTTATATAAAAATTTAAATAAAAATTTGCTGGGAAAATAATCTTTCTCATGAGAACTGCAGGTGGCAATTTCACGTAAGAATTTGCAAGCTTGCATTTCCCAGGCGCAGGCAAGTGATATTTGATTACTTGCGCATGAAAAGTATTTCCCCAGACGCAATGTGAGATTTAGAAGCTTTACTGTGAGAAATGAATTATTTTCTTTCTGTAGGTATGCATGTATATATGTACGTTAATCAAATTCGTAGGTAATTGTTCACTATGAATGCGGACGAAAAGATGGCTTCAAGCCTAAATGTAGACAGTATGTACAGAAAAACTTGAAGCGGGTAGAGAATCATAACACCTTTTCTCGACCGAGTGCGACATATCGAATAATAACAGCTATGCCGACTCCAGCTCGACCTTTAAACAGGGAAGACAGTCTGCCCACCCAGCAGACCTCATCGAACAATTATAAGGTTGTTCGTTGATATCACTTAGGGAGTGGTGATGTCAACAATCCATCTGACAATCAAACGAATGATAGTAATCTCTCAGCAGAGACAAGGAACCTTACTGATTTTTCGGCAGATTTTCAAGCTCTAGTTTCCACCAGTAGGGAGCCCAAGATACTTTTAATAGACACTTCTTTAGAAGAGTCCCTAATTTTCGTCGTTTGATTACAACCAATCGTAGCTACTTCGGGAAGTTCAGTCGCCCACGTCTACAGAATTATATCAAGGTGCGAAACCGCATTTTCTCCTCATTTTCAGAGCTTGCTGGAGTTATGATCCCAGATCTGGACCTAACGAAAAAGATAAAACGATCAACTGTTCGGTGGTGTGAATATTGCCGACGAAAAGGTTGAGTTCACCACAAACTACACAGTCACAGAGCAAGAATACTTAGCAGCAATACTAATTGTACAAAAATTCCGGCCCTTCATTGAACTTATGCCATTCAAGATAGTGACTGATCATGCGAGCTTGAAATGGCTGATGTCTCAAAACGACCTCAGCAGTAGACTTGCCAGGTGGAGTTTGTAACTTCAAAGTTTCGACCTCACCATTGAGTACAAAGGAAAGCTGAACGTAGTCCCAGATGCTCCGTCGCGCGGATTCACTGTGACAGCCTATCACCATCTGAAGATCCTGGTTAGGACTGGAAATTTAATTTAGTTCTTCATATTTCAACTCGTTGGAATATGGAGATCTGAGGTATATGGTTAAATCAGGTTCTCACAAATTACTAGATCTGTGTGCCAAGTGTTACGTACCTAACAACCTATAAAAAAGCATTAAAAAAAATCTTAAATAATGCATTGTCATACTAATATTTTCATAAGCTAACCATGTTCAAAACATGGTTTGCTTATAGCTAAAATGAGTGAAGAAATTGCATCAGGAATTTTCTTCACATTCCATACTTCAACAAAATATTCCCATGACAAATTCTGCTTTCAGCAGACTTTGCCAGTACGATTTTCTTTTAAAAATTCAATATGTATGTATATACGTATATACATATTACGCCAAAGCTTCTCCTCATAAGAAATGCGCACCGCGAAAATACATTAGGTGTATACGCGCGCCGCAATATCAACCGACGGGATGGTGGCTGATGTTTATAAAAACATCAAATTACATTTTTTCAAGCCACCGTCCATCGAAAATTATTCTGGACATGTTTAATCATGTCCAGAAGAAATGAAAAATTTTATCAGCGTAAGAAAATGCAATTAAGCATTTTCTACCCTGAAAAGCGGCTCTTGATCACCATTGAAGTGATCAAGAGTCGAGTTGGTTTTTAAATTTCGGCACGGTCACCAGGATGGAAATTGTAGTCAGAGTTCGGTTGTTTTTTGAGTTCTTTAAGAAGAATCGATTTGAAGAAAAAACTTGGTGGCGGCGCGGTTTCGGTAGTTTGTAATAAACGAAAAGTTGTAACCAAAGTAAAGTTGGGAATCAAAGAAAAGTTGGTTATAAACGAAAAGTTGTAACCAAAGTAAAGTTGGGAATCAAACAAAAGTTTGTAATAAACGAAAAGTTGTAACCAAAGTAAAGTTGGGAATCAAAGAAAAGTTTGTAATAGCAGAAAAGTTGTAACCTAAGTAAACTTGTAATAAAAGAAAAAGTGCTGTGAATTACAAAGAAAATGTGGAAACCCAAGAAAGAAACTGTGTGTCATTGAAACAACCCCTGGATTACATAGGCAACGAAAACAAGGTGAGCTGTACACAGAGTTCACTGGTACTGCTATACACACATTTCGAAAAAATATATAAGATTTTGGCGCAACCGGTAGGATAGTGGAAGCCACTTTTTCAAAGTCAAGAAAAACATAAGTGCTTCAAATCCCGCTATCCTACAAAGAACCCGAAGGGGTTAATCAGATTAGGCCAGTCTGGTCTATTAGCCCCAATACTCGAGGTCGGACAGTTTTAACTGCCTCTGTTTTAAAAACACGCAGACACCCCCTCCTCTAAGCACACCAGTGCCAACGGTGGACATTAGCGGGCTTCATCCCAGCCCAAACGAAGACATAACAGACACCCACGTTAGAAGGGAAATTCCAACCCGACGCAGGAAGAAATATCAGCTACACAGCAACCTACGATCCGGAGCTGAAAGAGACTTCGAAGCAGGCAACGAGCCCCTTTTTCAGCTTTTATCCAGGGGAATTTAAGACGGCCAAGGCCCCCCCCCGAAAGCACTGAAAGTCTTTGCAGCAAACGAACCAACGATCCGGAATTGAGAGGGAATTCGAAGAAGGCAATAAGCCCCCCTCTCAATTTGAACCGAGGGAATTAAGACGGCAAAAGGCCCCCTAGCTGCAAACCTACATACGGTGGTAAATGAGCGAGGAAAGCTTCCACCAAGAAATACGGCCGGAAAACACCCCTCCACAACAACCTTCCTCACCGGGCAACGCACAGGAAGTTCCACCCCGGTACGAAGGAAGCAACGCGGCAGCAACATCCGCAACAGAGGGTGATAATCAAACACCTCCAACAAATTCTGCAATAAAAGGAGTTACCCTTAGGAGCGGGAGAATCCTGACAGGCCCCCAACAAGTAAGTCATACTTTAAATTTAGAATTATATTTGAAGAATTTAGAAGAGAAAGTGCGAAATTCCTCCGGATTCTCTGTACTTCAGTGCGATTCGGTGGAAAAACAAATTGCGAAGTCTCGAAAAGAAAGACTTGAAACAATCGCCAAATTCAAGCTAAATACAGAGAAGTTCAAAAAGAGCTTGCAAGAGTTTGGAGAATTTTCGCAATCTCTCGGGGTAGACATTATTCAAAATAATAGTGCTAATTTAAGAGAAACTGTCATCGAAGACAGTGTCAGTGATTCCATCCCGAGTGAAATCCTGTTAAATTGGCTGGGCGGCTCCCTTCTGGAAACCATCATCGAAGATACTAGCTCCCAAGTAGTGCCAAATTATAGACGTAAAATTTCAAATTAAACCATGGAGATTATGCTAAAATCGGAAAGCTCGTTCCCCTATTCTCGGGACAACAGCATCTAAAATTAAGCCTTGAGCCCCAAACATTCCGAGGATGCTGTAGGCAGCTTTCCTGCAAATCTTCTCCACCAGAGTTCGAGGCGAAGCTTATCAGCTTTTTGCCTCAAATATGCCCATCACTTTTAAAGCAGTAGAAGAAAGGCTCAATCGCATATTGTAACAAAGACCTTGCGATTCGGCAGTTCCACTTATATCCACTTCTACCTGGGCATATGTAGATACTGCATCCGACACCTCTTGTTACAAAAAAATCATGTCCAGGATATGCGTGGGTGGCTGCACAGCAATCGCCGCCAGCGTTCAGTCGGCTAGGCGGGATCCTAGCCAAGAGTGCGTGTACTGCCCGTCGTCAGAGTGTACATGCAAAGAATGTATAATGTGATGAAATTGATGCCACTGGTATAAAGTTAGTGGTTGTATTCGTTTGCCTACAAATTCTACACTTCAATGTTAAACTAGAGCCTTAATACTCAATAAATATTAGATACAAATCGTTTAATTTATAAATATTCAATGAATGAGAAATATAAAATATATAATAAATGTAGTAATTTTGTTGCAAATAACTTTGTACTCACCTGATCTATGTTTGGCAGTTGATTAACTTGATTTTAATAATTTTTACTGAGGTTGGGATTGGTATATTCTTTATTTTGGTCGATACCCAGAATAAAGTGAGGTGAGTCATTCTTACTGCAGTCGAAACCCACAGAGGATCTTTATTGCAGTCGTTCCCCACAATAAAGTGTTGGTTAGTAATTTTTTGTTATAGTAGTTACCCGTAACAAGAATCTTTATTGTAGTCGTTACCCACAATAAAGTCTTTATTGTAGTCGTTATCCACAATAAAGTGTTTTATTAGTAATTTTCTTGTTACAGTCGTTACCCGTAACAAGAATCTTTATTGTAGTCGTTACCCACAATAAAGTGTTTAGTGTTAGTAAATTTCTTATTACAGTCGTTACCCGTAATAAGTATCATTATTGTAGTCGTTACCCACAATAAAGTGTTTAGTGTTAGTAAATTTCTTATTACAGTCGTTATCCGTAATAAGAATCCTTATTGTAGTCGTTACCCACAATAAAGTGTTTAGTGTTAGTAAATTTCTTACTACAGTCGTTACCCGTAATAAGAATCTTTATTGTAGTCGTTACCCACAATAAAGTCTTTATTGTAGTCGTTACCCACAATAAAGTGTTTTATTAGTAATTTTCTTGATACAGTCGTTACCCGTAACAAGAATCTTTATTGTAGTCGTTACCCACAATAAAGTGTTTTATTAGTAAAATTTCTTATTACAGTTACCCGTAATAAGAATCTTTGCTTTAGTCGGTATTCAAATAAATCTCCTAATCTAGTCGCAACACAGAATAAGAAAAAATTATTTCAATTGTCAACCAAACAAAGTGTTAGACTGTTAATAAAAATTCACAACACTAGGAAATACCACTAAAAAATTATCAAGTTACTCACTGCACTGCCAAACTGAAAAAGAGAGATCGAGTCAAGTTAAATTTCTGTTTATATAGCCATGGTTTGCACACGGCACCAAAGAACGGTAGTCAAAGGCGCATGGCAACAATAATTGGCATAGTAACAATAACCTAGCATAGCAACAATAACACAGCATAGCAACTGCAACTCATCATGTGTGTATGCAGTGTTACCTTTTTAGTCATTGCTGTTATCAAGCTGTTTTGCTAAATATATTTAAAGTAATTTAAACGAATTTATGTTAATTTCAATCAATATGGTATACAATGACTTTCGCTTTGTTAAATATAGGTACTTACTTGCAACGAAAACAAATTAATTTGTACAATATATCGAATAAGATTGCGAATCATATTTACCCCCGCGAACTTGATTCATGGTAATAGGGAAACTTGATTGAATCATGGAATTTTGTTAAATTCGATGTCTCTAGTGCAATGTAGATGGCACTATTTCGTTCCACTACGTACCTTATTTCCATTTTATCGTCTAGTGTGTTTGTTTTCGTGAAGTTGGCTCACTGTCGTGTAAAGTATTCATGTTGACATACTACAGCTGACAGGGGAAACTTTTAATCTGCCTGTTCATGTAAACTTTTGGAAATTAATCAGGTAATATGTTTATATTTTATAAAAAATGCCATGATTCTTTGTGGTTTGTTTATTTTCCTTTCAGGATCTTCATCAAGGGCAGGACTGGAACAAGCCACCTTAAATCAAGCAACATTTCGCTTTTGACCAATGTTATCCGCATTATTTTATTATTTGTTTTGCCAACATGTAAATCTACTTTGTAACCTTCTAAGATGTGCCCAACGCTATGCGTGCCTTTGGCAGAGGTACTCAAATAAATAAAAGTTTATGTTTATGTTTATGTTTATGAATCAATTATGCTTAATGTATCCGGGCATCTTCATGTCGCCAGTGTTTAGGGAATTTTGTAATGTTACATGTATTTCATATGTTTCATTCAAACACAAATATTCTAGTCTAGTTCGGTAGTATCTGTGTTTATTGTATCTTTTGATTCAACTAAAATCTATATGCTATCGCATAATCCCCATCATCACACACTGACACCGAGTGGTGTCCAACATTGTTCCAAATTTGGAACATACTGCCCCCGTTAAAAGACTGTGTTGTCTTTCAATGTTATTACCTAATGAGTGAAAATGCATTGCATTATACCAAAGTTTTGATTAAAGGCACTGTATTGAATGAAAAATTTTCAACGCGAACAGAAATACTTGAACAAAGAAACAGCCCCAATTTCCAACGCAGAATGAAGAAAAAAAGGGTTATATTAGAAATAAAAAAAATTTTAGGTTTTAACCTTTTAATGAACTTAAAACTTTAATGGTGCCATCCTTCATTAGGCGCACGTTGTACCTTGTCCCATCTTGGGTGGTGAATCGCTGCTTGCGCTGCTTTGATTTTCGAAGGGTATCCCAAGATACGGTAATGGTCTCACTGGTCCCCATCGGATTTGTCAGTGTTATGTACAAATCAATACTTTGTGCTCTGGCCGGCACCAATACAAGATCTTCCAAGATTTTTAATTTAGAATCTGAAGTTCCTGCTGGAACTCCTGCGCTAGATGGTCCTGGAACTGGTTCCTGTTGTTGGTGCCTTGGAGAAGGTGCACTAGATGGTCCTGGAACTGGTTCCTGTTGTTGGTGCCTTGGAGATGATGGTGGTGAATCCTCGATTTCAATGATGTCCGGATCATCAAGTTGTAAATATTTCATTCTTTGACTGATTTTATTAACTTGGACTGCTGCCTGCAGCTGCATAAGTTTCTTTTCCAGGGAATCTTCATGACTTCCTGCTCTATACTTCTTCCTGGAGTTGGAGGATTTTAAATTTAAGTCTGTGTCGCACAAGATTTTAAACGAGACTAACTGCCCGTAGTTTCCTCCTATTTAACTTTGGCACAAACTGCTTATCAGATTAACGGTTAAAGAATTGTTTTACAGACAACAATTAGCTATTGTTTTAACAATTCATTGTAATACGTCATAGCAAGAATGCATTTTGTGCATTTGGTGAGGAATGTGATCGTGTTTTTTTTTTTTTTTTTTTTTTACATAGATATATGAAATTATTGAATATTGTTTTATTGTTTACCGATTCTGATTATTGCATAGGAAATTTATGCAATTGTATGTAGTTGATGAAAATTAATAAATTTTTTTTTGAAAACTTTAATGCTATGATTGAATACTTGCTGTATATACTTTGATGACGACGCTAATATGGGTGGAGGGTAGATATTCGGGAACAAAATAATAAATTAAGAGGAAAGTCATTTGAAACGTCTTTTAAGAACTCCGTTTTGAGTTTTAATACTTACGACCCTTACTAGTTTGTCTGCTCCTGGATGTATATCGATAATACGTCCCAATATCCAATGACATGCTGGCATATTGGATTCTTTTATGACGACTAGGTCTCCTATTTTAGGATTGGAGGCTGGAGTTTGCCATTTTGGCCTGTTCTGCAAGGAGTTTAGATAGTCTTGGGATCATTTGCTCCAAAACTGTTGTTGTAGTGATTGCACATAATTCCATCTTGTTATTGATGAAATGTTTCTTTCTTTTATACGTTCAGGAGGAGTGATCAATGCACTGCCTATCAAAAAATGTTCAGGTGTTAACGTGGTAAGATCATCAGGGTCGTCTGAGACGGGACATAATGGCCTGGAGTTTAAGCAGGCTTCAATCTGTGCTAAGACGGTTGCGAATTCTTCGTAACTTAATGCTGAATTTCCTAAGATGCGCCTAAGATGGTGCTTGATTGACTTAACTCCTGCTTCCCAGAGACCCCCAAAATGTGGTGCTGAAGGCGGGTTAAAATGCCACCGTATTCCGTCGTGTACTACCTTTGATGCTATTTCATGATTTGCTTGTTGTATGGCAATCTTAATGTCCTTTTGTAAAACTCTATCAGCTCCAACGAAATTTGTTCCGCAATCGGAGTATGTATGCGTACATAGTCTTCGTCGACTAGAAAATCGTCGAAATGCTGCTATAAAGGCTGCTGTGGTGAGATCTGATACAGGCTCTATGTGGATGGCCTTAGTGGCCATGCAGATGAAAATACAAATATAGCCCTTATAGAACCGATTTCCTCTATGCTTGGACATTTTTAAGCTAATGGGACCAGCATAATCCACCCCAGTTTGTTGAAACGGTCTTGATATGTTAACTCTTGAGGCAGGTAGATTCCCCATGATTTGATTCCTAATTGTGGCGGATTGTTTGAAACAAATTATGCAATTGTGTAATACAGCTTTGACTGTTTTTCGTCCTTGTGGAACCCAGAATTCATTTCGCATTGTTGACAGGACCAATTGTAGACCTCCATGCAAAGTTTTAATATGGAAGTGATTGATTATTAATGATGTTAAGTTATGTTCTCTCGGCAATATGATCGAGTGTTTTTGAATGAAGGGAATATCGGCATTTTGCAGACGACCACCCACATGCAATAGTCCATGATTATCCAGAAATGGGTTGAGAGACAAAACTTTGCTTTTGGAGGATAATTGAGTCCCTGCTTGTAAGTGTTTGATTTCACTTTCAAAAGCATCGTTTTGAGCTAGCTTGATAAGCAATTGTTTTGCCTGATTCATCGCAACAGGTTGTAGTATGGAACTATTGCGGTGAGTTGTGGGACCTATTTTGCGGCAGTGGTTGATAAACCTGAAACAGTAAGCAATGACTCGTTGCAGTTTAACAAATGTTGAGAATTAACTAAAAAGTTCATGAGTGTTTGACTGAGTAGTAGATAAACAGCTAACTCGCTATTGTTCAGATTCTACATTGCTTTCCGAAACAGGTAATGATTGAGGCCACCTTTCTTCAGGATCCATCAACCACTGAGGTCCATGCCACCACAATTGGTGGGAGTTTAATGAAGCAGGTTCAATTCCCCTGGAGTTGCAGTCGGCAGGATTCTCATTAGAAAGCACGTGATGCCATGACTGTATATCAGTTAAATTTTGGATTTCTGCAATCCTATTTGCAACAAAGGTTTTGTACTTGTTCGGATGATTGCGGATCCACGATAGAACAATAGAGAAATCTGTCCAAGTGAATGTGGGGATCTTAATAAGATTTAAATCGGTTTTAATTCTATCAATCAGTCGAACTAAAAGTACTGCGCCACATAACTCGAGGCGAGGAAGCGTGATAGGTTTAACAGGTGCTATTTTGGATTTTGCAATAAGTAAATTAACATACACGTTTCCTTCTTGATATATACTTCCCTGATATATACTGCCGCTGAATAGGCGTGATTGGACGCGTCGGAAAATCCGTGTATCTGGTACATTGATAAATCACCACCGTGGTATATGGATTGAGCTAATGTGAAATAGCTTTTCTTTAAATTGTCGCCAGTGCATGTCGATATGTGAAGGTATCGGCTCATCCCATGAGCATCCCGAAAGCCATAAGGTTTGCATCAGAATTTTGGCTGTAACTATGATCGGAGATATCCAACCTAGTGCGTCAGAAAGTGTAGCAATTTCTGACAACACAGAACGCTTTGTAGAAATGCGATCTGCGAATTGTTTATATTGCAAAATGAAATGGTCAGTTCCTGGGTCCCAATGTATTCCCAGGGTTTTTACAGATTCATCACTTGCTAACCGTAATGGAAGTTGTACTTCCCTATGTTCTTCCGGAATGCTTGATAGGAGATCCGATGAATTGCTTACCCATTTCCTTAGGGTAAAGCCTGCTGACGACAGAATGTTAATCACCTGCGATTGTATTTCCAAGGCTTCATTGATGGAATCTGCTCCAGTGAGCAGATCATCAACATAAAAATCGCGCGGTATAATGTTGGCAGCTATAGGATATTTCGCGGCTTCATCAATTGCTAATTGGTGAAGGGTCTTGATGGCTAAATATGGAGCTGGCGTTGTGCCAAATGTGACCGTGGTTAACTTATAGTCTCTGATGCTTTCGCTGGGACTATTTCTCCAGACTATTCGTTGAAAATTTTGATCTGGGGGTTGAATGTTGATCATTCGGTACATTTTCTCTATGTCGGCTGACATAGCGTATTTATATTTTCGCCATCGAAGTAATGTTGAGAAAAGCTCAGATTGCAGTACTGTGCCCGTATGCAACTGTTCGTTTAAACTTTTCCCATTAGTGGATTTAACCGAGGCATCAAAGACGACTCGAACCTTGGTCGTAGTGCTATCCTTGATGACGGCGTGGTGAGGAAGATAATAACATTTATCACGACTGGCTTCTTTATCAGCCAATATCATGTGCCCTAATGATTTATATTCGTTAATGCAAGCCTTGTATTCCTGACTAAGCTCAGGATTTTGTTGCAATTTATGCTCTAGACAATAAAATCTTCGTAGAGCTATGCCACGAGAGTCGCCTAAGCTGGGACTTTCATTAATAAAGGGCAAGTAGACTTCGTAACGGCCCGTTGCATTTCGATGGTGAGTTTTTTGATAAAGCTCTTCACAATCGCGGTCTGCCTTAGACAGTTGTTTTCCTGGGGCAACTTCTTCGGTTTCCCAGAACTGCCGCAGAAGTTTATCGAGAGAAGACTCTTCCTCGTAATGAGCATTGACTGTTAAGGTTGACGCTGTGGATATTGTGTGAGTGTTTTTTAAATTGCCGAAAAGGATCCAGCCTAGGGTGCTGTTTTGTGCTATAGGTGTACCTGGAGGGCCTTTTCGCAACCCTTCTAAAAGGATTTCTCCATAAACATCTGCTCCTAAAAGCAGGTCGACTTTTCCTGGCTTGAAAAAGAGTGGATCTGCTAGTTGCAGGCTATGTACGTGGCTCCATTCCTTGCTTGGAATGGTGGACGGAGGCAGTATGTCCGTGATGGTGTTCACGATAAGGGCATTTATCGTGGTTATCTTATTCGAAGTTGAATAAGAGTGAATGTTTACTGTTACAGCTCCTATGGCTGTACATAAAAGAAATTAAATGAAAATGAAAATGGAAGTAATAAAATAGGTAAATTGCTGATTGAAAGAATTTACCTGCTTTTAATACGTTTATTTTGTATTCTTACAAACTAACAATAATTCTACAAATAAATATTAAAATAATAATTGACTTCAAACAAAAATCAAACAAAAAATTAATTCAAAGAAAATGAACTTAAACTCTACTTATTGCTAATTATCTGCAATAAGAGAAAAAAACTCAAATTAGTGATGTGCACAAAAAAAGGTTTATAGCAATTCAAATTTTGTTAGAAATTTTCTGATAAAATAGAATTAATTAATCTCTTCTGAAACAAAAACGTTAGTAAGTTTTATACTTATTTATTTCCTGTAGTATACTCAACCCTGAATGGTGTAGCTAATCCCTGTACCTGTTTTTGACCTAATTCTGGTCTCTGGATTGAACCCTTGAAAATCTCCCAAAAGGTTCAATACCAAGATATTGTCCCTTTCCTGAATCCAAAACCAAATCAGCAAAAAAAATCCCTGGAAATATCCCAAAGGATTTTGCCGCCGATTTAGCCTAGATATTGACCGGGATTTCTAATTAGTATGGAAATCGCCCAATACTAATGATTTCCCGATTGACTTGAGTTTCCTGCCACACTTCACTATATCCCGAAATGAAATGTTTTGTGAAACCTTTTTCGTTAACCTTAGTTAATTGGATATTTCCCAAATTAACTTTGCTGAATAGTTAGTTACAAAAAGATGAGACAAAAATAACTTAGATTGCAGAATTTTATTCTTAGCTTGGTAATATCCCAAAACTGCGAATTAACTCTCTAATCTCAGTATAAAAAAATTTAAATGAGAAATTCTCTGGTAATATCCCAGAATATTTTCCCTTTTTTATGAAGAAAAAAGATCTGAAATCATAGAAGTCTATTCTTAATTTGGTAATATCCCAAAATCTTGAATTTATTCTATATTTCAGTGGTGTTTTTAATTAAATAGAAAATTTCTGGTAATATCCCAAAAAAAAAATCTATTTGTATTACCTGTGTGTGATGAAGACTTGAATGTGGGAATAACCCTACAAAAAAAATTGAGCACAAATGGAAAAAAATGCTAGTGGCAATGGTCCAGCTAGCTGACTTTCCTGGTGAAATACCGAGCAACAAGTGATATTTCTTCTGAAATCGCCCCCTTTTTATATGGTTGGGGCCAGCTGCCGCCCATTGTTCTGTGGCTTCGCTTAGTTGCTGGCTATTGTTCTCGACTTTGCGCAAATTCACCACGGCGCTGTGGGAGTTTTACGATTTTGAGATGACGGGGGCGCCACAATTTAAATGTTGTGGTTTGACATTTGTCATTGAATGACAAATTTATTTCTATGGTGTTGTGTTTTTTCATAATAATTATTTATATTTATTGTGCAAAAATGTAAATAAATTAAAATATAATTTGTGGAACGTTGGTGATTTATTTGTGAGGACATATACGTCCTGCAACAAAAAACCCTGCACTGGATATTGCAGATGATAAGATAAGTGTCTTAAAAGTTTTTTTCAAAACTGTTTTTATTGTGTTTATTTCTAACAAACACTGTGTTTTTGTTTAATTTTATTTTTAGTTGTGTTTGCTGGTTTTTACAGCATGTTCTAGTCCTTGCGTGGACAGAACTTTATCAACTTATTAGTTGGAAAAATACATTCCATTTCACCAAGGTGTTCCTTGGAAGGTCGTCTTTTCTTTGAAATCTTGCATTTGATTTCAATAAGACTGGTGCATTTATGCATGCTGCTATATTGCAAAGTATAGTAAGACCTGGAACACCTTACATCTTTAAGGTGAATGTTATGAATGTTCAGTAACCTGGCTGCTGTCTTTATCTTTTTACTTGTGAGTAAAAAACGGAAAAGTGGCACAGATATCCGTCCACTGGAGGTATATATAAGTATGTTACCTAGTATATTATTTTTCGTATTTATATATATATTATATTATTTTTTTTTTATATCTTCTATATTTTTTTTGAATATTTACAAACTATATTGTTTATACTTGTTTTTATTTTTAACATGATACGATATATTTTGGTTGCTAATTGCAACAACTTCCGGCCCCGTTGATGCACTACTTGTGCATCAACCAAATAAAGGAATCATGTTTTTTGTTTATTAAACTATAACGAGCGCTTACTTTTGGTTTTGGCCAATGATAATTATACCAGACTACCTTATTTTTTACCAGTCGTAGTCTGATAGAAGCGCCGTTCTTTAAAAATAAGTTGAATCGCATCCGTTTGGACTTACGGATGCGATCCCATGGTATAGACTGTAGCTCTTCAAATTCGATGAGATGGTGTTGTCCGTCTACCGTAAACACATCGTACTTTTTCTCGTTTAAATTTGTGGCATGGACAGTCGTTTTTGGTATCTTCGGTGATGGTTGTGCCTTGGGTGCTGATGACGGGTTTAGTTTTTCTATGTCCCTTATCACCTTGTCGATGTGCTCGGGACTGCTGGACCTTGGTTGTTTCGGAGGCAGAGGCATCTTAAATTGGAACTCTGCTTCTCTAGGTGGTGTGTTGAGGTCTGGCATACTTGGCAGCGGTGGTGTCGGAGGCAGTGGGGATACTGCCCGTTTGATAGCAGTAGTGCCTGCCCATGTCTGCTCAAATTCCTCCATTAGGCTGTCATACATAATGTCTAAAATGTCTTCCATCCTTTTTTGACCTATATTAGTTACTTGAGAAGAATTTTATGTATTATTATCTAATATGAAAAAATAGAAATATATGGCCAGGACCCATACATGCATCAAACTTGACGTATACAAACATTTACGGACATCACAACTTACTTCCTTTGCACCTTTATTGCACATTGACTGGTAAGGGGCAAATTTTTTGAATGGGTCTTTGCAAAATATTGTTTGCTGTTTTTACAGACACCACTCTAACTCTGCCGTCCTTACCAGAGTGTAGCTCTTCAATGAGCCCCAACACCCATTTTGTTGGTGGTTGCTTTTCATCTTTAATGATGACAACTTGACCAATATTAATGTTATTTTGTGGCGCATTCCACTTTTGTCGTTTCTGCATTTCGGTCAAGTATTCTGTTGACCATCTTTTCCAGAATTGTTGACGTAGTTGCTGAATCAGCTTCTATCGTCTTAGAAGATGCATATTTGACTCTTCTTGAGTGGGCTCTGGTACAGCTAGTAGCGGTCTTCCAATTAGAAAGTGACCTGGGGTGAGAATTTCCAGTTGTTCTGGATCCGCAGTGATAGCGTGCAGCGGTCTGGAATTGAGACATGCTTCTATTTGAATGACTAATGTATTTAGTTCTTCTATTGTTAATGTTGATGAACTTAGAATTCGACGCAAATGGTGTTTAATACTTTTTACACCTGCCTCCCAAAGCCCACCTTGATGTGGAGCTGCAGGAGGTATAAAATGCCATTTGATCCCCATGGCTGCAGTATTGTGAGCTGTGAGCTGTTAGTTCGTTTGCTTCAGCGAGTGCTTTTTTGTACTCTTGCTGAAGAATTTTGTGTGCCCCAATAAAATTTGTTCCATTATCGGAATTATTAGCACATAAACCTCGTCTTGCAACAAATCTCTTAAATGCTGCGAGAAAGGTTTCAGACGTTAAGTCAGAGACTACTTCGATGTGTATGGCTTTTGTTGCCATACACACAAATAAACACAGGTATCCTCTGTATGTTTTGGATCCCCGATATTTTGTGGTTTTTACATCAATAGGACCAGCATAGTCTAACCCCGTATTCTCAAATGGGTGTGCCTGTGACACTCGAGGACTGAGTAGACTGCCCATAAGCTGCTGTTGTGTTGCAGCGCGATGTCTAACACATATTACGCAGAGATGAATCCTTTTCTTAACGGCGTGTAGTCCATTAATGATCCAAAACTGACTTCGTATGGTATTTAGGACCAGTTGTGGTCCACCATGCAAAGTTTCTTTGTGGTAGTGATCAATCACTAAATTAGTTAAATGATGATCTTTGGGTAGTATTGCTGGGTGTCATGTTGAGATTGGCAGGTCTGAATTTTGCAACCTGCCACCTACTCTCAAGACTGAATCTTTATCTAAAAATGGACAAAGCTCTATTATTTTGCTATTTTTGTGCAAATTTTCTCCAGCCTTTAACTGCTTGAATTCATTTTCAAATTCTTGCTGTTGTGTTTGCTGGATTACTCTTATTTTGGCTGTTTCTATGTCAGCTGGTGTCAATCTGCCAATGTTCCTTTCTTCTTTATATCTACAATTATGGACGAATCGGAGACATTGTGCAGTGACAAACAACAATCGTTTGTATGACGAGAATCGCTCAATTATTGTTTCGAGCACTTCGCTTTTTTGCATTGCAAGAGCTTTTACTGTCTTTAATTCGTAAGACGTCTCTCTGCTAAGGCTCTTATCTTGTGGCCAGTCTTGGCTTGGCTGCCTTAACCAACTAGGACCTGTCTACCATGGCTCACAGTCTTGAATGCTCATTGGCATTAGACCTCGTGATGCCATGTCAGCAGGATTATCCGTGGTAGGTACATATCCCCACGTATTATTTAGGTTCCCTTCTTGTATCTCGGTAACTCTGTTTTCCACATAAGTTTTCCATCTATTTGGATGACCTGATATCCAGGCCAATACGATTTTTGAATCGCACCATGAAAAGCTGCTAACATTACTCGTATGCAAGTCAGCTCGAACTTGACTTAGTAGTCTAGTTAACAACACTGCTCCACTTAACTCAAGTCTTGGCAACGTAATTGGCTTTGTGGGAGCCACTCGAGTTTTTGATATGAGAAATGTTGTTTTTATTGTGCCGTCATCGTTTTGAATTCTCATGTAGACGACAGCTGCGTACGCTGAATTTGATGCGTCGCAAAACCCATGCAATTGACAGTTGTCTCTGTCTTGCTTGGTATGTATCCAGCGAGGAATTTTTATTTTCAATATGTGAGGCAGCTGTATCTTGAACTGCCTCCATTCCTCGCTGAATTCTTCTGGGACTATTTCGTCCCAGGTACATCCATGCATCCATAATTTCTGGATGATAATTTTCGCCAAAACTACACATGGAGCTATCCAACCTAAAGGGTCGAATAGCTTTGCTACTTGCGACAAAATTTTTCTTTTTGTTGTGGCTTCTGCTTCAAATTCTGAAGCCTTGAAGGCAAACATGAAATTGTCGGTGGCTGGATGCTACTGGATTCCTAGAGCTTTGACTTGGTTGTCATCTTCAAATTTTAATGGCAACTCTAGCTCAAGCATTCCATTATGATTAGCTGCCCATTTCCGGAGGTTAAAACCTCCTCCCTTTAATAGCTTTATTAGCTCTTTTTGGGTTTGTTTGACTTCTGCTATGGTATTTCCACCTGTTAGCAGATCGTCAATGTTACAAGCCACCTCTCGTGCTTTCCGTGGTGGAGAAGAAGAGGAAGCGGGAGCTGGAAAGAGTTTATTAATTTAATTATAATTGAAACACCTCACTTTTGGTTTCTTTTATTTATTTGTTCGATCATTAATTAAACTATATTTAACACCACTGATTCAATTTATCACACTGATTCAAATAATTAAAGTCGCGAGCAATGCGACCGCGAACCGACCACTATGAAATGTCTAATCCAACTCGACTCTTCCTTGGCGACGTGACTTCGTGGTACCCATGCGACGCCAGCGTAATCAGCAGAAAATGTATATACGCAGTATATCTAGTGTAAACTGATATCGCGCCCGTGTGAAGAGCGGTCAGGCAATTTGGAGGAAAATTTATGATGACGTTAGCAAGAACGTCGAAGTGGATTTTGTTGATTGCTTGTGTCGCTGGAATTTTATATTCTTAAGAGCATGAAAATTTATTATTTCGTTTGCTCGAATTTTTATAATTTATGATTTCGTTTGCTTGAACGAAATCTGAAATTATTTCAAGTGCACCATGTGCACTTTGATAATTTAGGTGCCACGTGAGATGATACGCTATGATGGCACTAAGGTATTTGTGTCATCATAACATCCCATCCCCCTTGGAAAAAGAAAATTCGAGATGCCAAAGAAGAGCGAATTTTCGATCCTATGTGTCGGTCCCCGTTTACAAGAAATGTTTACAATATATTTATAATAATGATTACAGAGGGTTCGTATATGTTATACCTGATTATTATTTATACAAAAAAATCTTACTCAAATATAAATTCTCCTCTATTTTTTGGAGTAACATTCTATGACTAAAGAAGTGTTGGGTTCAAAAGCAAATTGATACAAAAACAGCTTAAGCGTGCACTTCGCTTTTTTACTTCATTTATTTACTATTAATAAGTAACACTACAAAGAACAATTACTTCTATGACTTGAATTAAAATATTAGAACTCCAACATACTTTTGCTTTATACTCGGCGGAACGACAGTGACAAGCGGCTTGACTAACAGACTGAGACTGAGTGAAGATAACTCAGCTAAGCTAGCGTCGAGTGCGCTGACTACTTTTCTCATTATGTGTGTGCGTGTATTTGTGCTGTATTTATCTCGGACTGATGGTATTGCCAAGACAATACTTCGGACAGAAATGCGATGTTGGTGAATTGATTGATGGAATGAGTTAATTCAGTTCGATACCCTACAGACTCCCCCTCCAGCGAAGCGTGAGAGGTCTTGACCACTATTGTGATGAGGATGGTGCAAATTTTACTTTGCGATTTTTATTACTGCTTGAGCTGGAATTTAATTCGGACAATATATGCGCCGGTTTCAGTCGATCAATTGAAACTGAAACATTTTTGCCTTTTATGTTTATTATGAATTGTTTTCTAAGTCGCTTTATCACTTTGTATGGCCCTTCATAAGGCGGCTGTAGGCCGGTTTTGACCTTGTCGACGCGGAGGAAGACGAAGTTTGAGGTCATGAGTGCTTGTGGAATGTAGACATTTCTTTTATTAGTTTCACGGGTATCAGTTGGTTTTATGTGTTGCATACTATTTCTGAGCTGGTCTATTACTTCGTTAGGATCGGTAGGTTTCATGGGATTTCTTTCAATAAAGAATTCGCCTGGTATTTTGATATTTTGTCCATATACTAGTTCTGCTGGAGTACATCCTAAATCTTCTTTAATGGCGGAGCGAATGCCAAGCAGAACAAATGGTAGTTCTTCATTCCATCTAGAGGTGTTACCTCGCGCGATCAGAGCGGATTTAATTGTACGGTGTAGTCTTTCTACCATTCCATTCGCCTGCGGGTGGTATGCGGTTGTACGTATGCGGTGCGTTCCTAGAATACTGGTAAGTTCGCGAAAGAGCTTGGACTCGAATTGAGTACCTTGATCTGTTGTCATTTCACTTGGTACACCAAATCGGGATACATAATTTTGGATAAAAGCTCTTGCTACGGTTGCAGCGCTTATGTCTTTAATCGGTATAGCTTCAGGCCATCTGGTAAATCGATCGACAATTGTTAATAGGTACGCATAACCGTTTGATGGTGGAAGAGGGCCAACTAGATCTATGTGTATGTTTTCGAAACGGCCGGATACAATAGGAAATCGACTAATCTCTGATTTTGTATGTCGGCCTACTTTGGACTTCTGACATGAAGAACATGATTTACACCATTCGTTACTATCTTTGTTGATTGAAGGCCAAAAGTATTTGGAAGTTATTTTCTTCCTTGTGGCCCGTGTGCCTGAATGAGAAAAGTTGTGAGTTGTGTCGAACACGATCTTGCGAAGAGACGTAGGGATAAATGGACGTATATTCTTTGTGCTAGTTTCGCACCAAATTTGTTCGTCAGTTATTGGGACTTTTATGAGTTCCAGTTTGAACTTTGAGTTCCTTGGCCTTCAGTCCGTGAGTAGACAGCGTAGCTCGTTGTCATTTTTTTGCGCTTGAATTAGTGATTTAGTGTTGAATGTATCATTATCAACTGATTCATTGCAATTGCTGGCTGGCCGCGATAACAGATCTGCCACTGTGTTATTTTTTCCCGATATATGCCGTATATCACACGTAAATTGCGATATATAATCGAGGTGTCGAGCCTGTCGAGGACTGCGTTCGGATTTGGAAGTGATGGCGTTTGTTAGTGGGCGGTGATCTGTGTAGATTCGAAATTCTCGCCCTTCAACAAAATGACGGAAGTTTTTAATAGATAAGTAGATGGCGAGCAGTTCACGATCGAATGCTGAATATTTTTGTTCTGCTGTAGTCAGCTTTTTCGAAAAAAAACCGAGTGGTTCCCATTGATTATTGTTAAGCTGCTGTAACACTGCACCAACTGCTATGTTCGAGGCATCCGTAGTGATGCTGTACGTTGCTTCCTCTAATGGGTGAGTGATTAAGGTTGCGTTAGCTACGGCAGCTTTAGCATTTTCGAAAGCTTGGTTGCAGTTATCTGGCCATGAAAAGGTATGTTTTTGCTTTGTCTTTTTCTGTGCAGCAGCTAAGTGGGAGAAAATTGGTGCTAACAGTTCAGACAGTTTGGGTATGAATCTATTATAGAAGTTAATCATGCCCAAGAACTGTTGCACTTGTCGCACTGAAGTGGGTGGTGCGACATTCAAGATTGCTTCGACGCGATTTGATAATGGAGCGATGCCTATGGGAGATATGGTGTGTCCTAGGAACTCGAGGGACGAAACACCGAATATGCATTTTGATGGTTTGATTGTAAGACCAAAGTCGGATAAACGTTTCAAGACTATTCTTAGATGTTGCTTGTGTTCTTCGTCCGTCTTGCTAGCGATTAGCAAGTCGTCAATGTATACGAAGACAAAGTTGAAATCTTTCACTACTTCATTAATAAACCTTTGAAAGGTTTGACTGGCATTGCGTAATCCAAATGGCATTCGGAGAAACTCGAAGAGGCCAAATGGTGTCGTTATCGCCGTCTTATATATATCATCTTCAGCTACTGGTATTTGGTTGTATGCCCTGACTAAGTCGATGCGTGAAAAGATTGTACATCCTCGAAGTTGCATGCTGAAATTGTGGATGTGAGGAATTGGGTACCTGTCTGGTATAGTTATGGCATTCAGACGTCGATAATCGCCACAGGGTCTCCAGTCTTCACTGTCTTTCTTTGTCACCATGTGAAGAGGTGACGAGACAGGTGACGAGGATGGGCGACAAATGCCAAGCTCTACCATATGATGAAATTCCATCAAGGCTGCTTTATGCCTGGTAGGATCTAAACGTCTTGGTTTAGAAATTGGTAATTGGCCTTTGGTAACAATGTGGTGTTGAACCGTGTGTTTCACTGGTAAGTTGAAATTTTGTTGTTGAGTCAGCACTGGGAATTCGTAAATAATTTTACCAAATTCATTTTCAGATGAAAAACTACGAATTGATGGAATATCTGAAGTGATGCATTGTGCGATGACAGATATGTCCGTGTTAGAATCGATGAGGCGTTTGCGCTTTAAATCTACTACGAGGTTGAATTTATTTAGGAAGTCCGCACCAATTATAGGTTTGTTTACAGCTGCGAGAGTGAATTGGTGGATGAAGTTTCTACGCAATCCCAAGTTAACTTTAAGCAGTTTCGTGCCAAAAGTATTAATTTGTGTACCATTGGCTGCAGATAGAGAGATATCGGAAGTTGTTTTTGCATTTTTGTATAAAATATGTGGTAGAACCGACAAATCTGCACCGGTGTCTATAAGAAAGGTTAGTTTGTTATCCAAATACTTTATAAATAGACGGCGAGAAGAATTAGGAATCCCACTGTTTGCCGTCTGAACAGTTGGGCTTATTAGTTTTTTGGATTGCTGTCACTTTGATCTCGCGGTGTATGGAAACTCTTTCGAATGAAATTGCAAGGTTGTTGACAATTGATAGCCTTGTTGCCAAATTTTGCGTGGTACCAACAAAGGTTTTTTTGTGATCGCTTTTCGATCTTCTCCGATTCTGACTTGAACGTATTTCTTGAGACCGTCGGTATCGTTTATCGCCAATTTGAAAAGATTTCATAATGGATTTCATATCTTGGATCTCACGTTCTAGTTTACGAAAGTTCATTTCTTGCTGTCGAGCAAAATTATTTGAATGGCTAGTAGTAGGTAAGCTTACGGCTGAAATGTTCTTTGAAACGTCTGACGCTTCCCAGATTTTGTCCGCTAAGTGGGTTATCTCAGCTTCACTTTTGTCTGAAAGTGGAATTAACGCGACATTGATCACTTGTGGGAGTCGCCTCAACCACAACTTTCTCACCAATGTATCGCCAATGGTGCCTGAAGTGCCTGCTAGCTGTTTAAGCATGCGTAAGAAATCAGATGGCTTGCGATCTCCGATTTCCTCACTTGATAGAAGTTTTTCTAAGCGTCTTTCCTCGCTTAAGGAGTGCCGATCTATCAGTGTTTGTTTTAAATTTTTATAAAGTTCGGTTTGCGGGGGATTTTGAATAATGTCAAGAACTGAGTCTAGTGCTTCTTGCGGTAGCGCTGCCAGAACATAGTTGTAGCGATGAAAATCTCTATTGATTTTGCTAACCGCGAACTGAGCTTCAGCTTGAATAAACCATGTGACTGGTGAATTAGCCCAAAAAGTGGGTAATTTTATCATAGCACTAGTGGCTTGCACTTCGCTGGAGTTGGAGTCGGAGGAGTTGTTGGTATTGTCTTTGTTTTCTGTTGTGGAGTTATTTGGATTTGAATTTTCCTCAGACATTATAAACACGGAATAAAACTATTTGTTTAGTTCACTAGAAATTAAATTTGAAATCAAATCTCACCAAGATTGCTTAATGCCGTAGAATTGTATTGGCAGGTAACGCGGGATTAATATTTACGCAGCACTAGGATTAAAATCTTCGCTAAATACTAGAAAGAATTTTGAGAAATTATTGCAGAGCTCTTTTGATGTTATAACACACACACTCTGAGAGAGATTGTTGACGAATTAATAGAATTACTTGATACCGTGTCACTGCGCTGTTCTGTTGAGCATAATTTACAATCTGCATAACAGTTTGACGCATTGACGAAATGATTTGTCATGAATAGTTTAGATTTATCTGAAACTCACTATTTTGTATTGACAAAATTTATATCGTAAATATTTTGTAATATAATATTAATATATTTGAAGAACACTATTTGGAAAAAAAAAAAAAAAAAAAAAATTTTGTTATCTAATATGTAAGGTTAATTTCTCTGAAAAAAAACTATTGAAATATCTATAATACTATGAATTTATGTCTAATAAAGTTATTAAGTTATTACTAAAAATATCTAAAATAACTATTACTAAGTAATAATGATTTTACAGCAACAGAAAATTTCACACTACTGAATACTTATGTGCTTGACGTGTTCCAGTTGATGATATTATGCCGATTCCTTGAAAGGTAACTTTAATCGTGAAGTATCGATACTTTACTCGTTGGTCGCTATTAAAGCGCGCTAGATACTTTAAAAATTGCTGCTATGCCAATACCAGTTTAGTGATTTTCCAGCTGGTTGCCACTTGTTGAGGGTGAATGAGTGCCAAATGTATACGTGTACGCTGCACTTGTATGAAGTTATGTTGATGTGCTTGTTCTTACTGCTGATGATTAGAGTTAACGCACTGGGAACGTTGTGTACTCTAATGTTGTGTGAATGTGATGCTCAATCTATAGCACGAATACTGGTGATGTGTTGTGTACCGTACGAAGTACGATGAAAGATGATGCAGTTAGTGATAACTGTATTTTATTGTGCAGTTCCAAGCACACTGGATTTTGCAATTATAATAATTTTGCAAGATGAATGCAGGCTATTAAACAGCTTTCGCTTTTTTTTTCTTTTTAGGTTGCTTGATATTGCGCTTGTCACTACACGCCGGTCGGGGTCACCAATTGTTGGGTTCAAAAGCAAATTGATACAAAAACAGCTTAAGCGTGCACTTCGCTTTTTTACTTCATTTATTTACTATTAATAAGTAACACTACAAAGAACAATTACTTACTACACCAACATACTTTTGCTTTATACTCGGCGGAACGACAGTGACAAGCGGGTTGACTAACAGACTGAGACTGAGTGAAGATAACTCAGCTAAGCTAGCGTCGAGTGCGCTGACTACTTTTCTCATTATGTGTGTGCGTGTATTTGTGCTGTGTTTATCTCGGACTGATGGTATTGCCAAGACAATACTTCGGACAGAAATGCGATGTTGGTGAATTGATTGATGGAATGAGTTAATTCAGTTCGATACCCTACAGAAGTATATTTCTCATTAAAAAAAAATTGTTTCCCATTAATAAAAATATTAAAAATATTTAAAAGGTATATTATATGAAAGTAGTAATTTAGTGGTAAACCTCTTATTTAAATGTATCTTCTCTTTGTTTTTGAAGTAAAGTTCTATGACAAAAGAGTGTATTTCTCATTGATTTTTTTTTCTTTCTTTTTTTTTTTTTTTTTTTTTTACAAATAAAAGTATTAAAAAAATATTTAAAAGGTATTTAATATGCACGTTTGTTTTGTTTTTTGTTTTAGTTTTGTATAAATATCTTATTCAAATCTTCTCCTTTATTTTTCGGAGTAACATTCTATTACTTACGGATAGATGATTTTTAACATTAGAAGTCTCAAGAACTTTAGAAAGGTTTCAGAATTGTATTATCGTTTATATTGATTTTGATTGATTTTGATTGATTTTGATTTGATATTATCAAGTCTTTTACTTTATTGCTAGTGCGATTGATTTAGGTTCCACCTTTTCACTATTGCTAGTATTTAAGTCATTTTCAGTTTTATTTTCGATATTCATAGTTCCCTTTTTTTGTATGTTAATTGTTCTACGATTTTTGTAAAATTTAAACGCAAACACTGATAATATTACGAAAATAATTACGTACGTCGCGGAATAATGATGAACATTGTGCGAGTCTATTTGAACCATTTCTTTATTTTCTTGTTCTTGCTGAAGCTTTATCTTCCTTGATAAGCTCGTCAAATCGGTCTGAGCAGAGTACTTTATAAATCCCACCTTATTATACGTAGTACTATGGTTATTTGTTTTTGGAAGTGCAGTTTTACTTGTGAAATTATTAATAATTGTTGTTAGGTTTAATGAGGGTATGTAGTAGTTTTTTATCTCAGTGACCTTGGTGTCGTAGCCTAGTATCGTTAGATCGGCTGTGCGTAAATAGCAATTACCTGATATTTCAATTATACCTACGCCTGATATAGTCTGCGGATATATATTGTCGTGACATATGTAATCAGCCGTGAGAGGTTGAAGCGTCGAAAGGACCCATTTATTGGTATGGGACAATTGTATCCAAATAGTATTATGGTTAAACTGCTTTAGGTTGCACGAAGGCAGAATTGTATTTTCTCTTCGTAACAGATTTATTTCGCAGAGTTCTGTATTCGTATTTATTACGAATATCGGGTGATTTATGCGGCACATAAACAAGTTGTGGTCCTCCGTGACACAGTTAGCGAATTCCCTGTGGGACATATCGTAATAGTGTTGCCTATCATAATCTATTACAAGATATTCCATACTAGTTTGTATAAAGACCAGGTGTTCTTTATGTGGGGTTGGTAAGGGGATGACTTTAAACAGTTGATAACATTCCCTCTTGGGTAAGGGTATACGGAGTTCGTATATTACCTTAGAGTTAAGAACGGATGTGCTTACATGGCTTATTTGATAAAGTGAAAGCAAGTTATTATCCTTCATGTTTGAGGGAAGTTTAATATCGCTTGGGAGCTTTTTGCGGATCGTAACCAATACTTCGTCCAGTTGGTCTGGAGTAATGATCGCGGGGTGAAATTTTCCGTGGCGGACATCTGTCACTAACTCCACAATGGCATTGGCGACATTTTGATAACGCATTATCATGAGTGTTATCAGAGCAATGAGGGACTCAAATTCAGAAATGACTTTCTGATGGTAACTTCCGTTAGTGAGATTACTAACCAAATCTTTAACATAGGAAAGCTTGAAATCGAGTGCTTCCATCTGTTTATTAAAGTCAGTTTGTGACTTATTTAGGATATTTGCAGTTGTCTCGTTTGCTTCAGCGAGTGCTTTTTGTACTCTTGCTGAAGAATTTTGTGTGCCCCAATAAAATTTGTTCCATTATCGGAATTATTAGCACATAAACCTCGTCTTGCAACAAATCTCTTAAATGCTGCGAGAAAGGTTTCAGACGTTAAGTCAGAGACTACTTCGATGTGTATGGCTTTTGTTGCCATACACACAAATAAACACAGGTATCCTTTGTATGTTTTGGATCCCCGATATTTTGTGGTTTTTACATCAATAGGACCAGCATAGTCTAACCCCGTATTCTCAAATGGGTGTGCCTGTGACACTCGAGGACTGAGTAGACTGCCCATAAGCTGCTGTTGTGTTGCAGCGCGATGTCTAACACATATTACGCAGAGATGAATCCTTTTCTTAACGGTGTGTAGTCCATTAATGATCCAAAACTGACTTCGTATGGTATTTAGGACCAGTTGCGGTCCACCATGCAAAGTTTCTTTGTGGTAGTGATCAATCACTAAATTAGTTAAATGATGATCTTTGGGTAGTATTGCTGGGTGTCGTGTTGAGATTGGCAGGTCTGAATTTTGCAACCTGCCACCTACTCTCAAGACTAAATCTTTATCTAAAAATGGACAAAGTTCTATTATTTTGCTATTTTTGTGCAAATTTTCTCCAGCCTTTAACTGCTTGAATTCATTTTCAAATTCTTGCTGTTGTGTTTGCTGGATTACTCTTATTTTGGCTGTTTCTATGTCAGCTGGTGTCAATCTGCCAATGTTCCTTTCTTCTTTATATCTACAATTATGGACGAATCGGAGACATTGTGCAGTGACAAACAACAATCGTTTGTATGACGAGAATCGTTCAATTATTGTTTCGAGCCCTTCGCTTTTTTGCATTGCAAGAGCTTTTCCTGTCTTTAATTCGTAAGACGTCTCTCTGCTAAGGCTCTTATCTTGTGGCCAGTCTGGGCTTGGCTGCCTTAACCAACTAGGACCTGTCTGCCATGGCTCACAGTCTTGAATGCTCATTGGCATTAGACCTCGTGATGCCATGTCAGCAGGATTATCCGTGGTAGGTACATATCCCCACGTATTATTTAGGTTCCCTTCTTGTATCTCGGTAACTCTGTTTGCCACATAAGTTTTCCATCTATTTGGATGACCTGATATCCAGGCCAATACGATTTTTGAATCGCACCATGAAAAGCTGCTAACATTACTCGTATGCAAGTCAGCTCGAACTTGACTTAGTAGTCTAGTTAACAACACTGCTCCACTTAACTCAAGTCTTGGCAACGTAATTGGCTTTGTGGGAGCCACTCGAGTTTTTGATATGAGAAATGTTGTTTTTATTGTGCCGTCATCGTTTTGAATTCTCATGTAGACGACAGCTGCGTACGCTGAATTTGATGCGTCGCAAAACCCATGCAATTGACAGTTGTCTCTGTCTTGCTTGGTATGTATCCAGCGAGGAATTTTTATTTTCAATATGTGAGGCAGCTGTATCTTGAACTGCCTCCATTCCTCGCTGAATTCTTCTGGGACTATTTCGTCCCAGGTACATCCATGCATCCATAATTTCTGGATGATAATTTTCTCCAAAAGTACACATGGAGCTATCCAACCTAAAGGGTCGAATAGCTTTGCTACTTGCGACAAAATTTTTCTTTTTGTTGTGGCTTCTGCTTCAAATTCTGAAGCCTTGAAGGCAAACATGAAATTGTCGGTGGCTGGATGCTACTGGATTCCTAGAGCTTTGACTTGGTTGTCATCTTCAAATTTTAATGGCAACTCTAGCTCAAGCATTCCATTATGATTAGCTGCCCATTTCCGGAGGTTAAAACCTCCTCCCTTTAATAGCTTTATTAGCTCTTTTTGGGTTTGTTTGACTTCTGCTATGGTATTTCCACCTGTTAGCAGATCGTCAATGTTACAAGCCACCTCTCGTGCTTTCCGTGGTGGAGAAGAAGAGGAAGCGGGAGCTGGAAAGAGTTTATTAATTTAATTATAATTGAAACACCTCACTTTTGGTTTCTTTTATTTATTTGTTCGATCATTAATTAAACTATATTTAACACCACTGATTCAATTTATCACACTGATTCAAATAATTAAAGTCGCGAGCAATGCGACCGCGAACCGACCACTATGAAATGTCTAATCCAACTCGACTCTTCCTTGGCGACGTGACTTCGTGGTACCCATGCGACGCCAGCGTAATCAGCAGAAAATGTATATACGCAGTATATCTAGTGTAAACTGATATCGCGCCCGTGTGAAGAGCGGTCAGGCAATTTGGAGGAAAATTTATGATGACGTTAGCAAGAACGTCGAAGTGGATTTTGTTGATTGCTTGTGTCGCTGGAATTTTATATTCTTAAGAGCATGAAAATTTATTATTTCGTTTGCTCGAATTTTTATAATTTATGATTTCGTTTGCTTGAACGAAATCTGAAATTATTTCAAGTGCACCATGTGCACTTTGATAATTTAGGTGCCACGTGAGATGATACGCTATGATGGCACTAAGGTATTTGTGTCATCATTACATCCCATCCTCCTTGGAAAAAGAAAATTCGAGATGCCAAAGAAGAGCGAATTTTCGATCCTATGTGTCGGTCCCCGTTTACAAGAAATGTTTACAATATATTTATAATAATGATTACAGAGGGTTCGTATATGTTATACCTGATTATTATTTATAAAAAAAAATCTTACTCAAATATAAATTCTCCTCTATTTTTTGGAGTAACATTCTATGACTAAAGAAGTATATTTCTCATTAAAAAAAAAATTTTTCCCATTAATAAAAATATTAAAAATATTTAAAAGGTATATTATATGAAAGTAGTAATTTAGTGGTAAACCTCTTATTTAAATGTATCTTCTCTTTGTTTTTGAAGTAAAGTTCTATGACAAAAGAGTGTATTTATCATTGATTTTTTTTTTTTTTTTTTTTTTTGTTTTTTTACAAATAAAAGTATTAAAAAAATATTTAAAAGGTATTTAATATGAACGTTTTTTTTGTTTTTTGTTTTAGTTTTGTATAAATATCTTATTCAAATCTTCTCCTTTATTTTTCGGAGTAACATTCTATTACTTACGGATAGATGATTTTTAACATTAGAAGTCTCAAGAACTTTAGAAAGGTTTCAGAATTGTATTATCGTTTATATTTTAAGCATGTTTTTTTTTTATTTGATTTTTTCTTTGATTGATTTTGATTGATTTTGATTTGATATTATCAAGTCTTTTACTTTATTGCTAGTGCGTATGATTTAGGTTCCACCTTTTCACTATTGCTAGTATTTAAGTCATTTTCAGTTTTATTTTCGATATTCATAGTTCCCTTTTTTTGTATGTTAATTGTTCTACGATTTTTGTAAAATTTAAACGCAAACACTGATAATATTACGAAAATAATTACGTACGTCGCGGAATAATGATGAACATTGTGCGAGTCTATTTGAACCATTTCTTTATTTTCTTGTTCTTGCTGAAGCTTTATCTTCCTTGATAAGCTCGTCAAATCGGTCTGAGCAGAATACTTTATAAATCCCACCTTATTATAGGTAGTACTATGGTTATTTGTTTTTGGAAGTGCAGTTTTACTTGTGAAATTATTAATAATTGTTGTTAGGTTTAATGAGGGTATGTAGTAGTTTTTTATCTCAGTGACCTTGGTGTCGTAGCCTAGTATCGTTAGATCGGCTGTGCGTAAATAGCAATTACCTGATATTTCAATTATACCTACGCCTGATATAGTCTGCGGATATATATTGTCGTGACATATGTAATCAGCCGTGAGAGGTTGAAGCGTCGAAAAGACCCATTTATTGGTCTGGGACAATTGTATCCAAATAGTATTATGGTTAAACTGCTTTAGGTTGCACGAAGGCAGAATTGTATTTTCTCTTCGTAACAGATTTATTTCGCAGAGTTCTGTATTCGTATTTATTACGAATATCGGGTGATTTATGCGGCACATAAACAAGTTGTGGTCCTCCGTGACACAGTTTGCGAATTCCCTGTGGGACATATCGTAATAGTGTTGCCTATCATAATCTATTACAAGATATTCCATACTAGATTGTATAAAGACCAGGTGTTCTTTATGTGGGGTTGGTAAGGGGATGACTTTAAACAGTTGATAACATTCCCTCTTGGGTAAGGGTATACGGAGTTCGTATATTACCTTAGAGTTAAGAACGGATGTGCTTACATGGCTTATTTGATAAAGTGAAAGCAAGTTATTATCCTTCATGTTTGAGGGAAGTTTAATATCGCTTGGGAGCTTTTTGCGGATCGTAACCAATACTTCGTCCAGTTGGTCTGGAGTAATGATCGCGGGGTGAAATTTTCCGTGGCGGACATCTGTCACTAACTCCACAATGGCATTGGCGACATTTTGATAACGCATTATCATGAGTGTTATCAGAGCAATGAGGGACTCAAATTCAGAAATGACTTTCTGATGGTAACTTCCGTTAGTGAGATTACTAACCAAATCTTTAACATAGGAAAGCTTGAAATCGAGTGCTTCCATCTGTTTATTAAAGTCAGTTTGTGACTTATTTAGGATATTTGCAGTTGTCTCAATTATGACCGTTTGATTTTTTATTAAATTTAATAAGTGGTTTTGGTTATATCGAACTCTCTCGATCTGATCGTCGTAGTACTTAGCGTCTTCCGCGTTCAAGGTTCCAAAAATGGTTTTGCTAATCGTTCCCACAGCGGCGAATAACGAACGCTTGAATCGTGAACCATGTGTTAAAAATTCTAATTTTTCCCTCACATCATGCATGATGTAGTTGATTTCCATAATTGTACTGTTACATATTATAGAGAAGTTTGGGCTGTTGTTCAGGAGCTCGCACAAGTGGTTTGTGGCTTTCACATAATCAGATACCTTTTCAGCTGTGTCCTCCAGATTTTTTTAGTCGTAAAATACTATTACCTTCCATTCGCCGGAATACAATTCCACTTTTCCGAGTTCTTCAAAATATATGCCTGGGTTGTTCTTTATGGTTGTGACGTTGAATCCTGTTCCGCAAGTGGTCGTGACAAGGATCATGCATTTCAGGAGGATTCCGAGTATATTCATAGTCTGGAAAGGTAGGATGTTAGTTTAAGGATACTAGGGGAAGATACACTTGTTACAACAAAGAATTTATGATTAATGAAGGAAGAAAGAGGAAAAAAAATTATAGGTCAAGCTTGGAGACCGAGTTGTGAATTCGTAGATGAAGAGACGTCAGTGCTACTGATAGTGATTTAATACTTCAAAAAGCATAAAAGATCCGGATAGCTTAGTTGGTCCACATATAGAAGTATGGATTCCTAAACTTTCCCGAGGAAGTGGAGAGAAATATGAAATGCCGCTGAAAAAAAAAAACAAAGAGTTTCATAGAGCATCCATTCAAGGCATATTCAATCAGTGAAGCTTTTCAAGTCATTATTATTAATAGTCTTGCTCTTCGCCCTTATTTTCACTACAGACCTCTCATTTGATAGCACTTTCAAGATTTCATAAGGTCCTTCCCATAGGGGTGCGAATTTGTCTTTTCGCGTATGGTTCCTAATGAGCACTTTATCTCCAATATTGAAGCGTTTTGGAGAAGTGTTTTTGTCGTAATAAGTTTTGGAACGCTGCTTACTCTGATTTATAGTTTGTCGGGCCATTTCATATCCATGTTGCATTCGCCCTTTAAGTTCCTTCGCATAATCATCGTAATTATATGATAATTGAGGTTTATGTGCAAAAGAGGTAGGAATGTTGGGTGGAAACCCGTATAACAGTTCGTAGGGTGAATAGTTGGTACTCGAATGCGGTGTCGTATTATACACGAAGATCGCATAGGGTGTCCAACTATCCCAAGAGGGAGAGTCTTTATTAACATAATGTCGAAGGTACTCTGCAAGCGTTCGATGGCTTCTTTCTAGCGCACCGTTCGTTTGTGGATGATATGGTGAAGTGTTCACTTTCTTTGCTTTCATCAATTTGCATATGTCTTTAAATAAATTGCTTAAAAAGTTTGTACCTCGATCTATAAGGACGGATTCGGGGACACCGTGGCGACAAACGATGTTCTCCACAAAAGCTTTTGCAACCGTAGAAGCTTCCGCATTTGGTAAGGGTAATGCTTCAGAAAATTTCTTCAGATCGTCCTGAAATGTTAGTAGGTACTTGTTTCCCTCATAACTGACTGGTAGGGGACCGACTATGTCCAGGGCTATTCGTTCAAAAGGCCTTAAACTAGTTCCTGTAATATTCATTGGAGTTGGGGGATTCCTTTGAAGCTTGTTCTTTTGGCAAGATTCGCACTTACTTATGAAGGCCTTTACGTCCTTCAGTATGGTAGGCCAATAATATTTGAGTTATAGTCTTTTAACTGTTCGCGAGATCCCTTGGTGTCCTCCGAAAGGAGACACGTGGTATTCTGTGATTATTTTTTCTATATCTTTGGCTTCTTTTAGATATAACCTCGAGTCTGTGAATAGTTTGACTTCGCCAGATATTTTTAATTTTTTATTGAGATGAGACTTTATTTCATTTAGCGTAGGAATGTCGAATGTAGGGACCGATAGGCCAAAGGAGTTTATGCTGGTTTCATCGCAATATATTGAAATTTTTTCTATGGCATTATGAAGCTCTGTTCGGTCAGCTTCTGTCCTCAATGGCAGCAAGGTCTTGATCACAGCCAAATTTGTGTTTGTATCTTTATGGTAAAAATAGTTAAGTTCGCCAATATTTATTGACGCAATCGATTCAACAAGTTTCCTTAGCTTGCGCTCCACGTGAGTGTCTACCAGGGGTAAAATGAAAATCTTATGCTTCAAGGAATTATCTTGGAATATTGAGTCATTGCTCTCGAATATTTTAAGGTTTGCGATTTCCACGGGATTTCCTTAGGTTTTGCCGCGCTAATTTCTTCGTGCTTCTTTTGGAGGGCTTCCGCTCTCTTTTGATTTCGCGTTAAAACTCTGATAGTTTCGTTAACTATTTCCTTACCAGGATTTTTAATACGGCTTAAGGCATCTGCGTTCACGTTGTATTTCCCGGGTTTATAAACAATTTCATAGTTATATTCCTCCAACAAGATTTTCCATCTCATAAGACGTGAAGATGGCTCTTTAAGATTCATCAACCACTTTAAAGGCTTGTGATCGGTTATGATGATGAATTTCCTTCCGTAGATGTAGGGTCTGAATTGTTTAACAGCAAAGATGATTGCGAGTAACTCCTTTTCGGTTGTAGTGTACTTCGTTTCTGCTGCGTTTAGCGTACGACTGGAATAGCATATAGGGCGATCCTCACCTATTATGCCTTGCGAAAGTACGACTCCGAGTGCTATGTCGCTGGCATCGGTAGTTACGAGAAATTCTTTCTGGAAGTCTGGATATGCAAGAATTGGGGAATTGATTAATTTTGCCTTTAGAGTCCTGAAGGATTCATCGCAGAGTCCATCCCACTTGAAGTGCACATTTTTCTTCAAAAGGTTTGTGAGGGGTTTTGCTATATCTGCGAAATTGGCAATAAAACGGCGGTAATACCCTGCAAATCCTAAAAAGGATTTGACGTCTCTAGGCTTTATCGGAGTAGGAAAAGTTTTAACAGCACTTATTTTACTGGGATCTGGGCTTAAACCATTTTCAGAGATTATGTGTCCAAGATAAATCAGTTCTTTTCTGACAAACTTGCACTTCTCAGGTTGAAGTTTGAGATTGTGTTTCCTTAGACGCTTTAGGACGCTTATTAGTTTGGAATTATGGTCATCTAAGTTGTCGCCATAAATTACAATGTCGTCCACATATACGAAACACTTTGTGCCCTGCAACCCCATTAGTACGTTGTTCATCAGACGTTGAAAAGTTGCGGGTGCATTTCTCAATCCGAAGGGCATTCTGTTATACTCGTAATGCCCGAATGACGTACTGAACGCTGTCTTTTCTCTATCACCTTCGTTCACCAGGATCTGATGAAATCCGTTCGCAAGGTCGAGGGTGCTGAAATATTTGGATTTGCCCAGCTGGTCCAGTATATCTGATATATTGGGTAGCGGATATGCATCTCCAATTGTTAGTTCGTTAAGTTTCCGAAAGTCCACCACCACTCTCCATCGCTTATTACCGGTCAAATCTTCCTTCTTCGGCACGAGGAGCAGAGGTGAGTTCCATGGACTCATGCTCGGTCTAATAACGTTACTATTCAACATCCCGTTTACTTGTCTATATATTTCATCCCTATGTGCGTCAGGCAATCTATACGGTCTCGTATAAACAGGGGGTTTATTGCTCTCAGTTGAGATTTTGTGCTCAACTGCATCGGTGTGAGAAAGATAATCTCCTTCTAGATAAAATAGGTCACTGAAGGTTCTATATATGTCTGTAATGGTGTGCTTACCTCCGCATTACAGTGGTCTAGCTTGATGAGTGCTTCCAATTTTCGTAGTCTATTTTTCACTGGATCTTTGTCCGTATTGGGTTCAATTACATCATAATTCTCTAAATAATCCCATTCTAAGTCAAATTCTTCAGGATTCAGGACTACTTCCGTATCATTTGAATTGAGAAACATCAGTTTTATTCCTTGATCATTGGGTTGAGCTACGGTTTCGGCTACATATGTTCCAGGCGATATCTCCTTTTTGTGTATAACAACCTGGTTTGGATATGCAAATGGAATGGGTACTATTTTTTCGCTTCTTGGAGGTAGTCGAATCAGATTCGGATTTGAGAATTCTGGGAACTTCTCGATTTTATCAGGAAGATGCACTGTGTTTCCAGACTTAATGTTTTTTATATTCGAAATAGTAGGCGTTGGGTTTTGCATTTTCTCATTGGGGTACTTCCTATTTAAGTTTATGTCGATTATTAGAGCATTTCTGTTGAAATCTATTACTGTGTTATATTTCAAGGATCAAGGATATAAAAAGGGTGTTTTAATCTGAAGGGTTTATTACTACTGGATAGGTCAAGCGTGGCAACCATAGTTCCATACGTTGTTATTGGTTCACCAGATATTGTTGAAATTGAAATTGCTGCTAAAGGCTCCTTGTCTTTGTGAAGAATATTGGATTTCAACAAGCTAACATCTGCCCCGGTATCTATAAGGAGTGTGGAGTAGTTTTGAACAGATGGGCTTAAAGCGATACGTATGCAGGCGTTGTCGTCTGAGTCTAAAAGTGAAATCATTATGCTAGTTAGGGTCTTGTCTTTTACGGTCTCATTGTTTAATGGATTTCGGCTGTATGCGATATTCGGGATGGAACGCCGATGTCTTCCTCCCGGCTGTCCTCGTTTCCCGACTGCGAGTTTTCGTATCTCTTTGATGAACTACTCTTTTGACCACCTTGAGCCGTGTTACGCACTCTTGTAGGTACATAATGAAGTGTATGATTTGGATTCCTGCTGTTAGAAAGGTTTCGGGATACGTGAGCTTTCTTGATGGTACTGTTTCTGACTGGAGTTAAGTCTAGGGAATCGACTGTTATTATATTTTCTCAGTCTACAGTCATTGATGTGGTGATTGGCCTTCTTACAATATGCACAGACTACATAATTGACTTCTCGCTTTACGACACGGGAAGGAAAGCTTGGAGTATTACGATTCCTAAAGCAATTGTCTCGGGAATGCCCCTCTCGGTTACAAATATTGCAATAGGTATTTCTCCTTAAGGGAGTTCTGGGAACAAATGGAGGAGCATGCGAGCTCCGTTCCAGACGCGAAGAGTGTCCGCAGGCATAACTTATAGCCTTTTTTAAATCCTCTTCTCCATGGGCCTTTACCAAAATTTTTAAACCACTGTCTCTCAGTCCGTCTTCAAAGGTTTGTATCGCCAACTTTTTATTTTCTTTTACCAAATATTCGCGTACGTTTGAATCCGAGACCTCGGAGTATGTGGCGGAATTTAGAGAGGATAGTGCTAAGAGCAACCTATCCCCGAACTCTCTCATATTTTCTTTGCCGGTCTGTTTGATTGAAATTAGGGCATTTTGAGCGCTTGCTCGAGATTTTTCTTCTTTAAAATGATATCTTAGGTCCTGAGCCAAACTATTCCAAGAACTGTAGGATTCATATTGCACAACTTCAAATGCTGGCCCTCTGAGTTTGGTCTTGACTATGTCTAAGAAAAGTTGCTGTTGGGGCGCAGTTTGTGTAGACGAAAAAAGCAAATTACCGCAAGCTATGAACTTGTCTAGATCCTGAGGGGACCCATCAAATTCCGGCACCAATCTGTATACGTCTATCAGGCTTACTTCGGCCTGAACTACTCCATTATTTTGTTCAGGTGGGGAATTGTTGTCGTTAGCCATTTCTGTTGAGATGTTAAAGGGTAACTCTTGGAAATTTCGGAGTATACCCGCTTGCTGGCGCGTAAGAATTTTGCACGAGCAAAAAGGATCAGGGGCAGTCCAATCGAACGAGGCAAAAAAAAGGGTAGTACAATCACAGGATTTTATAAATGCTTCAAAATTGGGAGATTTCAGTCGTTGAGGGGGTCACTTCTGCTCAATGTTGTTTATGGAAATTAGGTTTTATGATAGAAGTATGTATGTATTTGCCTCAAATCGTTCACGGGCTAGTGAGAAAAAAAAATCTTCCGAAGAACAAGATAAAAAATTCTATATCAACTAATTGGCAGTAAGCTTTACTGTGAACTGCACACGTAATTATTTTCTCAGAAATTCAAAAATCTTCCAACATGATATTGGACGCACCTTGGGGAAACAATTGTACTTTAATTGAACTTCACACTTAATCTTCGCCTCAAGTTTTGCTTTCCTCTCTCCTTATGCATTATATAGTGCAATAAATTAATGATTCGATAGAACAATTAGTTTTGTGGAACAACAACAACACACAAAATTTTCGCTTATAATTTGTTTTGAGTAAAACAGTGTAATTAACTAATCAATAGCATAATCAATTTCGTGAAACCTTCACCCAAAATTTTCACTTTTAATTTAAAATTCCTCTTTATTTTTTTTGATAAGGTAATATAATTAATATAATCAAACGATGATAATTGGTCTTGCGAAATTCTTCGTCTAAAATTTTCACCTTCAATTTAATTTGAGTGAAACGATATAATTAATAAATCAATTTTGTGAATCCTTTCACGCAAAATTTTCACAAATTTTCACTTTTAATTTGATTTGGTAAATCGATATAATTAATCACAATAAAATAATCAGTTTTGTGAAACCCTTCACACAAAATTTTCGTTTCAATTTAATTTAAGTAAGACGATATAATCAATTATTCAATAGAATTATCAATTTTGTGAAACCCTTCGAACAAAATTTTCAGTTTAAATTCAATTTGAGTAAGACGATATATAATCAATTAATCAATAGAATTGAACAAAATTTTCACTTTTAATTTAATCTGAGTAAGACGATATTTAATCAATTAATCAATAGAATTGAACAAAATTTTCACATTTAATTTAATCTGAGTAGGGAGACATAATTCAGTTAATCAATAATCAATTTTGTGAAATCTTTCACACAAAATTTTCACAAACTTTCCACTTTTGATTTAATTTGCGCAAAAATATATTGTGGTTTTTTCCACGAAAATGAAGCAATATAGGTATATTATCATACTATAGGTAAGTACTGTACTTACATACGCCTTTATGTAATACAGGTACTGTCCAGCCTGTTCGCCTATTGGATTGATTATTGATGATGAGAAATCCAGCACAAATAGATTTGAGGGCTTGATTATTGATGATAAGAAATCCGGCACAAATAGATTTGAGGGTTTTTTCTTTCCTTTGTTTCGTCGGTTCGATCGTGTTGTATTTTTTTTTTGGAGTTGGGGCCCTTGCAAAAAATCTTCACCGCTGCCACCAGTGTTACAGGCCGCCTCTCGTGCTTTCCGTGGTGGAGAAGAAGAGGAAGCGGGAACTGGAAAGAGTTTATTAATTTAATTATAATTGAAACACCTCACTGTTGGTTTCTTTTATTTATTTGTTCGATCATTAATTAAACTATATTTAACACCACTGATTCAATTTAACACACTGATTCAAATAATTAAAGTCGCGAGCAATGCGACCGCGAACCGACCACTATGAAATATCTAATCCAACTCGACTCTTTCTTGGCGACGTGACTTCGTGGTACCCATGCGACGCCAGCGTAATCAGCAGAAAGTGTATATACGCAGTATATCTAGTGTAAACTGATATCGCGCCCGTGTGAAGAGCGGTCAGGCAATTTGGAGGAAAATTTATGATGACGTTAGCATGAACGTCGAAGTGGATTTTGCTGATTGCTTGTGTCGCTGGAATTTTATATTCTTAAGAGCATGAAAATTTATTATTTCGTTTGCTCGAATTTTTATAATTTATGATTTCGTTTGCTTGAACGAAATCTGAAATTATTTCAAGTGCACCATGTGCACTTTGATAATTTAGGTGCCACGTGAGATGATACGCTATGATGGCACTATGGTATTTGTGTCATCATAACATCAACGTAAAAATCCTGCGTTGCAGTTTCTGATGCCTTAGGATACTCTTCTTTTTCATCCTTGGCTAATTGCTGCAGTGTTTTTATTGCTAGATATGGTGCTGCCGTAGTGCCGAATGTTACGGTGTTGAGTTCGTATTCTTCTACTGGCTCAACTTCACTACTTCGCCAAAGTATTGTCTGATACTTTTGGTCATCCTTATGTATCTTAATCATTCGATACATCTTCTCTATATCGGCAGTCACTGCATATCTATGAACACGCCATTTTAGCAATGTTGAGTACAACTTTGGTTGTAATGTGGGACCTGTCAACATTTGTTCGTTGAGGCTTCTCCCGTTTGATGACTTTGCGGAAGCATCAAATACTACTCTTAATTTCGTAGTAGTGCTGTCCTTAAGAAAAGCATGATGGGGTAAGTAATACCTCTGGGTATTCGCATTTTATGTGGTTTTATTTACCTTACACATATACCCCAGGTCTAAATATTCTTGAATACATTTATGATATTCAGCTCGTATGTCGGCAGCTCGCTCGAATTTTTTTTCGAGTTGAGCAAATCGTTTTAACGCCATTATCTTTGATTCCAAAAGCTCGGGAAACTTGCCTGCTTTGAATGGCAGCTTCACTACATAACTACCATTATCCAGGCGTTTATGATTCTCACTGAAGAATTGCTCACATTGCTCTTCTTCTTTAGTGAGTTTACGTTTTGGGTTGAGCTCTTCCCATTCCCAAAATTTCCGCACTTGCATATTTAGCTGTGCTAAATCATCAGAACTACTTGTGGTGAATGCAGAAAAAATTTCATTTTTGTCCACTTGATTTAGTGGTGCTGTTGTTTCTCCGAAAAGAATCCACCCTAGCTTTATATTCTGTGCTATGGGGGTCCCTTCAAGTCCACTTTTAATTCCCTTGCATAAAATTTTTGCATAGGTATTCACACCTAACAACAGGTCTATTTTCCCTGCTTTTAGGAACTCTGGGTCTGCTAAGGCAAGCCTTTTATATGAGTCCAATCAGAAGACCTGATGTGTGTTGGTGGGAATATATTAGTTATCTTCTTGATAACATAAGCCCGCAATGGGATTTCAAAATCAGCTGAGGTGGCTGATCTCACATGGACAGACACTTCTTTGTTTGCCTTTGCCACTTGTGTAGATCCCAATCCGGTAATTTGAAGTGACGTTGACACGCCTTTCAGTTGTAAGGATTGAACAGCCGCTTCGGTTATAAAAGAACTTTGTGATCCTAGATCAACCAAAGCCCGCATGGGAATTGTTATCCCACTTCTGTCCCTAACATGTACTATAGCCGTAGCTAATAGTGCTTGTGTGTCTTTCTGTTTATTTGAACAAGCATTTGCCGAAGTTGATGGGACAGAATTTTCTGACTGTCTTGATTGTATGGTCTCAACAGCCCTTAGCTTGTTTGAAGACATGTTTTTGTCTTCATGAAGCCATGTGTGATGACGCTTGTCACACTTGAAACATCCATTTTTATTTGGACATGCTTCTTTGTTGTGTGGTTTTAAGCAATTTGTGCAAAGCTTGTTCTTTATCACAAGTTCACGTTTTGCATTAAAACCCTTTTGTTTAAATTGTGTGCATTTGTGGATTGTATGTTCTCCTTTGCACACCGGGCACCTTTTACTCATCGTACAAGATCCATTATGTCTTTGTAGACAGTTAAAACAAATATTATGTTTCAACAGGATCTTCCGACGAGAGTCAATATTATGCCGTCGGAAATCATCGCAGTTTTGTATGCGATGGTCTCCCTTACATACCACGCAACCATATTGTTCGTTGACGTGATAGTTTAATGATTTATTTTGTCCATGTTTGTTCATGGCAACATAACCCACCTTTCTTGGGTTAATAGCTTCCAAAGTTCGGAAGCGAGATTCTAGGAAACAAAACATTTCTTTTAACTCTGGAATCTCTGTACTCTTGGAAATTGATTGTTCCCATAGAGTTCGAGTTTCCATAGGTAGTTTTTGTGTTATTATAAAAATTATTATTGGATCCCAGGTCTTTGTACCTATTCCAAGGGATTCCAATTCATGTAAACATTCCTTTGTTTTATCATATAAATTTTTCAGGCTACTTTCATGTTCACCTTTTACTATGGCTTGATTAAATAAGGCTTTGAGTTGTGTGAACACTAATACCTTTTTATTATTGTATCTTTGTGTCAACTCTGCCCAAGCTGGTTGATAATTAGTACTAGTTACATCGTATTGTCGCAATATCCTTTCTGGTTCTCCAGATAGTTGGACTTTAAATAGTGCAACTTTTGTACTAAGGGAATTTGAGAATCTTTGTGAATCAAAGATTTAAACATATCGTGGAAAGATCTCCACGTAGTGTAATCACCATCAAATTTCGGAATTTCAATGCTAGGCAATTTTATTTCCGTTTTGTGGTCATTGATTACACTTGCCTCTGGTTTAGTTACCTTTGGCATTTGGAGCTCTTGAAGCTTTGATAGCTGTTCTTGGAGCTCCCCTAAGAATCCGAAGTATACTCCTTCGCATTCCTCAAAAACATGGCTTGTTTCGTAGTCGTTTAGTGCGGTTTCCTCAAACTCTACTACTAATCTTTGATGATTATTCGAAAATTGTTCCCACAATTCCTCAATACTCTGGGTTCTTTGCTTCAGATAACCTTTAGTTAACTGTTGCCCTGAACCTACTCTCTCTTCATAATTAGAGACAGCATGAGTCAAAACTTTTTTGAAAGCTCTTTGTCTCTTTATAAGTGCTTCCATTTTAGTTAGTCTTCCTTCACCAAACACAGAAAAATTTGAATTGCTATTTTTTTCTCTTTTTTATTGTTAACTTTAACACTCAATAAACGTATTATGCTACCGGTTTATCCGGGTTTGAAGGACCAATGTTACAGCTACTATGGCTGTACATAAAAGAAATTAAATGAAAATGAAAGCAATAAAATAGGTAAATTGCTGATTGAAAGAATTAACCTGCTTTTAATACGTTTATTTTGTATTCTTACAAACTAACAATAATTCTACAAATAAATATTAAAATAATAATTGACTTCAAACAAAAATCAAACAAAAAATTAATTCAAAGAAAATAAACTTAAACTCTACTTATTGCTAATTATCTGCAATAAGAGAAAAAAACTCAAATTAGTGATGTGCACAAAAAAAGGATTATAGCAATTCAAATTTTGTTAGAAATTTTCTGATAAAATAGAATTAATTAATCTCTTCTGAAACAAAAACGTTAGTAAGTTTTATACTTATTTATTTCCTGTAGTATACTCAACTCTGAATGGTGTAGCTAATCCCTGTACCTGTTTTTGACCTAATTCTGGTCTCTGGATTGAACCCTTGAAAATCTCCCAAAAGGTTCAATACCAAGATATTGTCCCTTTCCTGAATCCAAAACCAAATCAGCAAAAAAAATCCCTGGAAATATCCCAAAGGATTTTGCCGCCGATTTAGCCTAGATTTTGACCGGGATTTCTAATTAGTATGGAAATCGCCCAATACTAATGATTTCCCGATTGACTTAAGTTTCCTGCCACACTTCACTTGGATATATCCCGAAATGAAATGTTTTGTGAAACCTTTTTCGTTAACCTTAGTTAATTGGATATTTCCCAAATTAACTTTGCTGAATAGTTAGTTACAAAAAGATGAGACAAAAATAACTTAGATTGCAGAATTTTATTCTTAGCTTGGTAATATCCCAAAACTGCGAATTAACTCTCTAATCTCAGTATAAAAAAATTTAAATGAGAAATTCTCTGGTAATATCCCAGAATATTTTGCCTTTTTTATGAAGAAAAAAGATCTGAAATCATTGAAGTCTATTCTATATATTTTTTTTTGAATATTTACAAACTATATTGTTTGTGCTTGTTTTTATTTTTACCATGATACGATATATTTTGGTTGCTAATTGCAACATTTACTGATGCTTGTTTGCTAACACTCATAGTTTCTGACTTTCCTAAGCCAGTAATTTGCATCGATGTGTTCATAGTGGCCAATTGCAGCTTGCGTGCAGCAGCCTTTGTTATGAACGTGACTTGAGAGCCTGAGTCAATTAAAGCTCGTAAAGTGAACATGGTGCCCTTTTTTGATGGAACTTTAAGCAATGCTATAGCAAGCAAAGCTTGTGTAGTTCGCATTGTTTGATTCGCGTGAAGCGTTTGAATTGATCCCTTGGATGTGGAAGGCGAATTACAAGGTTGTACTTGTAGTTGTGGGTTGTCTGATTGCTTACGTGAACCCTGTGGATTTGTGATATTCCTATGTAGTAAGGAATGATGTTTCCTTCCACATCGCTGGCACGTAAACTTGCTAGCGCAATATTTTGTATTGTGGCTTTTTGGAAGGCAGTTAATGCACAATCGATTTGACGTGACAATTTTGAATTTTGAATCAACGTCCAATTTAATAAATTTGGGGCATTTGAATAATCGATGCTGTTCTTTACACATTATGCATCTGTCACCAGATGATGTAAAGTGAGTTGATGCTCTTGGTATTTGAGCTGATTTATTGGTTGAATTTGGTTTTGCGTCTGAGATTGCTTCGAGAGTTCTAAATCTTGTTTCTAGAAACGTCTTCAAAGATTCAAGGGTAGGCAGTCCATCTGCACCTCTTGTTCCCATAAGCGATGAGTTTCTGCTGGCAAGCACTGCACTAGCATATAAATCAAGATTGTATCCCAGTGTTTAGTGGGGACTTCTAATGCTTCGAGTTCGTATATACATTCGGAAGATTTGTCCAGCACAGTTTTTATAGCCTGGCTGACTCTTGTGTTGCTTTAGGTAAATTGAATAGAATTTTTAGCTGAGCATTAATTAACGCTCGCTTGTTGTCGTACCTGTTAAGCAATATCTTCCATGCGCTGTCATAACTCGAGTTAGTCATAGGAAGTTGACGCAATAAGTGTTCTGCTTCTCCAGAAACACCTGATTTCAAGTAATGAAGTTTCTGTACTGGTGATAGTGCAGAATTTGTATGAACCAAGGAATGGAATAGATCGTGAAACGACCTCCATGACTCATATGACCCAGCGAATTTTGGTATTGTGATGCTAGGCAATCTCAGAAACGAAGAAGATTCATTATCCGTGCTTGGCTTTGAGTCTACTTTTGTTTCGAATGCATCTAATGCAACTCTGAGAATACCTCGAAACGTGTAGTATGTATTTTCCGCGCTTGAGAAGTAATTGTTTGTGAAATAATCGTATTTTTGAAGTTCGCTGTCCTCTAAAGCCTGAGTGGCTTGGACAATTTTATAATGTGTATTCTTATAATCGGACCAAATTTCGCTTAGGGCGCTTAACCGCTCAGAAATGAGTCCTTTCGTTCGTTTTTCTACATGAGTCTTGTTGTACTTGTTGAACGATTTTTCGAATATTTTTGCAGAGGTGGTTCGGTTAGCGAAAAGTTTTTGAAGTGAAGTCATGATTGAAAGACTGAGAATATATACCACTGGACTTTAAATTTGGCTGCGAAGGACCATAAAATGTACTGCCCATCGTCAGAGCGCACATGCAAAGAATGTATAATGTGATGAAATTGATGCCACTGGTATAAAGTTAGTGGTTGTATTCGTTTGCCTACAAATTCTACACTTCATTGTTAAACTAGAGCCTTAATACGCAATAAATCTGAGATACAAATCGCTTAAATTATCAATATTCAATAAATGAGAAATATCAAATATATAATAAATGTAGTAATTTTGTTGCAAATAACTTTGTACTCACCTGATCTATGTTTGGCAGTTAATTAACTTGATTTTAATAATTTTTACTGAGGTTGGGATTGGGATATTCTTTATTCTGGTCGATACCCAGAATAAAGTGAGGTGAGTAATTCTTACTGCAGTCGAAACCCACAGAGAATCTTTATTGCAGTCGTTCCCCACAATAAAGTGTTGGTTAGTAATTTTCTTGTTATAGTCGTTGTCCTCTGAGTTGCTGAACAGTATCACTAGTCTCTAGATCACTGCGAAATATTCGTAAAATAAAATGAGCACCAGCAGCACATAAGATGACAACTTTCGGGAGAACAGCTAGAGAAGTCTCTGGGGCAAAACAAATTGCATCAGCGACCTTCATGACAAATTTCTTTAAGTCGATGCCATTCAAATGAATCCGATTCTGATTCTTCCAGGAATTTAATTATTCCAAAAATGAGTTTCTTTGTAACAGCAATGTATACTAAATTTGGTGACCAATCATTTCCTGATAATTCAAAACAATAAATTTGATCACTTAGACTAATTATATGCGATGGAGGAGTTGAATTTCTCATCCAGGAAATATCTTAATGTGTTTATTTCACAAAACACTGAATCAGACTTGACATTTCTATCAGCTGATCTGCCAGAAATAAACACTGAACCACAGTGGAATCAAGAACTCATTCTTACAACTTCGCGCGACACCTGGTCGTCACAAATACACCATCTTTTAACCTTTCTATGACTAAAATTGAGCGAAAACCAATTCTGACAGATATAGAAAATGAATGTCGATAAATAGATGTCATTTTTTTTACACGACTAAAGCAAACTAATTCTGACAGATATATAAAATGAATGTAAATGTCATTTTTACACGACTAAAGCAAACTAATTCTGACAGATATAGAAGATGAATGTCGATAAATAAATGTCATTTTTACACGACTAAAGCAATCTAATTCTGACAGATATAGAAGATGAACGTCGATAAATAAATGTAATTTTTACACGACTAAAGCAAACTAATTCTGAGATATATGGAAGATGAATGTCGATAAATAAATGTAATTTTTACACCGCAGAAACAAACTAATTCTGACAGATATAGAAAATGAATTTCTATAGGTAATGTTCATTTTACACCGTAGAAACAAACTAATTCTGACAGATACAGGAAATGAATGTCAATAAACAACTTCCACTTTTATCAAACGTAGAGAGCAAATAAAATTCCGGCAAGTATGGAAAATATAAGATCAGTACAGCTATTTTAAATTGTATTTGTACCGAACTAAAAATCTATTAAATTGAATTTTTGCGCACTGTAAACCTAAAAGTAGATAGAACTAATTTCAAAAGTATTTGTATTTGTACCGAACTAAAAATCTATTAAATTTAATTTTTGCGCACTGTAAACCTAAAAGTAGATAGAACTAATTTCAAAAGTATTTGTGTTTGTACCGAACTAAAAATCTATTAAATTGAATATTTTGCACACGGTTAACCTAGAAGTAGGTAAAACTAATTCCTAAATTATTTGTATTTGTACCGAACTAAAAATCTATAACACATTCTAAATCTTAAAATTAAATCAAACTAGTCCCAAAATTAAAAAGAAAAATTGTTAAAGTAAAGCTTTACCCAGTGTAAACTTTTAGAGATAGATGTCGGCCTAGGAAAATTTTGTAAGAGAGCGAAAAAAAAGTGGGTAATAGAAGATCACGTAGGTCCCGACGTTAGAAAAGAAGGTTAAGTGACTTTTAGTTTTGGAGGCAAAAGAAGAGCACAAAAAAAAGTTGTACAGTTTTTGTTTAGAGTTAAGACTCGAGGAAAATAAAGAGTAAAAAAATCCGTAAAAATCGAAACTATCGGGAGTTTTATTTGCCTGGGTGCTTAAAAAACACGAGTTCCTTAGAAAAGACGGCGTAGAACCACTATCTTGGTTGGACCATTTTCCACCTGCTCAGGAGATTTCTTTTTGTTTGATTTTTGCTCGTGCGTAGCGTACAGCGCTCATCTGGCTAGAAAATCTGCTTGCCTGGCCACCTATTAGGTCTCAACTCAGACGCCCCGTCAGCTAAGCTACTGCGTAATCACGAAGCCAAGCTGTATCCTGTCTAACTGCGGCCTTTGGGGCTCCTGTTAAATTACGTTGGAACCACTGATGGAAACAAAAAGGTAAAGTGTATAGGAAGTAGTAACCATATTACACCGGCATCCGCTCGGCCATCTGGTAAAAGGTGAAAAATTGCAACAATATGTATTCCTTCGATGGTTCGATATATACGAACGATTCGTTAAGCAGTGTAGGTAATGGCATTACTTTGAATAATTGGTATGGTTCCTTCAATGGAAGTGGAATTCGGAACTCGATAATTATTTTATTATTGAAAATATTCGCTGCTATTGTACTCAATTTGTAAAATTGTGGTAAAATATTGTCTTTCGAATTTATGAGAAGCATCATTGAATTTGGCAATTCCTGTCTGATATTCAATAAGAGTTCTTCAATTTGTCTAGGGGAAATGAGTGTAGGATGAAATTTTCCATGCCTTGAATCTATTAAGAGATCTATTAATTCCGACTAGGTATTTTGGTATCTGAATGCCATTAACGAGACCAGGGAAACAAGTGATTCAAGTTCTATGGATATTTTGTTATCCAATGTTCTGTTTTCCATTAATGATGTAGCTATCTGTATTGAAATTAACTTTCTATGCATAACCAAGAAGTCCTTTTCAATTGCGGCTTTAGTTTTGTTGAAAACATTTGCGGTTGCTTCGACTATACGAATCTGTTCATCATACAATTTGGCATCATCCTCGTCCAATGTGCCGAAAAGTGCTTTGGAAATTGAGCCTACTGCATTTGTTTCTTATTCTGGGTCACAAGTAACAGGTTCTTATATTCTATATTTGCTAATATAAGATTAATTTGTAACAACGTACCGTTACAAGTGTGGCTCAAGGCTGAGTGTTTGTCCAGTTTCTGGCAGGTCGCTATAATTTGTTGGGCTATGAACTGTATGTTGTTGAATTCTGATTTAAAATTCACCAGGTCGTAATAGGTGACAATTTTCCATTCGTTGGCGTAGAAATTGGCTCTGCCAATTTCCTCGAAGTAAATGCCCGCACTGGCATTTATGTGGTTTACCTCTATTCCTGAGCCGTGGATGAAAGGGATGAAAATTAAAATGAATGCTATTTGCATCATTTTGAAAACCTTAAAGATGATATTGCGTTATTCACTTGGAATGAAGAGGATGAAGCTGTTGACATTAATATTACTCTTTGAAAACTTTTAAGTCATTATTATGGACTCTCTTATTTTTATTATTAATTTTAGTAGTGGAATTTTCGGGGGAATTAATCTCCATTATCTCATACGGACCTGACCATAGTGGTGAGAATTTTCTCTCTCGAACTCTGCTCTTAAGTAGGACTTTATCGCCTACCATAAAAGATTTTTGGACGGAGCTTTTGTCATATTGTAGTTTAGATTTTTCTTTATTGACCATGTCTATTTCTTTAGCTATTTTGAAACTATGCTGTAGACGCGCTTTTAGCTCGTTTGCATAATTGTCGTAATTATAGCAAACGGTTGGAGATGATTTTAAATTATTTGGGATTTCGTCTGGGAATCCGTAAAGGAGTTCGCGTGGAGTATAATTAATACTCGAATGAGGGGTTGTATTGTATACAAACATGGCATAAGGAATCCATGTATCCCAGTCTTGTGGATCTTGAGGATACTTTCTGGAATACCATGTCGACAAACTGTCGTTGTCGTGAAGGCTTTCGCTAATATCTTAGACTCGGTGTCGACTATAGGAATAGCCTCAGAAAATTTTGAGAGGTCGTCTTGGAACGTAAGGAGATATTTGCTTCCAGAATGAGAAATTGGGAGAGATCCTACGACATCTAGGTACACTCTTTCGAAAGGTTTGGAGCTAATGCTTGAGATTTTCATTGGAATTTTAGGGTTTCTGGATACTTCGTTCACCTGACAAAGTTTACATTTCCTTACATGCTTTACGATGTCGTCTGACATGCCAGGCCAATAGAATTGATTTTTGATTCTTTTGATTGTACGGGAAACGCCTTGATGGCCTCCCGTCGGTAGTGAATGAAAATCTTTGAAAACTTGTTCGATGTCATTATCGTCGGATAAATATTTTATCGAATCTTGATGGAGTTTGATGTTTATTTGTTTATTAGCGAATATTTTGGTAAAAGCGGTTTTAATAATTATTAGATTCTGTGGATCTAATATAGGGAAGGAGATATTAATTTGTTTTAACTGATTTGCCTCTGTGTATGAGCAGATCTCAGTTAAAATCTTTTCGAGGTCTGATCTATCTCTTTGCGATCGACAAGGTAAATTAGTTTTTGATATAACTATTGATGAGACTTTTTTCTTGAAGAAGTTCTGTTCAGTTTCTGAAAGTGGGGATTTATCTGAAAATTTTAGTTTAGAATCCAACACTCTTTCAAGTTCGGTATCTTGCATTGGCAAGATGAAGAATTTAGGATTCGTATTTTTAGTCAGTAAAAGAGCAAAATTAGTCTCAGTTATTATGACTGAGGAATGGTTTGATGACGATGGAACTGGGTTTGGAGTAATAATACTCGTGTCGGGAATGTTCAGATTTGCCTGAGCTCTAGCTTGATTCCTTGTTACCACATTTACGCAGGTGGTAGGTTCTGCGAAATATTCGCTACTATCTGGAATAGCTCTACTGAGAGCGTCTGCATTTGTGTTGAGCTTACCTGATTTATGGACTATTTTGTAGTCATATTCCTCAAGACGTATTCTCCATCTCATCAGTCTTGATTAGTGATCTTTCAGATTCATGAGCCATACTAGTGGTTTATGGTCAGTTATAATTGTACACTGTCTGCCATAAACGTATGGTCTGAATTGCTTAACTGCGGAAACGATAGCTAAGAGCTCCTTTTCTATTGTTGAGTAACGAGTCTCTGCACCATTGAGAACTCGGCTCACATAGGCGATTGGATGATCTCCTTGATCATCTCCTTGATCATCAACTTGAGAAAGAACTGCTCCGATGGCGTACTCACTGGCATCGGAGGTGACAAAAATTTCTTTGTCAAAATCGGGATATCATAGAATTGGTGCTGAAATAAGTTTATTGCGTAATTCGCAAAATGCCTCGTCGCAGATTGCGTCGAACTTGAAAGGCGTATCTTTTCTCAATATGTTTGTAAGTGGTTTGGCTATCTTTGAAAAATTTGGTATAAAGCGGCGATAGTAACCGACGAAACCAAGGAAGGCTTGAATATCTTTCTCCTTCTTCGGTCTGGGATAGGACTGAACTGACTTGATTTTTCTGGGTCTGGTTTGACTCCATTTTCTGTAATTATGTGCCCTAAATACATAATTTCTTTCCTTAGGAAATGGCACTTGTCGGGTTGAGGTTTCAAATTAAAACTTCGGAGACGGCTGAATACTGCTGTGAGCCTAGAATTGTGATCATTAATATTGTATCCATGGGCTACAATATCGTCCATGTATACGAAGCAATATATGCCTTGAAGTCCAGATAGAACATTGTGCATGGCTCATTGAAAAGTTGCAGGGGCTCCTTTTAAACCAAATGGCATACGACTGTATTCGTGGTGGCCATAGGGTGTGCTAAAGGCACTTTTCTCCCTGCCCATCGAGTCCATTTTTTTCTGGTGGAATCCACTGGCTAAGTCGAGTGTGGTAAAGTATTTCGACTTCCCCAACTGGTCTAATATATCAGTGATATTAGGCAGTAGGTACGCATCGCCAATTGTAATGTCGTTAATACGACGAAAGGCTACCACTACTCGCCACTTTTTATATCCATTCTCATCTGGTGTTTTAGGAACCAGGAGAAGTGGAGAATTCCAGGGACTATGTGTAGGTCTGATGATGTCTGACTCAGCATTTCACGGAGTCAGGCAAACAACGTACAGTCGCCCCAAAACTCCCCGGCTCGACTATAAATTACCCATCAAATAAAACAGGGTCCACTCAGTAGCCCGATTCTAGTGTCGCTACAGTAAAGCTTCCTTTAGACATAGGCCTGAACGGCCAAACTAAACTCGTAGTTGACACAGGTGCTGTGGTTAGTATAATAAAGCAAAGGTCCCACTTGGTACCGCAAAGACGCTGGGAAATTGCCAGGGAAACTTCGTTTTCAAGAACAAAATACCCTGTAAGTTTCAAGTCGTAAAGAGCTTTCCTCGCCTTTCCGATGATGGACTTCTAGGAAATGATTTTCTAGCAAAAAACTGTAACATTGAGGGTCCTAACAAGGCACTAAGGTTTCCTCGCACGGAGACTAGTCCCGATGAATTTACTTTTCCAATGATGTTCGAAGCGGACAAGCTACATTCTGAAAAACCACTCGCAGTAGGAATACTTTCAGAAGAGGTAGAGTCTAAACAGGCTGAACTATCCACCTGCATTGTGATCAAGGCTTCTCAATCGAGAGAAGCTGGCTGCCAAGCTCAGAAAATGCCCAAGGAATGTGAAAAAAGCTGTCTGGGCGAACAAGAGACCGATGAAATAAGGTAGCAATTGGTTACCATTAAGGAACCAATCTGCATACCTTCGCGCTCTCAAATTGTTGCCACAGTCCCGTTACAAACTCAAGAAGAAATGATCTGTTTATCCCAAGAGATAAGCGTCTTCTTGATAAACAGTTTACTGTCATCTGGAGAAGAATTAGTGCGGTTTAGTATTCTTAACGCTAACAGTCATCAAGTTGTCATACATAGCTTAAAGTTACAGCTATTTCCAATAAACGACTACACAATAGTCCCATTAACACACACAAAAGACCACAACCATACGCACATTCTCATACCAAATATAAAGGCAATATCAAACAACACAAGAGACGCAACTGAGCGTCGAAAGCCTGCCAAAAAGGTGCATATAGCTCTTCCGTCCAAAATACCGAGGCATAAATCATTATTAAACAAACAACGGCCATATAAGAACGGTAGCGAGTCGCTAAAGCCTATACTAAAGGTGCATATTACTCCACCGTCACACAGCACACATAATGCTACATGGTCTAAACTCACTAGCATAGACGCACAGGAGTATCCCACACAACCTAAGGCAAAGACCACACAGGTGTACCCAACTCAGCCGTCAACAAAGCAGGAAGCAACTACCCTGCAACATGCTAAGAACAACGAAATAAAGCCTCAAAAGGAATCACTAATCCCTCATCTACTTCCAGGTCAAAAACTTAAAAGGAAGAGTAAGTCAAACCAAGATTCAGCCGACAAAACGGCAATATTACGGCATGTACGATACCTATACCCGGATTATGAGACTGCGGACAACCCAAAGAAATACCCGCGTATTTCTAAGCTAGAGCAAGAACTCAGCCTAGACCATAATTTGACCGCGGAAGAAAAACTTTCGATATCAGAACTCTGCGAAGAGTATAACGATATCTTCTTCCTCAAAGGTGACAAACTCACCTATACAAATGCGATAACGCATAACATTCCATTGGTGCAAGATCAAGCACCAATCAAGCAAAAAATGTACAGCTTACCTGAAACACAGCGGAAAGTAATTAACAAGCAGCTTAAAGAAATGCTAGACAGCGGGGTAGTCGTTGTCGACTTACGTAAATTAAACGAAAAGACAATTGGAGACGCATTCCTGCTACACCGAATCGAGGATATTCTCGACCAACTAGGTCACGCAAAATATTTCACCACACTCGATTTGGCCAACGGTTATCATCAAGTTCTTGTCGACAAAAGAGATCGACATTAAACTGCTTTCAACACAAGCTATGGGCACTACGAGTTCAAGCGTATGCCATTCTGGTTCAAAGGAGTCCCCGCCACATTCAAACGCCTAATGAATTTCGTTCTGACAGGACTACACGGTCTCGAATGTCTTGTCTACCTGGATGACATTGTCATCTATGGTAAAAATTTAAATGACCACAACGAAAAGTTCAGAAAAGTCTTCGACAAGTAGAGAGAGAACAACTTGAGAAGTGCCAGTTTCTACGAAGAGAAGTTGTTTATCTAGAACATAAATGTTCTACCAGACCCAAGTAAGACGGCCTGCGTCCAAAGATTTCCTGTTCCAAGAACAGTAAGGCAAGTTCAGTCATTTTTGGGACTTGTCAATTACTACAGGAAATTCAGTCCACACTTCTCCAAAATTGTACGTCCAATCACGAATTTACTCCGAAAGGATGTAAAATTTACTTGGACAGAGAAATGCCAGGAAGCATTTCAGAGCATAAAAAATTCTTTAATTTCCCCACCACTTTTAATTTACCCCGATTTTTCAAAATCTTTTAATCTTACTACGGACGCAAGTAACGAGGCTCTAGGAGCTGTTATTTCTCAAGGAGAAGTCGGAAACGACCAGCCCATTGCCTATGCAAGCCTCACATTAAACAAAGCCGAACGAAATTACTCTAGTATAGAGAAAGAGTTATTGGATATTGTGTGGGCTACCATAAACCTCTCAAAGGTGTTTTCAATGTGAAAGACCCTACTTCCCGTTTGGTGAGATTTCACCACAAATTATCTGAATTCGATTACAACATCGAATACAAACCCGGGAAGGTAATAAGTACATCTTGACCTTCCAAGATAATTTGGCAAAATTTGTCGACTGGTAAGCCATACCTCACGCAGAAGCAGTCACAGTAGCGCAGGTTTTCTTTGATGAAATCGTCACGCGCTATCGCATACCCAAAAGAATACTCACCGATCAGGAAACAAATTTTCTAAGTGAACTATTCAAAAGGATATGTAAGCATCTAAAGGTAAAGAAGTTACAGACTTCAGCATACCACGCACAGTCTAATGGAGCACTAGAGAGTGCACATAGACCCCTTATAGAATACCTGCAAACAATCGTAGATGAAAATCCCAAAACATGGGACCAATACCTACGAACCGCTGCATTCGTGTACAACAATAGTGTACACGAGGGTAGTAAACTTACCCCAATGGACTGCCTACACGACTTCACAGCGGATGTCTCATCAAATTTAAAACGGGATCCCGAACCCGTTTACAATCATGAGAGCTATTATCATATACTGAAGTATAAGCTCCAAGAATCATACGCCCCGGCACGAAAAAACTTATTGGCAAGTAAACAAGGAGTACTACGATAAGACAGTACGGCCCCTCACTTTCCATGTAGGAGACAAAGTCCTCATCAAGGATGAAAGCAGAAAACATCAGCTTTCTGAAATCATCAGATAATCGCAATACCAACTGATGTGAATACCACCATCAAAAATGGTAAACGTAGCGTAACGGTACATAATAATCGTTTAAAATCATATCTCGATTAAGAGCATGTTGAACAAAAATGAACCAGGCTGACTTGAAATTCCGACTTCAGTGTCCATTAAACCTCATTTCAATATCTCCCCAGAAACATTTGCGGTGGAGTCACTCCACTGCCCAGTTTAAAACGGTGTAATGCAAGCACAAATATACTTAAAGGATTGTTTTCTTCCTCCGAATTGTCCACAGAAATGGCGCTAAAATTCATCATATTTGCCCTCTTTATCCAGTACACAACAGGAGAAATCGCTTGCAAACCCTTTGTAATGACCCAGCTAAATGACTCGGGTATACTTTTCTAGGACCTGGGAAATCTCATGGTATACCATGACACCTGGATTGTCCTTACCGAAATAGATTTGGATGATTTAAATGTCCAGATAAAGCTAGCAGAATATGCAGAGCACTTGGTGCATAAACTCTGCATAAATATAACAAACCCAGAAGACCTGTGTAATGTGCAGCAACTACACATACACGCTACAATAGATAGCGTACGAAAGCGCACGGAAAGTATAAAGGAACTAGTACCGGAAAAACGCACGGCCAGATCGCTATTTGACGGTATAGGCGGTGCCAGGCACTATTTGTTTGGTACTATGGATAGTAAAAATGAAAGGGCATATACAGCAGATTAGAAGAACTTGAATCGAATATACAAGCCCTAGTCGAGCTAGAGAAATAACTTTAAAACTGTAAAACTACCTTGGAAAATGTTCAAAAACCAACGGCTATATTAATAGTCATACAACAAAAAATAGCACACCAGATAAACGATCTCCACCGTGTGACCGATGAGTTAACTAGGAGCCAACTAAGACAGGAGATTATATCAAGCTTATTATTCCAAATCATCGAAGTTCAATATCGACAACAAGCCCTTATGGATATAATAATGGCTAGTAGTACCAAGCATATTCATCCACTCCTCCTGTCTCCACAAAACTTGCTACAAATATATCGCAAAACAACCTGGAATTGTCCAAATGACCAAAATTGCCTGCTTGTCCTATATCAGACAGCAGGAGCTCAGTCACTCCTTATGCAAAACAAATTGGTGGTGAGAATTATTCTCCCAATTTTTAATCTGCCAAAAATGAGGCTACAACAGATTCAATGCTATCCTGTACCAAAGTCAGCAAATTATTCATTAATTCCAGACCCTGGTTATTCATACATAGCAAATAGCGCAAAAACTCAGGAATTTCTCTTATTGAAAGGCAAGGACATAAAAACCTACAAGAAAGTCACAAGTAATTTGGAAGAAAACACGTATGTAGGCCGGCTGACCACGCCTATAATCAAAGCGACAACATCCAACAAATGTGACATTAAATTATTATATAATCCTTTAAATGAAGTGCCCAAATGCAGGACCAAAGTAGAAATTTCCCAAAAGGACATGTTGATTAAATTACACAAGCCGAATTCGTGGCTATTTTCATTTATCACCTCCATGGTGCTACACATCACATGTCCAGATCACTTTGTGATCTCGAAACTGGAAGGACAAGGGATACTTGAGATAACGCAACCATATCAAGTTCATATAGGTGAAAAAGTGCTTAAATACGAAGGTCAGAGTAAATACCCACTAGAAATTATTCAGCCGAATCAGTTTCCTGAGATAAACCATTCGCTACTCAATGTAAAACTGGCCGAAATTTTACAAGAATCTGAAAACCACAGCCTCGAGCATACTGTGATTTTAACGGGAGACGACATTCACGATTATATATATAAGGGCACCCATTCAATGGAAGAAATCCAAAGAAAAATCAGCAAATACCAAGAGAAAGTATCAAATAGAAACTTCCATATTCTGTCCACAACCTCTCTATCATTTACGGGCCGACTAGTTCTGGCCATAATGGTCGTTGTAGTAGTAAAATATCTTAACCCTGTGGTCATCAAGATGAGACAACAGAGGAATCAACCGCCAGGTAACCCCGAAGTTTTATTAGAGGGAATTCCTTTAGAAGAACGAACCCCTGCGTCCCAACCCAGTTTAAAGCGAGCTCGAGCACTTCCTAGGACCAAATCTGTTCATTTGGTTTAAGGCGGCCCAAAAGAACTGTTAAAAAAGAAGAGCATACTGAAATTCAGCAGTCGTTTATAGTTTCTCTTATTGCACTCATTACTATGTCTGTATGCATTTATTCTCTTTAACACATATTTGTAGCAGCCTCATAGGCTTAACTGAGTTTTTGTACGATCAGTCCGCTTTTAAATCGCGCAGAGCCCTGAACTAGAATTGTAATGAAAATAGAATAAAGTGATTAAAATTAACGCTCATCTTTTAATTCTAACGCCTATCTAACTCCTGGTGATCCAGTTAATAATTTTAACATTTTGGTGCCGAAACCCGGGACTTAACGCTGCGGGAATAAACGAGTTTAAGGGCCTAACGAAAGTAACGGTACGAAAGTTTTCTGTAAAATCGAAATTAGATTAACACGGATAATGGAAATCGTTGCGCGATCTGCTTATCGTGGGCAGATAACTAAGTTATACAAAAATGCGACAGAGTATTTAATAACAATAGGAATCGCGCGTAAGTAAATCCAACGGGGAAAGCATGGATTCAATCGAAGAAGAACTATCCGCTTTTATCAATCGAATAACGGTAGCGCGAGAAAATCTTAAGAAAGCGAATACTGAAGTCCGTGCATTATTAAAGCCCGAAGAAATGCAAAAGGAATTCGAAGCGATTGCTGAATACGACAACAAAGCTATGGCTATTACTGCACGCTTCACCCAACGTCTACTTAAATTACGGGAATATCAAAATCGCATTAATAATATTCCATCTTCTGACAGCCTTGCACAACCTCTAGGCATGCAGAGCAAATATTCAAATTCGGCTAAGTTGCCGAAACTTATTTTAAAATCATTCTCTGGGGATATTAAAGACTGGACGCCATTTTGGGAACGTTTTCGCTCTTCAGTCCACGTAAGGACCGACTTGTCTGGAGCGGACAAGTTCAATTATTTACAAACGCATCTTACAGGAAGAGCAGCAGACTCAATTGCTGGATTATACCATCAGACTCTAATTACGATGCGGCAATTTCCATGCTTCAAGAGGAATATGGGGATAAAGAAACATTGATTGATCATTCTATCCAGCAGCTAATGGAGTTATCGAAAGTTTCGTCACGTCGAGATATTGTTGTATTGCGCCGCCTCTATAGCAGCGCTAGAGCTAGCACAAGGTCTTTAACAGCTCTCGGGTTACCGCCATCGTAATACTCCGTAATTTTAAAATCTATCATCTTGCGATGTATGCCAACGGAGCTGGTAATCGATTTTCATCGTGCAACAGACAACGAGGGGCATCAAGGAGAAGAGAAGATTAACGCAAAAATTGAAGTAACTGATAAAGAGGAGATGGCTTCAACACAGAGCGAATGCGGCAGCAGCTGCACTTATGGCGGAGATGAACAAGTGAAGAGCATTTTTAAGTATCTAAAAAGAGAAGTTGAGTCTTTGGAGAAGTCAATGCAGACTACATCGCCAACGTCTACATATACATCAACACGAGCTAATCGCACTAGCTTTCAAGGAGGTAACGGTAGGCCTTATAAAACTGCAGCCGGCTTACTAACGCCAACAGTACATCAGAAATGTTATTTTTGTAAGTCTCTTTGTCATACTACACAGCAATTCAACGCTCCTCACTCGATTTCTCAGCGAAAAGAAATGTTGAAACGAGACGGTAGGTGTTTCAGATGCACTCGTCGAGGTCATGGATCCAGAAATTGCTTAATTAGAAATATATCATGCGAGAAATGCAACATCTTTGTGTGATCCGAATTTTTTCGCTAAGCCTACAATAAAACAGTCAGTGAAGTACAGTGATAATCAAACAGCTGAGCGTAACGCAAAGACAAAAATGAAATCACTTCCCAAATGACAACAAATTTGTGCTCGCCATCAGCACAGAATTCTTCAGATGTTTATCTGCAAACTGCATGTGTACTCGCATCCTCAACTGATATATATAAAAGAAAATCGGTATTTATTCGATTAATAATAGACGGTGGTAGTCAAAGGTCGTATATAAGGCAAAGCGTGGCTGAAAAAACTGGGCTTACAAATAATTGACAAAGTGGATATTAGAATTTTTTCTTTCGGTTGCTCTAAAACAATTCCAACAAAAGCCTTTGATCGTGTGCGTGTCGTTTTAAAATCTCAATACGACAATCAGTTAGTGACAATTTTAGCAATAGTGGTGCCAGAAATTTGCTTAGACATTATACCCACGCCGCCTGCCGATTGCCCTGCTCTATCACGATATGTTTTGGCAGATGATCACAGATCTGGGTACCTTGAACCTGGCATCAGTGTTTTAATAGACGCTGATTATTTTTGGAGTATTGTACGTCATTCCTCCCAACAAATTTATGAAAATCTTACTGCTATTGATTCAATTTTCGGTTGGACCCTTCAGGGGCCAGCTACAGACTCATTTTGTGAGAATTTAGTTTTATCTACATCAGCAACTGTTACCTTACAGGCCTGTGTACTTGATGATGTCGATTTAAAAAAACTTCTGGGACTTAGAGACAGTCGGAATTAAGAGCAATATTAGTGAAGAAACGATAAATAAAAATTTTGATAAATACATAACGAAAAACAATAACCGCTACGAATGTTCTTTATTGTGGAAAAGCGTCGATTGTGTTTTAGATAGCTATTTTAGTGGTGCAAGGCAACGACTGTCGAAGTTATAGTTCAACGAATGTCCAGAGAACCATCGAAACTGCTGGAATATGATCGCGAGATGTGGAATTTTATAACGAGAGGAATAGCGGAAAGAGTTGAAGAAGGTTTAACAACAGCTTTGCGGGTTTATTATATGCCTCACCGAGCTATATACAGGGAAGATAAAGCTACAACAAAAACGCGAATTGTGTTTGACGCCTCTGCTAACTCAGGTAACAGTCTTTCTTTAAATTCTCAATTATCATCGGGACCGAACTTAATCCCTGATATTATGTATATGCTCCTAAATTTCCGAGTAGGCAGTGTTGCAGCATAATCATCAATCTGTAATAAAAATTATATCACAAAGTATATTTCTTAAAATTTAGTATTCGCAATACTTATCTAAATTTTGATTATTCCAATTTGTAGTAATCCAATCTTGCTCTTTAAATAGCTGAAAACAAATAAATTAATTTCATTAATTAAAATGTAAACAAAACCTAATATGTAAACAAATAAATTATACAAGACTCACCAACGACAAAAACGATTCCACATCACAAAACATTTAAACAAAACATAAATAACACAAAGTTTCTCATGAACATAAATAAATTTAGACAAACTTAAAAATCTACTTACCTATTTATTTGACAGCGATTTTCAGTCCATTGATAATGACATTTGCTGCAATAGACTAGGAACTTTAACACTCGTACCAACATTTCAATGTAGAAATTTCAGGTCAATATCTATCGATAAGTTTAGGCGAAGTTTTAAAGAAAGGAATAGCATATAAAACATATAGATTTTTGAGGGGAAACATTTGACCGTTACCTTAAATGATAAAATTTCTGGAAAATTCAAATGGATTTTACATTGCCAAAAGGATACGGTATTTTTTAAGAGAAGAGATCACTTTGAAATCGGGAGTCGAGAGGTCAAGTAATCTTGTTTCGCGGTTATTAAAAACTTGAAATCAATTGAAAAATTTGAACGCAATTAAAACAAAGGGGTTTGAAATCTATGTATATTAAAGCCGAGAAATCAATATACGGTTACGTTCACAAATATTATAATATCGTTTTTGTCGTCGGAAGTGCTTTGGTTAAAGTGAGCTTGAACTTGTAAAGTCATTTATAAATAGTTGAAACAACCTTGAATTAATTGTACAGAATTAATTGTTTAAATAAAGTTAAGTGTAGTTAAAAGGTGTTTATTCATTTTCAATCACCACCTTTAGTATGAGAAGTGTAGCCCAGTGGCAAGGCTATTGTCTGTGATTTGAACAATAGAGGTTCGATTCGCCGTCGCATCAGCTTATTTTTATTATAGTTTTTTTATCAGTGGAATGATGGATTCAGTCGATTAATCAGAAACCTAATTAACTTACGTTCATTAATTTATCTTGAACTCAAACATTGGTCCTTCGAACCGACATTGAATAAGACTGTGCAAAGTGCGAACTGTAGAAACTTCTCGAATCTGACTGTGTGTATATACATTAATTGAAAGAACAGTGGAAATTTGTTAGTGCTTCAACTACATAATCTTCAAGAATATTCTGGCAACAAAATCTGGTGAGTCTGTTCCATATTATATTTTTGCATGCAATTTGTTATTTTTTCTCAAAGCCATGCAAGCATTAATTAAATTACAAGTAAATTTGGAAAGCGATTTAAAAAAATTTATGCGAAATTATGGTAAAGATGGAGAAGATAGGCGTACTCAACCATATTATAATGCTAGGTTAACAAATTTGGTGGGTCATTGGAATGATTTTAAAAAACGACATCAAGAGATTGTGTTACTTGCTACAGACGAGTGTATGAAAAAGGAGAAGTATTTTACGGATGATTTTTTTGCAGCAGTTGAAGAATTTTTCATTGATTCTCATGCCAAAATAGACGCTGATTCTCTACGAGATTTTCCACCAGTAGAAACAATAGAAACAGCTGAGAAAGACAATATAAAAATTATCCATGTACGTCCTAAGCAGGAAGATGTCAGGCTTCCCAAAATATCACTGCCAATATTTTCTGGAGATTATTTAACGTGGACTACATTCTATGATATGTTCAAGTCTCTTGTACATGATAACAACGGCTTGTCATCAGTTCAAAAGCTGCAATATTTAAAGGCACATCTTGCTGGAGAAGCGAAGGCATTATTAAGTAACACTTTAATTACAAGCGCGAATTATGAGCAGGCTTGGGATACTTTAATTGGAAGGTATGAAAATAAACGAATTTTGGTTAAAGCACAATTAGAAATTTTATTCAATCAACCAACTGTGAACCAAGAATCAACAAAAGGTGTAAAATCTCTTCTTGATAAAACCAATGAATGTCTGGCTGCTCTTGAAAATCTAGGCATTACAGTAAATACCTGGGACCCTATTCTAGTTTATTTTATTAGCCAAAGATTGCCATATGAAACGTTAGAGTTGTGGGAGCAATCACTGAGCTCAAAAACAGAATTATCAACTTGGAATGAACTCAAACAATTCTTGGAAGCTCGTTTTCGGACGCTGGAAGCCATCCATGGTAAAAAACGCTTACAAATTAAAGAGCCTAAACCTGTAATACACCATGATAAATTCATGAGGAACCATCAAACTTTCCATCTCGCAACTTCTCTCTCGTGCCATCTTTGTAAAGATTCACTTAGTATTCGTCAGTGTTCGAAATATTTAAATCTTGATCATCGAGCTAAATTAGATCTGGTGAAATCTAAAGGACTTTGTGTTAATTGCTTGGGAACAGGTCATCTAGCTGCTAAATGCCCTAGTAAGCTAAAATGCTATATATGTAAAAAAACCCCATCATACTACATTGCATAAGGAACAGAATACATCTGATTTTCAGATAGGAAGAAGCAGACCTCTCAATCAATCTGTTTCATCATCGTGCGATGTTGAAGCATCTCCAGAGGCTAAGACATTTCTGGTCAGTCAAGCATCATGACCTCACAATATTCTATTGGCTACAGCGTTAATTACTATTTCTACACCACACGGTGAAAAACAAACATGTAGAGCTCTCATTGATCCTGGGTCACAAGCTTCATTTGTGACAGAGCAAATTTGTCAAACTCTACGATTACCCCGTAAGTCTGTTGACGTCGATGTTTATGGGCTAGGTAACTCAACTGCTGGACAAATCAAATCACGCGCAAAGTTAATTGTATCACCGACCGAAACTGGAAAAGATATCATTCAGGTTGAGGCATTTATTGTTAAAAAGATCACAAGTGTTTTACCAAGTCAACGAATTACACAAAGCAATTGGAGACATCTAGACGGGCTGGAATTAGCTGACCCCACATTTGATCGACCTGGGCGAATTGATTGCTTATTAGGTGCTGACATCTATCCGTTGATTATTACAGATGGGGTGCGTAAAGGACCTCATGGAACTCCAGTGGGTCAGCGAACTATATTTGGCTGGATTCTATCCGGAAACACAAGCTCTTCTTTTTCTCAGCGAACATATCTGCAAAATTTTCATATCAACACCGAGTTTAATGAAATCTTAAAGAAATTCTGGGAACTAGAGGAATTGCCTTCGATACCTTCGTTAACAGATGAAGAAAGCAGCTGTGAACAACATTTTATCAGAAACTTTACACGTTGTTCTGACGGAAGATACCAGGTCCGACTTCCATTCAATTATGCTGATGTTAAACTCGGTTCATCTAGAAATATGGCCATTGTAAGGATGATTCAAATGGAGAAACACAATGAGTATCTAAAAAATGAATATGTAAACTGTGTTAAAGAATATTTAAATTTAAATCACATGGAACTCACAAATACAAAGGAAATAGAATGTCGTAAGCAAGATGAATGTGGTAACACCTACTACAGTTGTTCTTATTTACCTCATCATGCAGTATTGAAACCCAGCAGTACATCAACAAAGGTTCGCGTAGTTTTTGATGCTTCGCGAAGAACAAGCAACGGAAAATCATTAAATGATGTTCTTTTAAATGGACCAACTATCCAGGACTCATTGTTTGCTATTCTTATGCGATGGAGAAGGTACAAGATAGCATTCATGGCAGACATACATAAAATGTATCGCCAGATTCGCATGCATCCTCAAGATGCTGAGTATCAAAGGATTGTTTGGAGAGACTCACCAGATGAAGTATTTCAAGATTACAAGCTAACTACCGTAACCTTTGGAACGAAAAGTGCGCCGTACCTAGCTATTCGAACAATGCAACAATTGGCAAAAGACGAGACTCACAAATATCCTATTGGAGCAGAAGCAATCCTACATGAATTCTACGTTGATGATTTGATCTCCGGAGCAAACAGTATGGAAGAAGCAATAACTAAACAAGCACAGATTCGATCCATCTTGGAATGTGGTGGATTAGAACTTCGAAAATGGGCTTCTAATGACGAGGCCATACTCCAAGCAGTGCCTGCTGAATTTCGTGAAGTGAACCTACCATTATCAGTCAGTTCAGAATACATCAAGGCTCTTGGATTATATTGGAATCCGCGAACTGATTCCTTATCCTACTCAGTTAATATTGACAGCGTATCATACACTTGGACAAAAAGAAAGGTTCTTTCGGAGATATCAAAACTTTTCGATCCGATTGGGTGGCTATCTCCAGTCACAATAACAGCGAAAATTCTCATACAAACTTTATGGTTAACCGGACTCCAGTGGGATGACGAAATTCCACCAGATGTTGCTGATCAGTGGAATCAGTATCGAGAGAATCTGTTTGAATTGCAACATATTAAAATACCTCGATGGATTCAAGTAGAAAGCTCATCAACCAAAATCGACTTACACGGATTCTGCGACGCGTCTATAAAGGCATATTCCGCTGTAGTGTATGTCAGAATTCAACAAATCAATAATGAGATCAACGTTCATCTGATTTCGTCAAAGACTAAAGTGGCGCCTATTAAAACGATATCATTGCCGAAATTAGAATTATGTGGCGCAAATTTGCTGGTTAAATTATTGACATAAGTGAAACATGACATTCAATTGAATGTAGAAAAAATCTATGCCTGGACTGACTCCACAATTGTATTAGCATGGCTACGAAAACATCCATCTAATTGGGAAACGTTTATAAGCAATCGAGTTTCGAATATCCATAATCTACTTGAAGAAACTTCCTGGAATCATGTACCAACTGAAACCAATCCCGCTGATTGCGCAAGTAGAGGTATTTCTCCAGAAATGTTAAAGAACCATCCTCTTTGGTGGAACGGCCCTCAATGGTTAAAGACAGCCGAGGAAAACTGGCCCAGAAGAAAAACCAGCATCAAAACAACGTTAGGCTTACGTAAGGGAGCTGCTAATTTTCATGTGCGAACGTCGGATGAAAAATTAAACATGGTTGAGAGATTCTCTTCATTGTCACGACTTATTAGAGTCACTGCTTATTGTAAACGATGGATTGTGAAAATGCGTAATCAATTCCAATCTCAAAGTTTCAAATATCTCACCACAGCCGAGTTAAAGACTGCTACACCATATTGGTTGAGTGTCGTGCAAACGGAATATTTTTCCTTGGAAATAAGAGCACTGAAAATGCAACGAGAAATAGGGAAGCAAAGCAAAATAGTCAAATTACATCCTTTCCTTGACAATGATGGACTGCTCAGAGTTGGAGGTCGGCTTCAGCATTCATCGTTAACATATTCTGAGCGACACCCTATCATTTTACCTGAGAAAAGCCACTTGACCAAACTAATTCTTGATGAGCTTCATAAAAGAACTATACACGGAGGCGTTCAACTAATGTTGTCATTGTTACGTAGACATTATTGGGTCATCAATGCAAGAAACGCAATTCGAATGCATATTCATAAATGCATTAATTGTTTTAGACAAAACGCCCAAACGAGGGAGCAGTTGATGGCGAATCTACCTGAGTACAGAGTACAAAAGGCACGTCCGTTTTCACATACGGGTGTCGATTATTGCGGACCTTTCGACTTAAAAAGTTCTAAAGGGAGAAGCATTAGAAGGTATAAAGGCTACATAGCAGTGTTTATATGCATGGTAACAAAAGCTATACACATAGAAATTGTGAGCGATCTTTCAACCCCTGGATTTCTCGCCGCCTTTCGAAGATTTGTGTCACGACGCGGGCTGTGCACAGACATCTATAGTGATTGTGGTTCTAACTTCATTGGAGCGAATGCAGTTTTGACTAGATATAAATTTGAAATGGTCCAGCAGATCGAGCATGAAATTGCACAAGCAATTGAGAATCAAGGTATCAAGTGGCATTTCATCCCACCCTCTTCACCTCATTTTGGAGGATTATGGGAGAGCGGAGTAAAGTCTGTGAAAACCCATTTAAAGAAAATTATTGGAAACGCATTACTTACATATGAAGAATTCAACACGCTTTTGGTACAGATAGAAGCCACCCTGAATTCGAGGCCATTGACTGAGATGTCACAAGATCCCCAGGATGTTTCAGCCTTAACTCCAGGACACTTTTTGATAGGAGGTCCACTTCTTACACCTCCAGAGCCCACTCTGCTAGACACGAACATGCATCATTTGGATCGTTATCGATATGTTCAAAGATTGTACCAAACATTTTGGAGTCGATGGAGTCAGGAATATCTGCATCGACTACAGCAGCGACCAAAGTGGCTAATACAGCATCCAAATCTAAAAGAAAACCAATTGGTGTTAGTCAAGGATGAACGAATTCCACCATCACAATGGTTAATGGGAAGAATAATTAAAACCCATCCCGGAAAGGATTCTCTGATAAGGGTCGTTACATTAAAGACAAAACACAACACAATCAGACATCACAAAGCTTTGTCCTCTTCCAATACAATATCCCAATTAAATTACCTCCTTTAAATCCATTTATCCAAGTTTCCTTCACTTAATTTTCAACATCATAGTCCAACCCAATTGAAAGCATTTATATTCTTACAGACATCAATCAGTAAAGAAGAACACAATGCATTGTTGAGAGAAGTAAACGTACCTCAGAACAAACAACACAGCCAGTCACATATGAATTCATTGAAACTCATTGTTTCAAGGCGGGGAGTATGTTGCAGCATAATCATCAATCTGTAATAAAAATTATATCACAAAGTATATTTCTTAAAATTTAGTATTCGCAATACTTATCTAAATTTTGATTATTCCAATTTGTAGTAATCCAATCTTGCTCTTTAAATAGCTGAAAACAAATAAATTAATTTCATTAATTAAAATGTAAACAAAACCTAATATGTAAACAAATAAATTATACAAGACTCACCAACGACAAAAACGATTCCACATCACAAAACATTTAAACAAAACATAAATAACACAAAGTTTCTCATGAACATAAATAAATTTAGACAAACTTAAAAATCTACTTACCTATTTATTTGACAGCGATTTTCAGTCCATTGATAATGACATTTGCTGCAATAGACTAGGAACTTTAACACTCGTACCAACATTTCAATGTAGAAATTTCAGGTCAATATCTATCGATAAGTTTAGGCGAAGTTTTAAAGAAAGGAATAGCATATAAAACATATAGATTTTTGAGGGGAAACATTTGACCGTTACCTTAAATGATAAAATTTCTGGAAAATTCAAATGGATTTTAAATTGCCAAAAGGATACGGTATTTTTTAAGAGAAGAGATCACTTTGAAATCGGGAGTCGAGAGGTCAAGTAATCTTGTTTCGCGGTTATTAAAAACTTGAAATCAATTGAAAAATTTGAACGCAATTAAAACAAAGGGGTTTGAAATCTATGTATATTAAAGCCGAGAAATCAATATACGGTTACGTTCACAAATATTATAATATCGTTTTTGTCGTCGGAAGTGCTTTGGTTAAAGTGAGCTTGAACTTGTAAAGTCATTTATAAATAGTTGAAACAACCTTGAATTAATTGTACAGAATTAATTGTTTAAATAAAGTTAAGTGTAGTTAAAAGGTGTTTATTCATTTTCAATCACCACCTTTAGTATGAGAAGTGTAGCCCAGTGACAAGGCTATTGTCTGTGATTTGAACAATAGAGGTTCGATTCGCCGTCTCATCAGCTTATTTTTATTATATTTTTTTTATCAGTGGAATGATGGATTCAGTCGATTAATCAGAAACCTAATTAACTTACGTTCATTAATTTATCTTGAACTCAAACAGGCAGGATAGGATTAGTGGCCGATATTGAAAAGGCTTTCCTTCAAATTTCCCTTACTAAAGAAGATCGCGATGTTCACCGTTTTCTGTGGTTTCATGAAAGGATTACGGATACTACAAAACTACCAGAATTAGCTACTTATCGTATGACGCGTTTAACTTTTGGTGTGACTTGTAGCCCGTTTCTGCTATGTGCGACATTGAAAAAACATTTTCAACGAGAGCACGAGAAGTATCCAGAGACTTGCGAAATGCTAAGTAATTTCTTTTACATGGATGACCTGGTGGTAAGTTTAGATAGTTATGATTTTGCTTACCGCTTTTATAAGGAAACGTGTACCATTCTTCAAGGAGCTTGCATGAATATTCGCAAGTGGAATTCAAATAATTTCCAATTACGTCCGCATTTCAAAGAAGTTGATAACGTTCAAAAGGTACTTGGCATTAAATGGTACTGTCTATCAGATGAAATTACTGTCGATCTTCAATAGCTCTCTAATATACCTTCAACGATTTGGACAAAAAGAAAAGTTTTGCAGTTTATCGCGAAAATATTTGATCCATTGGGTTTAATTGGCCCCTTTACCATAAAGCTTAAGATTTTATTTCAAGATCTTTGGCGGCTTCGTTGCGACTGGGATGAGGCAATTCCAAGTAAGTTGCAAACATCATGGGATATATGCCTTTCCGATATGCCAATTTTAATGGATTTAACTATCCCTCGATACGTTTTCGTATCCCACAATATAATCAATCGACAATTGCACGTATTTTGTGATGCAAGTCCTAAAGCTTATGGAGCGGTTTCCTACGTTAGGAGCGAAAACGAAGAAGGATCGATAAAGGTTATGTACGTGTGTTCGAAGAGTCGGGTTGCACCGTTAAAGGGTGAAAAGGGTGGTGATTTAACAATACCTAGACTAGAGCTAACAGCAGCTCTTATCGCTGCACGCCTCTCTAATTATATATATGGTCCGATTCCAAAATAGCTCTTCATTGGATAAATAATGATCGACACAAATACCAATACGTTACACAACCAGTTCAGGAAATACGTCAAATTACAACCCCCTCAGATTGGAGATATTGTCCAAGCGAGACAAATCCTGCTGATTTACTTACCCGCGGAATAACTGGAAGAAATTTGGTCAGCTCGTCAATGTGGATCGAAGGACCTAGGTGGTTATCTCATCATTACGACACTTGGCCTAAGTTTAACTTTGACGATAATTGTCTCCAAGATTCTTTATGCTTGCAAGCATCAGCTGAACCAGCGAAAACAATTTCCACTTCTTCGATACTAAGGATAGGGGATTTCAGTAACTACAGAAGACTCCTTCGAGTAACAGCATACGTTCTACGCTTCACAGACTCTTTGAAAAAAAAACCCACTCCAAACATATATCTTATAGCGAGGGAACTAGAGAGGGCTGAAAATCTATGGATTAAGTATATTCAGAATCAGCAATATCCTGAAGAAGTTGCATTGCTACGAAGGAAGGATGCTGTGCCCCAATGATCACAGATTTTAACATTAAACCCGGTAATGGATGAGGAAGGGATCATTCGACTTAGTAGTCGGTTGGAAAATTCTGATCTAACTTTCAACGAATCTTTTCCTATCATCATTCCGAAGTCAACGCATCTCACAACTATTATTATAGCAGACATGCATCTACGTACATTGCACGGCGGAGTTAACATTGTTTTAACACGATTACGAGATAAATTCTGGATTATAAGGGGTCGTCAAAAAATTAAGGCTGTTATCAACAATTGTACAATATGTAAACGTCTTCGTGGTAAACCTATCTCGCAGCCCTTTGCTCCTTTACCGAGGAACAGACTGACTACTACTAGACCTTTTGAAACCACCGGGATTGATTTTGCTGGCCCACTATACGTTCGGATTTCGTCAGATGAAGTCAAAACAAAGAAGGTTTACATTCTTTTATTTACTTGTGCAGTAGTTAGAGCAGTCCACTTGGAATTGGTGTCTGATCTGAGTACTCCTTCTTGCATTTTAGCTCTGCGACGATTTTTTAGTCGTCGGGGGATACCAAAAATCATAATATCTGATAACGCTAAAACATTTAAACGAGCTAGTTTAGAATTCAGGCAGCTTAGTACCAGTGTATGTTCCGAAGAGGTACAAGATTATATTTCAAACCAAGGTGTTGCTTGGGAATTCATAGTTGAACGAGCTGCATGGTGGGGAGGCTTCTGGGAGCGTCTCATCAAGACCGTTAAAGATATTTTAAAGGCAACGATTGGACGAGCAGTACTTAGTGTGGATCAACTACAAACATTTCTGGTGGAAGCAGAATCAGTGATAAATGCGCGACCGTTAACGTATGTTAACGAGGATCCCCTTGACTTAACGCCGTTAACGCCGGCTCACTTTTTGACCGGGTCTATTCCTACTGTCATCAGTTTGACGCCTGCCAACGTTAGCGACAGCGATATACGTTTTTTGTGGAGAACACGGCTAAAACTAACAAATTCATTCTCAAAACGTTTTAAAACTGAATATCTTCAGCGTTTAAGATCAGCACATCATACAAATCACAGTTTTTCGTCAAATGTAAGAATTGGAGATGTGGTTATTGTTCATGATGGTTTAACACCGAGAATATTGTGGAAGCTTGCGATGGTCGAGTTCGAGCCTGCCTTCTACGACTTCATAATGGTTCTAGGATGCGGCGGGCGGTCCAGCATCTGTATCCTCTTGAGGTCCTAGACTCATCGCCGGCCGGAGGATGTTAAAAAAGAAGAGCATACTGAAATTCAGCAGTCGTTTATAGTATCTCTTATTGCACTCATTACTATGTCTGTATGCATTTATTCTCTTTAACACATATTTGTAGCAGCCTCATAGGCTTAACTGAGTTTTTGTACGATCAGTCCGCTTTTAAATCGCGCAGAGCCCTGAACTAGAATTGTAATGAGAATAGAATAAAGTGATAAAAATTAACGCTCATCTTTTAATTCTAACGCCTATCTAACTCCTGGTGATCCAGTTAACTTAATAATTTTAACAAGAACATTGATACAGTCAACATGAGCTAGGAGCTAAAAATGTTAGAATTAAAGAAAAAATGTATATATAAACAATAATGCATAAAAATAACAAATTAACAAAAAACGCATTAGAATTAAATATAAACAGAAAATAGAATATGTATAAAAGATAAAAAAATAAATAGAAGAAGTACCTACTAACTAACAGTAGAAGAAACTGAATATACAGTTGGAAGATAAGTAAAATAAAAAAAAAATAAAAAAAAACGGGCAGCAAAATAAAAGTAAAATACATTAGAATTAAAAATTAATAAAAATATAGTAAGATACTAAAACTAGAGAAAACATGTCTTAAAAGTAAAAATAAATAAATAAATAAATAAAGGACTAAAGTAATAAACTAAAGTAGCACTAGTAAGCTATTAATAAATATAAGGTACCGGAAAAATAGCTTAAAGCAAAAACAAAAAGTGTTAAGATATAAGGTAACCGTACAAATAAAGAATTACACTAAAATTAAAAAAAAGTATAATACAAGAAGAAAGAATGTAAGAAAGACAAGAAAAGTTTACTAGGCTACTACAAAATTTTGATTTCGCATGATAGATACTACTAGAGTTACAATATTATAATATATTTTTATAGTAGTTAGATAGTAACCTAAAGAAAGAAAGGTAAGATACTTTTAAATAAAAGAGAAAAAAATATTTTGTAAGCCCACACCGCACCGACCGAGATCCGAGCCGCCAAAATAGCACCCACAACAACTTCCCCTGAGAATTATTCCTCTTCAAAGAATAACTCTCTTTTTCTCGGGGGAAGGATTGTTATGTACCTAAAAAGCATAAAAGAGGAATAACATGTAAGATAAATATATAAATTATAAATTTTCAGTAGGCTAATCATGCTTAAAAACATGATGAGCTTATCTATTCAATCAGTGAAATAAATTGCGTCAGCAATTTTCTACACATTCCATGATTTAAAACAAAATTTGCCAGTAGAAATAATTACTTTAAAAAAATAAAGCAAAAAGAAAATCGTACCTTCAGTACGATTTGTCGTGAAAATTACAATATGTAACGTACATACATATCACAAAAAAAAGCTTTCACGATAAGAAGTGCGCGCCGTGAAAATACATTATATGTATACGCGCGCCGCAATTGCAAGCGACGGGACGGTGGCTGATGTTTATAGAAACATCATGTTACAGTTTTTTTTTCAAGCCACCGTCCAACGAAAAATATTCTGGACTTGTTTAATCAAGTCCAGAATAAATGAACATTTTTCCAGGGTAGAAATGCAACTATGCATTTTCTACCCTGAACGAGGGCTCTTGATCGCGGCGAAAGTGATCAAGAACCGAGTTGAACTTTTAGCTTGGATAACGGCGGTTCAAGAGTTGATGTTTTAACTTGAGCGAGTGGTTACCAAAATTTGATTAAAGGCGGTTCGCGGTCGAGTTTTAAAAAACTAGAGCGGGTTGATTATGGATTTCCGCACGGTCACCTCGGTAGAAGTTGTAATTCGGCGAATTAGATTGTCGTGAAGAAAGTCAAAGAAAAAATGATGAAATAAAGTAAATAGTTAATAATTAGAAACCGGGAGTTCAGAGTAACAAGTAAAAAAGCTAGAATTGGTCTAAGACCAATTCTTAGGATACCCTAGATGAATGCCCGTATTAAATTTCGTATGGTCACCGATCTATTCAAGTATTGATTTTGAAGTTGTTTTTCGCATATATTTCTAGAACGGTTTGTCGCACAGACAAAATGATTATAACCAATTTTATAGGATTTCGTATTCTGCAGAAGTTTTTAGTACCATAAAAATGTCTTGGACTGATCGTTTTCAAATTATACGTAAAAAACCGAAATTTTTATATGGCAACACCAAGAAAGAGTTGCCCGATTTAGTCCATTTTTGACATTTTATTTGCTAATGTAGTAAAAACATCATGTGCGAAATTTCAGCTCTATACGTCGACGCGTTCTCAGGCAGTGTCCAAATATATAGCGGAAAACGAAATTTTTATATGGCAACCCCACGAAGGAGTTGCCCGATTTGGCTCATTTTCGAACTTAATTTTACTTTTTTTTTTTACAGTCTGTATACAAAATTTCAACTCTCTAAGTGTACGCGTTCTCAAGTTATCGTGCGCACAGACGGACGGACGGACGGACGGACGGACATGCAAAAATCGAAATAACTTTTAATATTATGAATGGGTGTCCAATCCATTTTTCTCTACCATCATTATTTCGAGGTGTTACAAACGGAATGACAAACTTAGTATACCCCTATGATTTCATCTAGGGTATAAAAAAGGAAGAAGGTATTAGATTTGTTGTTTTAGTGATTCAAAAAAATGAGCGGCGGTTCGGCGGTGAGATTACTAAGGTTTTTCAAACAAAGCGTAATAATAAGTATTGAATAAGGAAGAAACTGAAAAGTTGTAAAAAAAAAATAATACAAAGAATTTGTTAGAATAGAAGTGACCAATAAGAACCTAAAAGTATATTTATTTGGAGTACCTGCAAATTAAAGGATAACCGGGTAGGTGAAGATATAGTTATATACACACGTAGAAATATAACACGGTTATTATGTACGGTTCCCATACGTTTACCAATTTTTATGGTGGTATTCACATCACTTGGTATTGCGATTACCTGATAAGGTCCTATCAAGAATTGCGAAAGCTTACATTTCCTGCTTTCGTTTTTAACGAGGACCTTGTCTCCTATGTGCCCAGTTAGGGGCGGTGCGAATGCAGCGGTTCGTACGTATTGGTCCCATGTTTTTGGATTTTCATCTACGATTGTTCGCAGGTATTCTATTAGCGGTCAATGTGCATGCTCTAGTGCTCCATTAGACTGTGGGTGGTATGCTGAAGCTTGTAACCTCTTTACCTTAAGAAGCTGACGTATCCTTTTGAATAATTCTCTCAGGAAATTTGTTCCTTGATCCATGAGTATTCTTTTGGGTATGCGATTGTGCGTAATAATTTCATCAAAGAAAACTTGCGCTACTGTGACTGCTTCTGTATTAGGTATTGCATACCAGTCGACAAATTTTGTTAAATTATCTTAGAAAGTCAAGATGTATTTGTTCCCTGATGTGGTCTCTTCTAATTGACCTACAATATCGAGATAAACTTTGTCGAAGGGCTGCTCTGCGATGTCCGTGATAACCATCGGCATTTTATATTGTGGAAATGCTTTTAAGGTCTGGCACTTTGGGCATTTTTGTACTTACTTTTTGATCAAGTGATGTGGGGTCTTGTATATTTGCCTCTGGGGGCTGAATTTCGTTTTGATCCACTTACGTGTGCGCTTCTGTTTCCGTGCTGGAGCTATTTGTAGTCTCTCGAGCCTTTTGTTTCTGAGCGCGAGTCACGACGAAACAATGAGCTGATTTCTTTTTCTTATTATTATTTGTGGAATCGTCTTCCTCCATAACTGAGTCCATCGTGTGGGGGACTAGGGCTTTTACTTTTAAGGTATCTGTTAGAAATAGACTGGATAAAGGATTACAAGGATTTTCAAATGAAACACTCAGAGTTTTTGAATTGAACAAATTAAATTTATTGCTCGAAGCCGAGTTCTTTACATGGAGAAATATCACTGCTAACTGAACAGATCAGAAGAAATATTTTGCATAAGTGTTAATGCATTTTAGATAAGAGAACAATAGATTGGAATGTAACTGAATTTACAAATGATTCAATAGAGCCAGACTAGTTTTGAACAATTTATACGTAATTACTTATGTACACATATACAATGAATTTTAGAATTTATGCCGATGAGCTTGATGATGATGATTTAGGACCGCTCTCAGATTAGACATTCCGCCCGCCTCGTTGCAAACGAAAGTAGATAGCAAGACAGGAGTAGGGTCCGCCCGCCATGAGGTCTTCATATTTAGGTCAAGAATTGATGAGTGTCTTTTCTAGAAGTAAAAATAGATATGAGACTAAGATTGTGGAAGAATGCATAGTTTATTGATGTGCCGCTTAATTTGACCATTTTTATGTTTCAGCATGACGACTCGAGTGATATTGTCTGTTCCGGGATAGATTTCTATTACCCTTGCTAGCATCCATTTGCAAGGTGGTAAGTGGTCATCCTTGATTAGAACAAGATCATTAAGTTTTATAGTTGGCTGTCTTTCACTCCATTTTCGCCTTTGTTGAAGATGATGGAGGTATTCTTTGTGCCACCGCTCCCAAAAGTGCTCCAGCATAGCTTGCACTAGTTTCCTACGAGAAAGACTAGTTAGTGAACAGTCAAGAATGGATGGTCCTGGTACTGTCAATGGCGCACCACCCATTAAGCAATGTCCTGGTGTAAGCACAGCCAGATCCTCAGGATCATCAGTGAGAGGACATAACGGTCTTGAGTTGAGGCAAGCCTCAACTTGAGCTAGAAGAGTTGTCATTTCTTCAATAGTTAAAATGGTAGGTCCTATGATGCGACGAAGGTGGTGCTTCATTGATTTAACCCCCGCCTCCCAAAGTCCGCCAACATGGTCTTGAAATAGAGCATCACGAATAGGTTGTTCAAAAAATTGTAGGGCTTCTTGAAACTCCTTAGTAAGTGAAGTCGCAGCACCAACAAAGTTTGTTCCGTTGTCACTGTAAATATGACTGCATCGACCTCGACGTGCCATGAAACGACGTAATGCAGCAATAAATGCTTCCGAAGTGAGTTGTGTTACTAACTCAATGTGGATTGCCCTAGTTGAAAAGCATATAAATACAGCTATGTAAGCTTTAAAGGACTTGACCCCTCTAGATTTCAAGGGTGTAACGCTGAATGGTCCTGCATAATCAACTCCGGTGTTATCAAAAGGTTTTGAAGGAGTGATTCTAGATGCTGGAAGATCAGCATGATTTGATTATGGTTGTGTGCTCGATAGCGAATGCATCTTACGCATTGATGAATGTAGGAACGTACCTTGTTCCTGGCGTTGATAATCCAGTACTTTGTTCTTATATACTGCAACGTTAGTTGAGCTCCACCATGCAAGGTTTTCCTATGCGCCTCTTGAATTAGAAGTGTCGTGAAATAAGTATCTGAAGGAAGTATAATAGGATGAGCCTCAGAGTATGAGATAAATGCATGTTGTAGTCGTCCTCCAACACGTAATACTTGGTTAAAATCAAGCATAGGGTTAAGCGACAAAAGTTTGCTTTTACGTGGTACAGGAAGCCCTGCAGTTATCTTTCGAATTTCGTCTGAGAAAGCTAGATTTTGGATGTGATTAATCCAAAAGGTTAGTGCTTTGTCACAGTCGGTTGGTGAAAGAGCAGAATTGGTTGGCCAAAGACTTAATTTGCAATTGTGGATAAATATTAAACACCATGCTGTAACGTTCAGTAATTTTTGTAAGGATGAATATTTTGTCAGAAGATCCCATGGTTGTGCTATTTGAGTAGCATTACTTAATACCTTTTCGTTTCTTTCTGGCACCTCATCAGAAGTTGTCTTTGCTGTTTCTGTGGGCCATTTTGTAGAGTGCAAAGCAAGCCAGTTAGGTCCATTTCACCATAAAGAAAATGTTTTTAGTTCCTGTGGCCTTAAACCTCGCGTAGCACAGTCAGCCGGATTGTCGTGTGTACAAATGAAACGCCAATTAGCTTCTGGTAATATCGTTTGAATCTCAGAAACTCGATTTGCTATGAAAGTTTTCCATTGAGCTGGATGTCCCTTTAACCATGCCAAAACAATAGTAGAATCTGTCCATAAATAAACTGGAACAGAATCAAGTTTCATTGAGTCTAATACTGATTTCAATAATCTTGCGAGCAATGCAGCTCCACAAAGTTCTAATCGGGGGAGTGAGATTGTTTTTAATGGTGCTACTTTTGTTTTGCAGGCAATCAGGCTTATCTGGGCGCAATCTATGTTGTGTAGAATTCGAAGATATATAACAGCTGAATAAGCTAGGGTGGACGCGTCACTAAACCCATGAATCTCAATAGGAGTTTCTTTGTTGGGAGTCCCAAGCCAGCGGTTAATGCGAATGCCCTCTAAGTCTTTGAGATCAGTTTTGTACTTTGTCCATTCTGAGTAGAGATCTGCAGGTAAATCATCATCCCAATCGAGTTTCGCTAGCCAAAGCTTCTGTAGGAATATTTTGCCAACTACGACTACTGGAGCTAGCCAGCCCAAAGGATCGAATAGTTTGCTAATGTCCGATAAGATAGCTCTCTTTGAACAAGTGTTCTGGCGAGTGTTAAGTTGAACCGTAAAGCGAAAAACATCTGTACTCGGTTGCCAATAAATGCCTAAAGCTTTAACTTCAGTATCATAGAAAACTCGCAGACAAGTAGAAAGCTCCCTCTCTTCCTCAGGAATCGACATAAGAAGCTCTTCGTGATTTGAACACCATTTGCGAAGGTTGAATCCCCCAGACTGTAAAAGTCTGTTAAGTTCGATCCTAGCTTGTTTAGCTGCACAGATGTCGTAGGCTCCAAATAAAACATCATCTACATAGAAATGATTTAGAAGAATATCTGATCCAAGTGGATTATTCTTTTGTTGATCATATGCTAACTGGTTTAATGTACGACAGGCTAGAAATGGAGCTGAAGATGTTCCATAGGTGACTGTTACTAGCTTATAATCTTTAATCGTTGAACAGTCACTTGATCGCCAAACAATGCGTTGAAAATTTGTGTCGGCGTCATCAATAAGTACCTGCCGATACATTTTTTCGATATCTGCCGTATAAACAAATGGATACATTCGCCATCTTAGAATGATAGTTGAAAGATCCTGTTGCACCTTTGGACCTATGTGTAAGCAATCGTTCAATGAAGTTCCTGTAGCTGATCGGTAGGAGCCATTGAAAACAACACGCAACTGTGTACTGGTACTACTAGGCTTGACCACTCCGTGATGAGGTAAGTAATAGTGTGTATATGGTATACTCATCTCTTCATCAGCTACTGGTTTCATATGACCAAGTTTTAAGTATTCTTCCATGAATGTTGTGAACTGGATGCGAAGATCAGGGGTTTTTGAGAATTGTTTCTCCATACGTATCAGCGCAGCTACTGCTCCGTGACGTGTGGCACCAAGGTTTGGATGATTAGCTTTAAACGGTAAACGTACTATGTATCTGCCACTAGAGTTTCGTTTAACTGTTTGTTGAAAGGTGTTTTCACATTCAATTTCCTCTGGAGTCGAGATAGCCTTGGAAGGCAGTTCCTCTATCTCCCAGAATCGTCGTAAAATGGAGTTTACATCATCTCCAAGTCGTAGATGAAACGCAATAGAAGATACACAATGTTGAGTGTCTACGGAGTTACACGGTCCTGACAGGATCCAACCCAAATATGTACGCTGTGCAATGGGAGTACCTGGAAGACCACGACGTATACCATCTAAGATTAATTGTGCATATAAGTCGGCTCCTATTATCATGTCAATTGGCGAGGGTATAGCAAAATTAGGATCTGCAAGCTCTAGACCTTGTATGTGAGTCCAATATTCAGCTTTCACTCTTGTAGTTGGAAGAAGTGAGCTCAAATTCGGAAGTACTAAAGCAGACGTATTGAACGATATTGTTTGATCTTTCAAAGGAAGAATGTCAAAATTTCCTTGTGAACTTGCTAAACCAGCCTCACAGCCTCCTATCCCCAATATAGGTATATTTACTCGTCGTCGTGTAAGTTGTAAAGACTGTGCTACTGAATTGGAGATGAATGTAGACTCTGATCCTTGATCCAATAAAGCCCGAATGGATTTAGTTACCCCGTTGTGAGATCGGACTAAGACTTTGGCAGTTGCTAAAAGAATCGAAACCTTGGGGAAAGTCGAATGAGTTGATGTGTGAGCAACAGTAGGTTTATCCTGACACATTTGCAATCTGTTGACTATGGGAGCAGTAGAAGGTTGAAATTCATTCTGCGGAGGATCATTGACTGTGTGACTATATACAGGAGCTGACTGATGTAGCATAGTATGATGAGCTTGTTTACAATGCTTACAGCGTGCTGAAATAGTGCAATGATAGACAGAATGGTCTGCACGTAAACAATTGAAGCAAAGATTCTTTTCTCGTTTTAGCACGAAATGTTGGACAGAAAATTAGCAAATGTTTTCCGCTGCACATCAGGCATCACTTCGCTGGAGTTGTTGAAACATGAGCGCGAGAGGTATATGTAGGGCGTGAAAACGTGAATTTTGGTTTGTTTTCACTTGTATTCAGCTTTATTGCTTCTAAAATACGAAGTCTATTTTCCAGAAATATCTTCATCGAATGAAAGTTAGGAATGTCTGCAGATAATGACTCTTCCCAATCTCGTCGTGTTTGTGAGTCTAACTTTTGTGCAACTACGTAAACTAACCAGTCATCCCATTGGTCTATAGGTCGACGTAGGTTCTTTAACGCTCCTAAAGCTTGTGTCGTAGTATCTAACAAGCGTTTAATTTCAGAAGAAGATTCAGATGTCATAGTGCGTAAGCTCATGATGGTCGAAATATATGAATTTACTAAGATTCTTGAGTTCTCATAGCGAGTAGTTAAGATACACCAAGCGGAAGCGTAGTTTGCATCCGTAACCGTAATATGTTTTATTATTTTCTGAGCTTCTCCAGGCAGAGAGGATTTTAAATAATAAAACTTTTGAACATCTGGCATGCCTTTATTATTATGAATTAGTGAATTATACAAATCGCGAAAAGTAGGCCATTCTAAATAATCCCCATTAAAAGCAGGAATAGATATTTTAGGAAGCTTTGGAATAGTATCCAAGTTCAAAGTTGACTGATCACGACTGCGATTAAGGGATGTCTCTGTGATTTCAAGTTTTAGCTTTCGCAAACGTCCACGTAATTCTCCTAATGCTTCAGTATAATCGTGTTCGATAGTTGCATAGGTGTCTTTCTTAAAATAATCGTTTTTTAAAAAGTCTAAATCTCCACCATCGTACAAAAGGTCATTATTTTTTACGAATAAATTCCAGTATGAATCAAGCAGTTGTATTCTAGCTTCTAAAAAGTCTATGCTTTGTTTGTCTAAACCGATGGTTTTATCGGTATTGTTAATAAATCCAGAAATTAAACCGCAATGCCGCTCTTGTTGGTTTAACAATTTATCCATTGTATAGATATATGTGTATGTGTATGAGCGTATAAATGAGAAAAATAAAGTACTCACCGGCTTTAAATAAAACGATATCTAGTATACTATATACAAACTTTTGTGCATGCAAATCGTTGACTGAAATACTTGCAGAGATGAGTGATGACCTGAATGACCTTTGATGATGATTAAATGTGTGTGTATCCAAAAATCCACTTATTCATATAATTAATTACCGATCACTGTTCACAAATCAGTTTGATTAGTCTGATTGTTAATTGAAAATTTCACAGTACGAATTAACTATGCCAAAAAAAATTCAAGATCGATAGAACACAAGATAGTGCAACTATGGTACGATATGTAAATTACGAATTTTTATCACAGTTAGCAGAATTCACTTTCTTTTATTTTCACGGACACAGAATCCACTGATAAGAATTTGGGTACTGTTTTTTAATATGAAGCAAGTTTCGCGACAACTGCAATTTCATATACCGAAAGTCCGATAAAAGTTTTGAAACAAAAGACACGATTATTCCTTGAATCCTTGTCGCGAGTCCTTTATCCGGCTCGAAGGACCATGTTAGAAATAGACTGGATAAAGGATTACAAGGATTTTCAAATGAAACACTCAGAGTTTTTGAATTGAACAAATTAAATTTATTGCTCGAAGCCGAGTTCTTTACATGGAGAAATATCACTGCAAACTTAACAGATCAGAAGAAATATTTTGCACAAGTGTTAATGAATTTTAGATAAGAGAACAATAGATTGGAATGTAACTGAATTTACAAATGATTCAATAGAGCCAGACTAGTTTTGAACAATTTATACGTAATTACTTATGTACATGTATACAATGAATTTTAGAATTTATGACGATGAGCTTGATGATGATGATTTAGGACCGCTCTCAGATTAGACAGTATCCTAGATAAACAACTTTTCTTCTTAGAAACTGGCGCTTTCTGGCTGCAGTTTCAAGTTGGTCTCTCTCAACTTGTCGAAGACTTTTCGCAACTTGTCGTTGTGGTTATTTAAGCTTTTTCCATAGATAACGATGTCATCTAGTTAACCAAAACATCAGGCGTTGAAATGTGGCGGGGGCTCCTATGAGCCCGAATGGCTTACCCTTGAACTCGAAGTTCTAGATCTTGTGCTGAAAGTGGTTTTATGTCGATCTTTTTTGTCGACAAGATCTTGGTGATAGCCGTTGGCCAAATCGAGTGTGGTGAAATACCTTGCATAATCTAATTGGTCAAGAATGTCCCCGATTAGGGGTAGTGAAAATGCGTCTTCAATTGTGTTTTTCGTTTAATTTACGAAAGTCGACAACGACGCGCCACCTTTTTTCACCGTCCAGTCCCACTTTCTTGGGGACAACTAGTAGAGGCGAATTCCAAGGACTTTTGCTAGACTGGACTATCCCGCTGTCTAGCATTTCTTTTAGCTGCTCATTGATTACTTTCCGCTGTGTTTCAGGTAAGCGGTAAATTTTTTGATTGATTGGTGCTTGATCTTGCCCCAATGGAATATTATGCGTTATCGCAATTGTATAGGTGAGTTTGACACCTTTGAGGAAGAAGATATCGTTGTACTCTTCGCAGAGTTCTGATATCTCAATTTTTTCTTCCGCGGTTAAATTGGGGTCTAGGCTGAGCTCTTGTTCTAGCCTAGAAATGCACGGGTATTATTTTGGGCCGTCCTTAGTGTAATAATCCGGGTATAGATATCGTACATGTTGCAGGGTATCTGTTTTTTCAGCTAAACTTACAGTTAATTTATTCTTCCTTTTAAATTTGTTTCCTGAAATTGTATTTAATTTATTGAATTTCTTTTGAGGCTTTATTGTGTTGTAATTTGCATGCTGCAGGGTATTTGCTTCCTGCTTTGCCGACGGCTGAGTTTTGTACACCTGTGCGGTTTTTACCATAGGTTGTGTGGGATACTCATGCTGGTATTGATACTGTCTTTGCATTTGATATTGGAATGCGCGTTCTTTTGTAGTGTTTTTCGTCTGTTAATGGGACTATTATGTAGTCGTTTATTGGATACAGCTGTAATTTTAAACTGTGTATGACTACTTGATGACTGTTAGTGTTGAGAATACTAACCAGCACTAATTCTATTCTAGATGACAGCAAACTATTCGCCAAGAAGACTCCACCGCTTATCTCTTGGGATAAACGGAGCATTTCTTCTTGAGTTTTTAACTGGACTGGGGCAGCAATTTGAGAGCGCGAAGATATGCAGATTGGTTCCTTAAAGGTAACCAATTGGTGCCTGATTTCGTCGGTCTCATGTTCGCCCAGACAGCTCATATTACATTCCTTGAGCTTTTTCGGAGCTTGGCAGCAAGCTTTTCTCGTTTGAGAAGCCTTGAATACACTGCAGGTGGATAGTTCAGCCTATTTAGACTCTACCTCTTCTGGAAGTGTTCTTACTTCTACTGGTTTTTCAGAATGTAGCTTGTCCGTTTCAAACTCTAATGGCAAAGCAAATTCTTCTGGATTGGCTTCCGTGCGATGAAACTTTAGTGCCTTATTAGGACCCTCAACGTTACGGTTGGTCGCTAGGAAATCATAACCTAGAAGTCCATCACCGGAAAGGCCGGGCAAGTTCTTTACGACTCCAAACTTCCAGCCAATTTTGTTTTTAAAACCTAAGTTTCCCTGGTAATTTCCCAGCATCTTTCCGGTACCAAATGCGGTCTGAAGTGTACATGCCTTATTGTGGTTAATTGCTTTAAGATCTTTTAATGACCTGTTCTTTATGATACTAACCTCAGCGCCTGTGTCTACTACTAGTTTAATTTGGCCGTTCAGGCCTATGTCTAAAGGAAGCTTTACTGTAGCGACACTGGAATCGGGCTATTGAAGGGACCCCATTTAATTAGATGGGATTTTTGTAGTCGAGTCGGGGAGTTTTGGGTCGACTGTACGTCGTGTAAAGTTTCTTCCTTCTTTTTTGTGATCGCCAATGGCTGATGAGAATCTTGAAGATATAAGAAACTAATTATTTATATTAACTTGGAGATGCAAATGGTAGAGCTACGTGTAGCTTCTATGCATTTGTATCTCGACCAAGTAAGAGCCAAAAAGCTCTAAGTCTGGTCTTAATATAAATGTTGATTTTAATCACGAGAGCTGCGGATAGCTCAAATGATGGCACCTTAAGTGGTTTAGAGCTAAAGAGCTCTAGTGCAATTAAGGTAGCGGTATGAGAGCCAGAAAGCTCTATTTACCTTGATCGATATCCATGTTGGAGCTAAGGGAGCTCTATTGAATAAAATGCCAAAGTGGAGTATAAAATAACTCTGTTTTATTTCCAATAGTACAGCCTTTTTATATTATCGAATAATCGCTTACTTCATCAATATTGCTTGCAAAAATTGTGTTCTCACCGATCGATCACCTGGAATTGGTTTCACACAGAAAGCGCCGAGTAAGCTTTTCGCAATACTCGAAGTTCTTACAGGCAATATGTTCAATGCTTGCTTAGTGATGAGTTCACTGGCATGGCTATACCGCTTTGTTATGCAAACAAGCTTTAATTGTAAATTCTTTTGCTTTCTTTCTTTTGTGCTTGTTTACTATAATTTCATTCATGCCGTGAATGCTTCATTCATTTGTAGTAAAATTTGTGTTGATGCTTCGCATAGCATATTGCAATATTTTTATTATGGACATTTGCTGTGTGGACTTTTATGTGTTGTAGGTCGCTTAACTTGCGCTCTACATCCTCACCGTAAAGAGGAAAAAAAAATTTTTTGCGTGAGACTAAAAAAAAAATTTTTTTTTTGTGTGGCCATATTGAGTGAAGTAAACGTTTACATTAAGTCTTAAAAGTATGATTTAAGATAATGTCTATAGTTACTTATTTTCATTCATACATTCTTTCATACATTTAATATAAATTATTCATTTGTCTAACTTAATGTTCTTTTGTATTTAATTGGTAAATTGAAATTATTAAATCTTAGCCATTATTTAAGGTTTCCTATTAGAAAAATTAAGTTTAAGTATTTATATATTATCATATTATATTATATATTTTTTTACATCTAATATATTTTACGTAATTGTCTAATCCATATGTTGACAAAACAAAAGTGTTAATAAAATGATTAATTATGAATGATTATTTTAGTTTGCATTTCATATTTATATTGTTATTTTACTTAGCTTCATAATCTATTTGCTGTAATAAACTGTGCACTGATTAAAAACACACTGAGTCCATTTTAACTATTTATTAACATTGTATGATGTTGATCGTACAGTGATTGAATTTAGACTGCTCATCTAGCTATCGATTACAAAGACCGATCGTTATCTAACTGTGTAGCTTGAAACTATTACAATGATTCTTGAAGTACTTAATAATAATATTTCATTTATGTGTGTTATAATTTCATATACATTTATAACATCTTCCTCTTTTTTTTTTTTTTTTAAATAAGATTACTGCTTATTTTATATAAATTATTGTTCAACAAGCTTGTTCATAACAATTTGAGTCGATTTTAGTAATCCTTTACTATGTTTGCTAATTCAATTTTTTTTTTTTTTTGTTTTTTTTTTTTTTTTTTTTTTGTAACAAGAATTTAAGTATAAGTGTGTACATTTTACAAATTCAATCTATGGATCTACACTTTACCTACCATCTTCGTACACAGTCTAATTATATAATATATATATGCATATAAATATATTATTATATATTTATATATATATTGTTTAAATTAACCTAAGTCTAGTTATAATATAATCGTTCTGGCGGTTTAACAACTCGTCCAGCTCTAGTTACATACGTATTATCATTGTCTTGCGTTTTATAGCTATTAATGACTTTAGTTGGGCTTTCCTCTGTATTATCCTGACTACCTCTCGAGGTGTTATTACCGATTTGAGGATCGCTCAAAGTCGATTGGGAGTCGTTATTTGAGTAAGATATATCATAATTTATATCCGGGCCTTTAAACTGAGGTGAAAACATTGAGTGTCTTAAATGTACTGAATTTCTTCGTAAAACTTGGTTATCTTCAGTTTGCAAAATATAAGATCTTGGACTCTTATGTGGTGTAATTATTCTTGCTGGTTGCCATTTTTTTCCCCTCCTAACCGTAACATTTTCACCTTTCAAAAATCTGCTTTCTTTTGCTCGTTTAATTTTTCTATCATGATAATTTTTATAACGACTTTGATTTTGTTGTATTTTGGCTTTTACATTTATGGGTACCTTTGGCATGAGGAGATTTTTCTTTATTGGTACTTTCGTTCTCAATAGCCTACACATTAGAAGCTGTGATGGTGTATAAGGGAAATTTGTGATTGGGGCATTTCGATACGCAAGCAACGCACTGTCAATATCTTTATTATCCTCATCACATTTTTTTAATAAAGTTTTGGCTATGTATACACCCCTTTCTGCTAGACCATTAGAACGAGGGTACAATGGGCTAGACGTTATTAAAGAGATATTCCAATTATCAGTAAAATTACGAAATTCAAACGAATTAAATGGCATATTATCAGCTATTACTATTTCGGGTATTCCGTGCGACGAGAAAATTGATTTTAACTGCTTAATTACTTCAGTTGCAGTTTTGTATTTTAATCCCTTAATCTCAACCCATTTAGAATAATAATCAATTAAGACCAGATATGATTGTTTTCTGTATTCAAATATATCGCACGCAACTTTATTAAAAGGTATATTTGGTATTTCGTGTGGAATTAAGGGGGAATTGCTTTTTGAATACTGATATTTTTCGCACACTTTGCACTTCATTATAAAATTTTCTATTTGACTATTTATGTTAGGCCAATAAATAGTTAATTTAGCTGCTTCTTTCGACTTTGACATTCCCATATGTCCTTCGTGTAAAATATGAAGCATATCATATCTTAACGTATGTGGAATTATTATCCTATTATTAAAAAATAACAACCCATTTTCATAATATATATCATGCCTAATTTGCCAATATTTCTTTATTAAAGGGTCGACTTTGATCAGTTCCTTAGGCCACCCATTCTTACACATTTTTATTAACATAATGGACTCAGAATCTTCACTCATATTTTGCCTTATTTGTTTCAAACGGTTATCCGATACACTTACTGAGTGAACTACTTCATTTAGTGATTTATCAACATCTTCGGACACATCTTTATTAAAGGCTCTTGATAGGGTATCAGCTATGTACATAAATTTTCCCGGAATATATTTAACTTCCATTTCATATTTAAGAAGTTTTAACATTATTCGTTGCAAACGACTTGAGTGTATATCACTTATTAATTTTTTGGATAAGGCAACTAATGGTTTGTGGTCTGTTAGAACTGTAACTTTTCTGCCATAAATAAAGTTATGAAACTTTTGACAAGCAAACAATATTGCCAATAGTTCCTTTTCCACTTGTGCATACCTTTGCTCAGTTTCCGTTAAGGCCTTAGATACGTAACAAATGGGTTTGTTGGACTGAATTAAACAACTACCTATTCCAGCTTGGGAGGAATCAGTTTGTATATATATTGGAGAGTTCTCATCAAAATTTTGTAGTACAGGGGCAATAGATATAGATTCCTTTAACTTTTTAAATGCTTTTGTGTGTATCGGTAACCAAACAAAGCTTATATTCTTTTTTAACAATTCTCTAAGAGGAGAAGTGAGTTCCGACATATTCGGAATAAAATTACGCAAATAATTAATTAATCCCAGAAATCGCTGCAGTTCTTTCTTATTGCTTGGTTCTTCAATGGCTTCTATAGCTTTAACACGGGTGGGATCTATCATAATTCCCTTTTTGGAAAAAATGTACCCTAAATACCTGACTTCGTTTAGGCAATACTGCAATTTACTAGCATTAAATTTAATATTGATCTGATTTGCTCGATCTATCACTGCTTTTAAATTCAAATCATGCTCTAATTTTGTTGTACCGAAAACCAAAATATCATCAAAGTATATAAATGTTCCAGGGAGTTCTCCGAAGTACTTGGTATTTAATTTTTGAAACAGTTCAGGTGCGAAATTTAATCCAAATGGAAGGCGCAAAAATTTATAACACCCGAAAGGTGTGCTAAATGCACATAAGTCACTACTATTTTCATCTAGGGCTACCTGCCAGAAACCTTCCTTCAGATCTAAAACCGTGAAATAAACCATATCTTTTAATTTGTTACTAAGATCTTCTAATCGAGGAATTTCAAAGGGTTCTTTTACAATATTTGTATTTAAATCTCGCGGATCAAGGCATAGACGTACAGTTTTATCTGCCTTCTCTATAATTACGAGGTTGTGAACCCAATCCGTAGGGTGTAAAATTTTTGTTATTATACCTGCTGCTTCCATTTCGTGTAATTTTATTTTGACTTTATCTTTTAAAGTCATTGGAATTCTACGAGGGGGTTTACTAACTGGCACCGCATTTGGCTTTAAATAAATTTTGCAAATTTCGGGAAAACAGCCTAATCCCCTAAATGTACTCTCATTTCGTTCCAAAAATTTATCTTTATCCGTACTTATTTCATGGCAATAAACATCAATTCTTTTTATTAAGTTTAATTTCACACAAGAGCTCAAGCCTAAAATTGGAGAGGAGTTTACTTCGGCAATTATAAATAGTTCTTTAAATTTTTTATCATCATTTGTTATTTCTAAGTTCACTGCACCTAAAACACTCAATTTATGCCCCCCATATGCTTCTAGTTCTATGAAAGTCGGCTGTAATTCACTTTCCGTTTTAAAATATTTTTTGTATAAAGAAGCTGGTAATATATTTACTTCTGACCCCGAATCGATCTTGAACTCGATTTCATTGTCATACACTTTTAATTTTTTGTACCAACCACCGTTATTTTTATTGACTGAATTAATTTTTATTGTGTCTATAACTAGATGTTCTAATTTATCTTTGCATGCATCGTTATTTACTACATCGTGTACGTTTTTATTTTTACATACAGATGAGAAATGATTTATTTTACCACATTTGTAGCACTTTTTCCCAAAAGCAGGGCATGCATTTATTTTATGTGTTAGTGAGCATTTTTTGCAATCATTTATCATCTGTACGTTTTTTGACTTATTCTTAAATTCGAATTTATTTCTACGTGATGATGATTGTCCAAAATCTTTAAACTTTTGACTTACACGACTTTTAAAATTTTTTGTGATTTCGTGCACCGGCTCTGCATGTTGAACTTCTTTTGCATGTTTGTGTGTAGCCTCCGACACCCGACAAAATTCTGTAGCCTTTGAAAGTGTTAAGTTCTCCGTTCGAAGTAACTTTTCCTGTGTATCGGGATTTATAATGCCCAACACTATTCTGTCACGGATCATTTGGTCTGTAATGGGTTCCAATGTATTGGTGAAGTCACATTTCTTGGCCTGTTTGCTAATATCCGCTAAAAAATTATCGAATGTTTCTCCTAATTGTTGCTTTCGGCTGTGAAACTTGAATCGTTCATAAATTATATAATTTTTTGGATTACAATAGGTATCAAACTTATCCACAACTTTTGAGTAGACTTTTTTCTCCGCCTCCGTAAGGTTAAACGTATCGAATATTTCCATGGCTTTTTCCCCCATTAGATTCAGCAACATAGCTATCTTCACCTTGTCGTCAAGTTCTTCATTCTTGGTAGCTGCCATTATGAAAATCTCGAACATTCTCTTAAATTTTGACCACTCGTTGCTTACATTTCCCTCAAATGTTAATGGTCCAGGTGCTCGGAAAGAATCCATTATTGAAGACATTTTTTTTTATTTTTTTTTTTATTTTGCGTTATCACTGTTTGTTATACCGGCTGCGCCATGTAATAAACTGTGCACTGATTAAAAACACACTGAGTCCATTTTAACTATTTATTAACATTGTATGATGTTGATCGTACAGTGATTGAATTTAGACTGCTCATCTAGCTATCGATTACAAAGACCGATCGTTATCTAACTGTGTAGCTTGAAACTATTACAATGATTCTTGAAGTACTTAATAATAATATTTCATTTATGTGTGTTATAATTTCATATACATGTTGACAAAACAAAAGTGTTAATAAAATGATTAATTATGAATGATTATTTTAGTTTGCATTTCATATTTATATTGTTATTTTACTTAGCTTCATAATCTATTTGCTTTAACCTATTCTTATGTACCTTCTTTATTTTATTATCTATTTCTAGGTATACATTTACGCCTTCTATGTTTTTTATCTTATATGGTCCTCTATATGGACATTCATGTTTTCTTCTATCGTTCTTATGTAGTAGTACATAACTACCTATTTCTAAATCTATTACATTTAATGTTCTATCAGATTTTTCTTTTCTGTTCGTTTTTGCTATGATTAGAGAATTTCTAGCTTTCTCGTGTGCTTTGTTTAAACGAAATTTAAGCTCGTTAGCATAGTCCTCGTAATTGTATATTGGGCTGTTGTCGTTATGTTCGACATTATTGAATAGACTTGATAATTTCCCAAAAACTAATTCGAATGGGGAGTAACCCGTATCAGAATGAGGTGTTGTATTATAACAGAAGGTATAATACGGAATCCATTCATCCCAGTTGTAGTCTGTGGTGAATGATAAGAGATATTCATTTAATACTCTATGATTTCGTTCTATTGAGCCTAAAGTCTGGTGATGGTATGGTGTTGATGTTACATGTTTTATTTTTAAATATTTACATATGTTAGTGAATACCTCATTGACGAATTCTGTTCCCATGTCAGTTTTTATGGTTTTAAAATTACCATGTTTTAAAATGCAATCTTTAACTAGAGCTTTCGCTACTGTTATTGCTTCTTTATTCTTTAATGGAATGGCTTCGATATATTTTGTCAAATCACACTGTATAGTTAATATATATCTGTATTCGTTTGATATCTTTAGTGGTCCTACAGTGTCTATGGATATAATCTCAAAGCTTGTAGGTGGTGTCTCTGTTATCACCATTCTTTCTTTTGTATGTTTGAGAGTCTTGTTTTTAGCACATTTTTCACATCTACTTATATAATTTTTAACCATTTTGTTCAAATTTTTCCATATGTACCTCTGTTTAATTTTGTTAATGGTTCTTTTGACACCTGAGTGTCCTCCATGCGGAGAGTTGTGGAATTCTTTAATTATATTGCTTTTGATTACTTCATCAGTAATTTTTTTGGGAGAAATATATATTAATATCTTTAAATTTGTTTGCCTATCTTTCATATTTATCTTGCGCTGCAGCTTATTAAATGTTGTTTTAAATTTGTCGACATTTATGTATTGAAATATGATGTCATCTTTCGCTAACGATAGTGACTCTATTTTCATTTTCTTCATTTCAAAGATCAGTGTCTCCAAGATCAAACCTAAGTCGTGATATGGATTATTACTGGTTTTGATTATTACTCCCTTTTTATTAATTATTATCTTTGGCAAACTTTCAATAATTCTTTTTCTAGAGCTATTTTGTTTGTTAGCATTTTTGCTGCTATTATTGATTTCAAAGCGTAATGTTTTGACCCTTCGTACTTCATTAATCGAGATGCATTCCCATGCATAAAGGTGATCAGTCTTTATGTTGGTAAGGGATTCGTACTGGGTCTCTTTCTCTTTAATCTTATTTTTATTGTCATTTTTAGACATTGCTCTAGTTGTTATATTTATATTCGATGTAGGTATCATCGCTTTAAGGATGTCAGAATCTATTTTTATTCTCGATAAAGCGTCAGCATTAGTATTCATTTTTCCTTGTTTATAGATAATTTCGAAGTCATAGTCAGATAAGTCAAGCCTTATCCTTGTCATCTTGGAAGATGGGTTTCTATGAGTGAAAAGACTTACCAAAGGTCTGTGGTCTGTGACCACTATGAATTTTTTACCATATACGTACGGTCTGAAATAATTGATTGCCCAATGTATTGCTAGGAGTTCTTTTTCAATAATTGGTTTATTGAGTTCGTGTTTAGTTAATGTTCTACTAGCGTACGAAATTGGTAGATCTGTGCCGATTTCACCTTGGGATAAGACTGCTCCAAGGGCAAATTGTGAAGCATCTGTAGTTATAATGAATTTTTCGTTAAAATTTGGATATTTCAAGATTGGTGCATTTACTAGTTTGCATTTAAGTGCCGAAAACGCTTCTTGGCATTCATTTGTCCAAATGAATGGTGTATTCTTTTTGGATAATGAATTTATTGGTTTTGCCATATGAGCAAAGTTTGGAATAAATCTTCTGTAGTAATTACAGAAAGCAATAAATCTTCTGGCATCATCCGCATTTGCAGGGGTTGGGTAGTTTAATACTGTGTCAAACTTTTTGGGATCAGTCCTGACACCTTTTTCTGTTATTAAATGTCCTAAATAAGTAACTTCTGATTGTAAAAATCTACATTTTTGCGGATTTAATTTTAGATTGTACTTTCTCAGTCTATTGAAAGTTTTTATTAAATTTTGGTTATGATGTTTTAAACTGCATCCAAAAATTATGATATCATCCACATAAAGAAATGCTTCTGCATCTAATCCGGCCAAAGCTATTGAGAGCATTCGTTGAAAACTATTAGTGGAAATTTTTAAGCCAAAAGGTAGTCTTTTAAATTGATAATGTCCCTTGTTACTGGAAAATGCCGTTAATGGTCTTGATTTCTTTTCTAATTCTATCTGATGAAAAGAACTCGTGAGGTCTAGTGTGGAAAAGTATTTAGCTCTTCCGAGTTTGTCTAGCACGTCTTCAAGTCTTGTCAATGGAAATTTATCATCTAGAATTTTCTTGTTTAATTGTCTGAAATCGACAACTAGACGCCATTTTTTAGTATCTTTATCTGATTTTTTTTGGGACGATCAATAGTGGTGAATTATAAGGACTAACTGAAGGTTCAATTATGTCTTCATTAATCAGACTGTCGATCTGAGTATTTATTTCCTCAATTTGGGTTTGCGGAAGTCTGTAGTTTTTTACATAAACCGGATTTTTATCAGTAGTGGAGATTTTTTGATTGTAAAAGTTATTTACCGTTAGTTTGTCGCCTGGTAAATAGAAGATGTCTGAGAAGTTTTTACAAATGTCTAAAATAGAGTTAGTTGCATATTGATCTAGATTTTCAATATTTAATTCTTTTAGAAGTTTACTGTATCTATTTTTATTTTCTTGCTTGATATTGAAAATGTAATAATTTTGAAGTGGTTCTGTTTTAGGTTTGAGATTATATAAAGTTACTTCTTTGTCTAAAGTGTTTAGGATTTTAACATGAGCGATGCCTTTTGCGGGTATGATGGAATTCGCTATATAAATTCCATCTTGAATTTCTTCATTCAAAACTACGCTATCTTCAGTAATATCGGCTTTTATTACTTGTATTATTTCAGATCTAGCAGGAACTTTTATTTCTTTTATGTTAGGTAATTTTGTGTACATTGGCAAAGTGTGTTTTGTATCATTAAAAAATAATGAAATGGTGAAATTATAGTAATCTATCTTACAAGAATTTTTTATGAGAAAGTCTCTTCCCAATATTCCACTAGTCATTATAGGAAATGTATCATCTACAATGTGGAATTCTTGCTGGATATCTTGATTATTTATCTTTATATTTGCCCTTATTGTGCCTAGAGAATTGGATTCTGACTGTGTGATACCTTTGATTTTGCATTTATTATGCTCTTGAATTCCATCTCTTGATTTCAACTCATTTGTTTTCAGGATTGATATGTCAGCTCCTGTGTCAATGAGGAATGTTTTATTGCCGAATGACAGATTTATGGGTACAGATATGTAATTGGTTAAAATTTTGTTTATGTTATATATTTTTATTGTGTGTCCCCCGATTCTGCTTCGGGGCCTAGTCCGTTTCCCGACTGGGCCACTTGTATCCTCCTATATGATGTGCTACTGTTTTGACGGATGTTGTTTCTAGGATATCTATTGCCATTCTGTTGGCCGTTATTGTGGTGTCTATAGGTTTGTGTGTTAGACGATCGATTATTGTTCCGTTGAGGTTTAATGCGATAATTGCCTCTTGAAACGTTATGGTTGTTATTGAAGTTTTTCCGAGTATTGTACTTAATGGTTTGGTATACATTTGCTTCGTGTCTTGGTGTTTCGATTTCTACTGCTATTTGTATAGCTTCGCTTAGCGATTTTGGTCTTGCAGCAAAGACTGTTGGCTTTAATTGTTCTTGCAGGCCATTTTTAAATGCATTAAATGCTAATTGATCATTTAATTTTACGATCAATGACCTATTTGCTTCACCTTGCTCTGTTATTTGTAAGGTGTTCAATTGTGCAAGTAGACCTTCAATTTTTGTTGCGAAATCTGTGACACTTCTGTTGGATTGAGTGATCTTTGCTAACTCAGTGTGAATGTTAAGTGGTGTTTTGTTTGTTTTGAATATGTCTCGCAGATTCTTTTGGAACGTTTCTAAGTTGGTAGGTGTTGGCAATATGCACAGTTTGTTCCTTACTGTTGCTGTTAGACGAGTTTTCAAAACAAAATCTAGCAATCTTTTCTTTTGAGCTTCCTCTGATAAATCATCATGTAGGAATTGCACCAGATTTAGAAAGTTGTCTAGATTTTTACGATCACCAGCAAATTCTGGTATCACCTTCACTGCAGTAGCTATGTCAAAGTTTGGCATATTGATTTCTTCAGTTTCTTTATTCAACGTATCTTTTGTTTTATTTTTTAAAATTACAATTACGCTATTGTACAATTTGTCAAAACTCTTCTTGAATTCGATGGCTTGCTCTTCGTTTGTTTTTGCTAATTCTTTATATTTTGTGATGAAGCTATCCCTTATTTCTTCAACTTCTGTTTCTTTCTTTAGAATGTGACTGGCAGTGTATTGCCTGTTTGGAGTTTTCTTGAAGTTTTCTAATATGTCTTTTAATTTCGTTGTTAAATCCTTCAAGCTCATTTTCTATTTTAAACGGCTGCGACCGCTACTTGCTTCTTTACTTGTTTTATTAAAACTTTCTTGAATTTCCAAAATACTATTAAGCATAAAGCAATAATTGCAAGTACTAGCAGAATTAGCTCTATATCTGATAGACTCCGATTGTCTTGCGTTATGTTGTTAGTTGAGGAACCTGCATTATTATTTATCAGTATCTCCTCTGTTTGCATTTTAGAAGCCTTTTTCCCCATGATGGTATATTTTTTTTTTGACCGATGTGGGAATTGATTCGCAATGAAGACACTGTAAGAAATGGTTAAATTTCTCGAAACTTATAGGAAATGAAGAATACAACGGTTGAAAGTGAAATTCCCTTATAGCAAATTGAAAAGAAAAGCTTATAAAGTTGGTTGTTTAATTATTTTTTAATACTTTTTATTTTTATTTTTTCTATAATTTATTCTATTATTTTTAAGCTCTTTTATTTTCTTTAAAAATATATTCCGTTGTTCCCCTGTTGCTATCACTAGCAAGCGATGATAATTTTTTATCTCCGCCCTTGTCTTAGCTTCGAAACCGGCTCTCCTCTTTTTTGTTGGTTGCTGCTTCTCAGTGTGCTCCACCGAATGTTTGCCTCTTTTCCTGTACTCCTCCAAAGTTATTGGTCGTGGTCCCGCTGTTGGATTTTTCAACGCCTCCTCTAGAGATTTTTTTAATTCCTTCCATGGGCTGAGTAGCTGCTCATTCGTCTTCTCCGACGACTCCAAGTTTAGTTGGGCAGGGTCGCCATGTAAAGTTTCTTCCTTCTTTTTTGTGATCGCCAATGGCTGATGAGAATCTTGAAGATATAAGAAACTAATTATTTATATTAACTTGGAGATGCAAATGGTAGAGCTACGTGTAGCTTCTATGCATTCGTATCTCGACCAAGTAAGAGCCAAAAAGCTCTAAGTCTGGTCTTAATATAAATGTTGATTTTAATCACGAGAGCTGCGGATAGCTCAAATGATGGCACCTTAAGTGGTTTAGAGCTAAAGAGCTCTAGTGCAATTAAGGTAGCGGTATGAGAGCCAGAAAGCTCTATTTACCTTGATCGATATCCATGTTGGAGCTAAGGGAGCTCTATTGAATAAAATGCCAAAGTGGAGTATAAAATAACTCTGTTTTATTTCCAATAGTACAGCCTTTTTATATTATCGAATAATCGCTTACTTCATCAATATTGCTTGCAAAAATTGTGTTCTCACCGATCGATCACCTGGAATTGGTTTCACACAGAAAGCGCCGAGTAAGCTTTTCGCAATACTCGAAGTTCTTACAGGCAATATGTTCAATGCTTGCTTAGTGATGAGTTCACTGGCATGGCTATACCGCTTTGTTATGCAAACAAGCTTTAATTGTAAATTCTTTTGCTTTCTTTCTTTTGTGCTTGTTTACTATAATTTCATTCATGCCGTGAATGCTTCATTCATTTGTAGTAAAATTTGTGTTGATGCTTCGCATAGCATATTGCAATATTTTTATTATGGACATTTGCTGTGTGGACTTTTATGTGTTGTAGGTCGCTTAACTTGCGCTCTACAGTCGTTTCCCTGACTCCTGGCTTCCCACTTTCGCTTTTGCTGGCAGTTATTTACTGCGTGTCCACAACGACCACAAAATTCGCACTTTCTACGTACGTTATATACTATTGAGTTGTTGGGCCCTTGAGGGTCTCTTGGGCGTTGATTTGGAGGTACAGTACTGTTGTGTGGTCTTCGAATACTGTTGTTTCCCCTGCAGTCACGCACGTCATGATTATACATTTTGCAGTTTACACAATAAGGCGTATTTTTTCATTTGAGGCAATCTGCGTATGTGTGACCTTTTATAATAAAAAAATTTCAAGTCGTTTTATTTAAATAGTTATTTTTATTGTTTACATTGAAATTTTTATTTGGTGACCTTGGTTTCTGTTTTACATTCGGCGTTGTATTTGCCTGTATGAACTGAGTTTGCTGAATGTGACTGTTTGTATATATATATTATTTTGCCACGAAACCTGTGTAAATGGTATGGTGCCTGAGTTATACACAATGTGATTTGCAGGCGGATTCACTGAAAAAAATTGCGCATTATGTGGGATGGGTGCACTTACTGCATGGGGCATTGATTTGTGTACTTAACTATTTGGCTGGAATTGTCCTGGAGGCTGAAGGAATAGAGCACTTTGCTGAAGACTGTCAAGTGCCTTTTGTTTAAGATCATCTACAGTGCCGCCTGCCATTATCAATAGTTACTGACACATATAGGGGTTATTTACGCCAGTTTTCAGTGCGTTCTTGGCAAAGACTCTGCTGCTGCATTACATAGTCCCAGCATTTGTTTTACTCGTGCCGCGAAGGCCGTGAGATTTTCTAGCGGATACTGCCTAGTTGTGATTAGTTTATTTACCAATTCCTGGTAAGTCTCTCTGGGCATGTATATTGTAACGAAGAGCTTGTCAGTCGAGAGATCCATTTATATCCACTTCTACTTGGATATATGTAGTTATTGCATCCGACACCTCTTGTTACAAAACAATCATGTCCAGAATATACGTGGGTGGCTGCACAGCAATTGCCGCCACATCCCACATCCCACATCCCTTCAATGCTTGTAAGCTGTGCACGTAGAAATAGCAAACTAGACTGACTAAAAAAAAAAACATTGCGGATATGACTGCAGACGGACAGAGAGACAGAAAAAAAAACAGAAAAAGTATCTATGGTAGTTTCCTCCTCCTGGTGATACATAGAATCTTAGATGGAAGAAAGTTTAATGGTGAAATGACGTTTTTATGGGTCTGAGTTACATGTAGAAAAACGGTGTATGTGGGGTTAATGACCCGGTGTTTCAGCTGGTTTCAAAGAAAAATCATGCTGCTTTTAATGCATATTTTTTTTATTTCCTCAAAAGAAACCAATATTTCGGTCTCGGGTGTAGACCATTATCAAGGCTAAAATACACAAAGGGAAAAACCATAAATTAATTGATGTTACACACGACAGAAAAAAACAATATGACCAAATGTTACTTAAATACCTGAGGATTAGGTATGCCAAAAAGAAGAAAAAACATCAATGGATAGTTGAAATATCCTCGTCAAGAATAACAATTAAAATATTAAAGTTCTTCAGGAATAAAGCACTATAAGTATATAAAAAGCTAACAAAAAACACATTCCGAAAAAATGGAAACTATCACAATAGATAACAATTAAACGTAAAAGATTAAATAAATAAATAAACTAAATGAGACTAAATAAAGTAATTACATAGATGATTTACGAAAAAAGACTTGAAAAAACACGGAACTTAAGCAACTACGAGACGTATGGAGAAATATGTGTATCCCGCTAATGAAACCAAAAAAATTCAGTTTGCGCATGCGTTAATTAAGTGTTTATATTGTGCGTGAATGTATTGCGTGTCAGCCTTAAAATTTGTTGTATTAGGCTTCTTTGATTGTATGTAAAGAGCCTCTATGTTTTTCCTCTTTCTCCAATTCAGCTCTTTATGTAGGATTGTGGGGGCTTCGAAATCGAAAATGTGTGCGTTTTTTATTGCATGCGATAGACAGCCCGTACTATAATTGCACCCGAGACCGAAATATTGGTTTCTTTTGAGGAAATAAAAAAAATATGCATTAAAAGCAGCATGATTTTTCTTTGAAACCAGCTGAAACACCGGGTCATTAACCCCACATACACCGTTTTTCTACATGTAATTCAGACCCATAAAAACGTCATTTCACCATTAAACCACACGCAAGGGGAACATAGCGTGTTTCAAATAATTTCCAAATTTTATATTTATCTACCTTTCTAACTTGTGGAGCACCATAAATTGAAAAATGTATGCAGACACACGGAATCTAAACACACATATAAATTTCTCACACATTAGTGCATCATATGGAGAACACACAGCCAGAGATATGAAACACTACGCAAACATTGTGACCAAATTAGCCAAAAACACTACTAGACTAAAATATCTACTAAGATGTAAACATCAGGGCAGCTTCCCAAAATTCATCGCAGATAAAACCAAGATCTTGGACAGTCTATATTCGCAGAGATATCACCAAAAACAGCAAATCAACAAATTTCGTGACGATATCCTCAGCAGATTTCTTAAAATTGAAATATATATCTGTAATAGATTATTACGGAACCTACGGAAGGAGAGGAGTACTCTAGCACACACTACTAACACTTCTCCCGCACAACACCTACACATTTTACATGGACTCACAGGATAATAAATATAATAACATAATTTACTCCACCGAAAATAAACTTAATAACAAACATATAAGAGACAATAATCAGAATATTAACAACAGAAATTTTACGATGAACACAGACAGATGTTTGAATCTAACACAACACATAATTCCTCCCGACATGCTCTTCATATTGGGACTAGGACCACAATTTGCTACAAAATTAAAGGCTAATACTAAACAAATTATCAACATCATAGCAGATGTTGAAGATATTATAGATAACAACGATGACGAAGACTGGAAACTTAACACGAGGAATAGCATAACACGCACTTTAACAAAACAAATCCAGAAACCTCCGCATTTCAATCTTCAAGATCGACGAATTAATAAAGCCTTAAAAACAACGCGTAATTTTCTGCTAAACAATAGGAATATACTAATTATTAATAGTGACAAAGGCAACCGCACAATCATTATAGAAAGACAGCAATATGAGCAAAAAATGAATGAACATCTCAATGATATAAACGCATATGAAGTCACCCTCCACCACAATAGCGCGGACCTAATTAAACAACTCATACATGAAAATAATGCAATAATATCGGAATTACACACCAAGAAATACATAACTAAACCAGACCTCGCAAAACTTACAATATCGCATGCTATCCCACCACGTATTTATGGAACGATTAAAGCACATAAGCAGAACCATCCAATCCGACCTATTGTTACCACACGAGACACACCGGCTTACGCCCTGTCAGCATTCATTAACACAATACTGGCAAAAATTCGTGACACCACGAAATATAATGTAACAAACTCCTACACTTTAAAAGAATTTATTGACAACACTGATATCTCAACTAACGATCGCATAATATCGTTTGATGTAACGCAACTATACACAAACATCCCGCATGATCAGGCCATCAAGAGTGTGTTAAAAAGATGGCCCATGATAAAACAAGTCACACGCATCTCCAAATGCATGTTTATTAAAGCCTTAAAATTCTGCGTTTTGGAAAATAATTTTTTCATGTACCAGGGAGCGTTCTACAAACAAAAGCATGGACTGGCCATGGGCAGCAGCCTATCAGGCGTTTTAGCAGAATTCGTTTTGGATGATCTACTTGACGACATCATATCCGACCTACCTCACAAACCGTCATTCATAAAAAAATATGTGGATGACATTATTACAGTGTTACCCACTCATACCATAGATGAGACACTAAGAATTTTCAATAGCAAGCACCCTCGCATACAATTTACTATTGAAAAGGAAAATGTCACCTCGAACAGTATCCCTTTCCTGGATATGAGGCTATACAGAACAAAAAACAAAATCCTGACGGATTGGTACAGCAAACCCATGGCATCGGAGCGATTATTAAATTTCCTATCAGCACAACCCCACAAAATGAAATATAATGTAGCGCTTTCTTTTGCTAAAAGGGTAATTGCTCTGAGCGATGCCAAGTTCCACATTAACAATTATAACCGGATACATTGGATTTTGTCCTCGAACAACTACCCTAACAGCATTATAAACAAAATCATTAAACATATTAAGCACGCTCCTCCCAATAATAATACAACAACTGATAACATACGCAACCAAAACACACAAATTCCTATATACAAAAAACTCACATACATACCACACATTAGCAACAAAAACATTCCAGCCCTACAAAATAATAACACTAACATTAGACTGGGACTCCAGTCTCAAAACAAATTAAGATCATCTCTTTATACAGACACAAAAACGAAAATTGCTAAACCAATAAAGGGTGCTATATATGAAGTAAAATGCCAAACGAATAACTGCAGACAGATCTACATCGGAGAAACAGGTAGAGACATTAACATACGCATGCGTGAACACATGAATGATTACAATAGAATATCCAAACTCACAAATAATCACAATCAACAACGAAAGGATGAACGCAATTATAGTACGGGCTGTCTATCGCATGCAATAAAAAACGCACACATTTTCGATTTCGAAGCCCCCACAATCCTACATAAAGAGCTGAATTGGAGAAAGAGGAAAAACATAGAGGCTCTTTACATACAATCAAAGAAGCCTAATACAACAAATTTTAAGGCTGACACGCAGTACATTCACGCACAATATAAACACTTAATTAACGCATGTGCAAACTGAATTTTTTTGGTTTCATTAGCGGGATACACATATTTCTCCATACGTCTCGTAGTTGCTTAAGTTCCGTGTTTTTTCAAGTCTTTTTTCGTAAATCATCTATGTAATTACTTTATTTAGTCTCATTTAGTTTATTTATTTATTTAATCTTTTACGTTTAATTGTTATCTATTGTGATAGTTTCCATTTTTTCGGAATGTGTTTTTTGTTAGCTTTTTATATACTTATAGTGCTTTATTCCTGAAGAACTTTAATATTTTAATTGTTATTCTTGACGAGGATATTTCAACTATCCATTGATGTTTTTTCTTCTTTTTGACATACCTAATCCTCAGGTATTTAAGTAACATTTGGTCATATTGTTTTTTTCTGTCGTGTGTAACCTCAATTAATTTATGGTTTTTCCCTTTGTGTATTTTAGCCTTGATAATGGTCTACACCCGAGACCGAAATATTGGTTTCTTTTCAGGAAATAAACAAAAAAATGCATTAAAAGTAGCATGATTTTTCTTTGAAACCAGCTGAAACACCGGGTCATTAACCCCACATACACCGTTTTTCTACAGGAAGAAAGTTTATTTAATTTGAGGTTATTAAGCAAAAAAAACAATAGCGAAAACATCGACAACGCAGGACTTTGATATTTACACCCGGAGAAGGTTCAACGCCGGAGTAAGAAGCGAGGAGAGAGAGAGTGCGAGTGAAAGTCTCTAACGATGGTGAGACTCAAGCTTTGGGTACCATTTGACCCAGACGCCCCCATCCACCCTGGCTATGCCTCCAAAGCCATAATAATATGCTAAGCCCCATTTGAAGAATGTGTGTGTGTTACGTTATGATGCCCACCATGCAATTTGCCATCCTCCACCCCTCAGGAAGCAGGGCCTAGCCGCTCATCTCCATTCTTTTGCCGGACGGTGAAACAAAATGCGGAACAAGTTCGGGGATGCATCACAAGACGGATACGCATTCCATTCGATTTCCTTCTTCTGTAATAACCTTTGAACCCTCACCTTTACAAATGTTTACTTAATTAATGCTTGAAACATATAAAGCTTACTTACTTATCGTATATAATAAAGCTAGGATAACACCTTAATAGCTGGCTTATTATTAAAGAGGATATTCTAGCTGGAGCTTACTTAACTATGACCATCACTGATAACTAGGAAATAAATGAAAATAAAACAAAGATCGGTAGTACGTGGCTACTCAAGAAAACTGGGGATCAGTTATCATCGTGGTTAGCAAGGAAAGAAAACGAAACGTGAATATAAAAGAAACACAAATTCGACCTAAATAATTAACCTGACAGTAGAAAGGAAAAAAACTCTAGACTTACTAAACCATGCGCAGCCTTGTCAAATCTTGGTTATCGGAGTGGAATCCCTCGCTGGCTGGGTAGAAGATGTTGAGGGTGCACCATTTTGTAACTCGTGACTGCCCCTGCTCCCACTGAACCGGCACCTGTGTCCTAGATATTTCATTCCGCTTGGTCGATTGGGCTCATTGGCCTCTTTTTTTTTATTTCAAAAGGTGATTATTAATCATTGCTCTAAACTGAATTAGACTCTAACGTATCCTCTTTCAACCACCGCAAGTTCACGCCTAGAGAGATCATAAACGTCTAGCGGTTGAATTGCCACTCGGCAATTCAAATCCAGCCAGGTGAGCACTTTTCACGGAAAAAAAATACAGAATCTTCTGAATAATTACAAAATTTTCTTATATTTTCAGCTGGAAATAAGTTCACTGACACTTCCAATGCAATCAGGTGAGCACTTTGCAGGAAAAAAAAGAGATACAGACTCTTCTGAATGATAATAAAATTTCCTGATATTTTCAGCAGGAAATAAGTTCACTGACAACTCCAATGCATTCAGGTCAGCGATTTGCACAAAATGATATAGAATCTTCTGAATAATAATAAAACTTCCTTATATTTTCAGCAGAATATAAGTTCACTGACACTTCCAATGCGATCGGGTGAGCGCTTTGCACAAACTGATATAGAATCTTCTGAATAATAATAAAACTTCCATATATTTTCAGCAGGAAATAAGTTCACTGACACCTTCAATGCAATCAAGTGAGCACTTTGCACAAAAAGATGTAAAATCTTGTGAATAATAATAAAATTTCCTTATATTTTCAGCAGAAAATAAGTTCACTGACACTTCCAATGCAATCACGTGAGCGATTTGCACAAAAAGATATAGAATCTTCTGAATAATAATAAAACTTCCTTATATTTTCAGCAGGAAATAAGTTCACTGACACATTCAATGCAATCCGGTGAGCACATTGCACAAAAAGATATAGAATCTTCTGAATAATAATAAAATATCCTTATATTTTCAGCAGGAAATAAGTTCACTGACACTTTCAATGCAATCACGTGAGCACTTTGCACAAAAAGATATAGAATCTTCTGAATAATAATAAAATTTCCTTAAATTTTCAGCAGGAAATAAGTTCACTGAAACTTCCAATGCAATCAGGTGAGCACTTTGCACAAAAGGATATATAATTTTCCGAATGGTAAACCAATTTCCTTATTCGTATTTTTTCTTCCACTGCTTTTAAGAATTTGTACGAAAGGTTTTTAATTCGTGCGCGTTCTGCACGAATTAAAGTTTTGCGTTTAGGGTATTAATTTAACTGAAAGTTCTCCTTGCGTTTTCTTCTTTTCAGGTTTCATGCATTTTTTAACAGAGGGCTACTTCTTAAACTTTTTCCACCCCTTTTCAGGTACATTGGGAAAATGATGGGGGGAGGGGAGTTTCTGTACAGGAGGTAGAGAAGCCGAACAAAATAAAATAAAAAGAAAACGAGGTGGGGATGGAAGAGGGTAGCGTAAGCGGTATACGCTACAGCGTGAGGACGACCCACGGAGATGAGAGTCTCAAGCCGGACTTTGACACGAGGCATAGGCCAGGATATGCACTAAAACAAAATAGGTTCACCCACGACGGGCCAAACATGGGGCGACTCACAGGAATCTCAATCGGAGCATGCGCTAACCCCTGGGTTGCTGAGAAACAAAATCCCATCTGCGGCCGTGATCCTAGTTCGCCTTGGACGAGGGAGGACTTATCTATAGATGGACGTCGTCTATCAACTCATCTCGACCAATGAGCTGGCCAGGAACAGGTGCAGCGTACGATTTATTGGGTATGTGAAAGTCAGGCTCGAGACTACGAATGAGTCGGTGAAACGGTACTACTTATCGTTCTGTGTTCTGCTGAATCCGGGCGCAGCACCCTGGAAACCCCCAGTCCTAAGCAAGGAAATCGCTTCGTAACAGATAGAATTCATCTATCAACTAACTCAGGACGACGGAAATCCCGCGAGGAGCAGCAAGCCGGTTCAAGCTCCAAGGAAATTGAAGAAGGGACATGAAGGTGAAATCCTTCGGATGAAGGCTAACCCAGAAGGGGTCAATAGAGAAGACTTAGACCATCTAAACTTGATAGTTTAGAGATAATATACGACAAAAACTACACTCCGCAGAGACTACATCCGCACTCGCTGACGCTGGGACACCCTTTTATTGGAAGAAAATTGAAGAAAGGACAGGAAGGTCAAATCCATTGGATGAAGGCCAACCCAGATGTGGTGAGTAGAGAAGACTGAACCCATCTAAACTTGATAATTTAGAGATAATATACTATAAAAACTACACTCCGCAGAAACTACATTCGCACTCGCTGACGCAGGGACACGCTATTATTGGCAGAAAATGGAAGAAAGGGCAGGAAAGTAAAAGTAAAAAGAAGCGGCTAGTAGCAACCTGAAAGAGGTTTATCAACCACCAATGAAAAAGAAGTAGGAGGGTTTGCGATAACCTGTAGTTCGCAAGTGATGCTTGCCGGATGCCTTTTTAGGGCTACCACGGTCTATACGATTTGGTCAAGACGTGATATCCTGAGCATAGAAAATTCCGATTGGGAGACCCTTATCATTCTGCAGACGGTATGAAACTCTCCCGATTCGTTCTGTGCTTTTATGTACTTAGTTGCCAACTTGGCAACACAGCGATCGACTGCGCTACTTTGCAAAAAGTTTCAAACATACACACTCTATCCAGGTACAAAGGCTCTTTCCCGAATTCGCAAATTGTAACCAGTAGTGTAGCTAGGAGTGTTCTGGCGCACTTTTTCCATACAAAAGTGTCCGGAATATTCCAACTATTTTGGTGGCTCTAGACTGGGGTTCTGGGCTACTGAGGGGGCTTCGGTATAGTGGTATACGTCACAGGGCATGCCTAGGGAATTCCTTTCCTATCGTCTGGCTGACCAGGTGATGACGTCATCTGGTTGCCGATCCCCGTCAGCTGATCAAGCTCTGTCATTGGTGATTTGAAAATTCAAACTGTTTTAATCTACGCCTGCCTGAGGGAATTCCTTTCCTGTCGTCTGGCTGACCAGGTGATGACATCATCTGGTTGGCGATCCCCGTCAGCTGATCAAGCTCTGTCATAGCTGATTTGAAAATTCAAACTATTTTAGTCTACGCTTGCCTGAGAATTCCTTCATACCGTCTGGCTGAACAGGGGATGACGTCATCTGGTTGGCTGATCCCCGTAAGCTGTTCAATCTCTTGTCTTAGCTGATTTTTAATAAAATAATGCTGACTTTTGCTGGAATCGAACCGAGAGCGCTTGGTGGTGGTGTTGTGTGAATGTTCTTTAAACTTGCTATATACGCTTAGAGTTGTGGGGAAAGAGACATCAGGACACTTGTGCGAGGCTGGACACACACACACACACACACACACACGCTACACACACACACGTAAACACACTACGTCATACAAAAATGTTTTCTACCAGGCGATATTCCGTATTGCACCAAGTTATTAAATTAGCAACAACAACAACTAACGTAGGTAGGTATGTTGGCTTAGATAAGAAATTGCCTAATTTTTGATCTTCAGGTGCAACACTCTTAATTTGATTCATTGCATAAACAATTCATACAGCCGTAAAATGTAAACAAAATCGCAGTCGAATAATGTAAACAAAATTCGCACAGACCTGAGTAAAGCAAAAAATTGAACGATTCCCAATTTCTTTAGCTGGAAAAAAACAACAACTGACAAGTTGTCTTAGATGAGTAGTGGAAGTTATAATTGAAAATTTCTTTTGCTGATAAAAAATCAACAACAACTATAACATAAGTTGTTGTCTGTATGTATCTTTTATAAACAAGAGTGATCTTGATATTCGATGTCTAAAAAGAGATCACGGCTGCTTGGGATGGTAAGAATGGAAATAAAGCCTAGAAAATTTTCGGTGTAGGTATGTGCGTGTACTGAAAAGTGTTATCAGAAATCCACTAAGGGTTATGTTTTTCATGATATTAGCGATCATACCTTTTATGATGTAATTCATATTAGTAATAATTCAAGTCTAGACTATTTTTTTGTAACCATTAACTTAAGAAGTGGTTAAATTAAAATCTTTGATGAGCTATAATATTAATGTAGGATGATGTGGTGACTTAGATGAGTAATAAAAATTGTATCGGTGCAGCCTTGTTAGAAAATTTTTAGTCTTCAAGTGTAATGGGATGACTGGTAATTTCATATCAAACAAATTCGCACAGCCGAGAAAAGTAAACAAGTTGAGCGATTTTTTTTTGTGTCTATTGGAAAGTATTCCGCTCAGTAAAAATCTTATCAGCAATGCCGCTTCATATTTATATCCTCTAAAGTATCATCATCCGAAATGGTGTTGTATCAATAGTGCAATAGTAAAAACTGAGGTACAATAAGTTAAATGCTTTGGTGGATGGTATTTAGCGTCACATAATTCTAGTACGATATAGAAGTTTTGGTGAAGACCGTGGCGATGGTCGAGAGTGGTTAGTGTTATTCACTTATTTTTAAATCTTCTGGCAGCAATGATGATAGCTTATCTAAGGATTATGCCATAAAACGGAATTTTATGTGACTGCCTTCAACGTGTTTGGTGAACGAAATGCATCTTTCTTTATTTATTGGTAGGAGATCCACTTTCCCAGGAATGGCTGTAGCTATATCATTAATAATGAAGGGAGGATCATATCCAGATAAATTGTGAAAAATGACTGGAATATGGAGCAGTCTTGATACATGAGATTGCATGAATTGTGCGCTGGCCCTCGGTATTTGCCTCTTAAAAGAATTTATGAAAAAATCAATTGAATTATGATTGTCAGTATTTACCTGTTAAGTGGCAATGGTCCCGAACTCGTTCCTCATCGGCTGCAAACGTTTTTTCACATATATGACAGCAAGTAGTTGCCATATGTGATCGCCGTTCTTCTTTAGTCAGAGGTTGCATTGGTCTGATGTTCAGCTTTTCCTGTACAGATATGGATGCAATTTTTTGCTATTCTAATGCAAACCATTGTTGGCAATTCTTGCCTCGATATGCTCTGTAACATGAGAACTTAGCATCATGTTTGCAGTGGAAATAGAATCTCATGCTGTGAACTTCATGCTCCTGGATTCGCTGTGTATTTTGATATTGACTCAAGATCAGCATACACACAAAAGGGGACTTGATTCTTATGGTTATAATTCTTATATTCCAACCATTTCTTTTCCTCTGATGGAAACATAATTCTGCAATCATTTTGCTTCTCGCATTCGGGGGTGTGTGATGCTAGTTTTTCAGCAGACTTAAAGTAGAGCATACATCTCTCACATATATACTTTCTACCATTACGCTTCGAAGTTTGCTTCGATATGAGTCGGGAAAGATCTTTAATCCATCAGAAATGATATCTGCCATCATCAACATCATCATCCATATGATCATCATCCTGATCATAGCCATCTTGTAGCATTAAGAGATTTACATGCCGCTCAATCCTGTGTTTCGTAAGTCTAACTGGAACTGTGGTGAGGAAATTCTGTAGGATGAATACGTTAATTGATAAATCGTTCTAGTCTTCAAAATGTGTAATTTACTTAAGTGTCATAGGAAATATTATCCCATTTAAATTAAGTACAGTTGAATAATGTGGATATGATGAGGTCCTATCGGAGCTGACAGTTGTAGGATATAGCGCTGTAGTGACGGCCCACGCGAAGCAAGCTTCATCATTATTCTTCAAATTGATGCAAGCTTTCTTTCATGCAATCTCCTTTGGTAAGGGTATATACGAAGATCCTCGGAGCTGTTCAAACTTGTTGATGTGTACTGCTAGATGTATTATAGAGTGCAGTGCCCAGCCACTGTCTTTTTCCTGGAACTCTTCTAGCTGAGTGTTAATTGGAGCCATAATGTTTGATTTAAACCACTCCTCTAAATTATCATCTGCACTATTTGAAGCAGTTCTCGCTGGGAAATATTTAATGTCTTTTATAATTTCATTGTCACCAGTTTCTTTAACAAAGTCACCGCAAAACATTATAGAAACTGTAATATTAAAATAATGTTTTAAGGTATTCTTAACACGTCGAGTAAATAATTTAGCAGCGTCTTGCATAAATAGCTTCGGCTCGATATGTCTTAAACTTGCAATAACACCTTGTCGCATTCTGTCTGCGAATGTTGTGTTTACTTCCTCCCACTTTACAAAATCACTTCTTCTTACGCGAGTAAATCCTCCACCTCGACGGGGAGTTCTCAATAGTGCTTTCAATGATTTAATTTGCTGGAGACAGCTCTCCTAGCACTCGTATTGCACTTCCGAAATGCAACTTGAAATTTATGCATGTTTCTATTACACTTTTTAACAATATAGCCTTTATTCACTGAATTTTTTAAACACTCCATCCCATCGTTTCGCAAATTTTCAATTATTTGAAAACTTTTATTTACTAACACCGAAGACATTTTTATTTTTTATGTACGATCACTGAGACTCACTAAAACTGACTGACGCTCCCCAAGAGTTTGCTTGGGCTTTTATTGCAACAGTTTGTAAACATGCCCGATACTGCTGTTGCACTTTTTTCCCGTTTAACATAAGATTACTGCAAATATTTTAGAATGCTAGAACTCCGCTGGGGGCTCCCATGCAATAGCGACGGAGTGTGTTTCATGGCTTGTTAAGTATTTTTGGAGGGTTTGATCATGACAATCATGCAAACTTTTATTTGAATTTACAATATTCTTATTAATACACCTCAGCTGCACACATACATATCCAACCAGAGATCTACACCCATGTTATATAACCCCGTTCAACTAGCCCGATAATTCCAGGCAAACATACTATACACATAGTATATAAAGCAGACAAGCAAGCTCCAAGATGGCATTTATATGATCAAGTCCACCTCAAACATGTGTGCTAGAGAGAGAAAGATGTTTTGAGAGAGCGAGATGGTCTCAAGTTACGGTATTCACTAAAGCTTCCTAATGTGTTAGAGCGGGACATATTACAGCACTCCACTACTCATCCAAAACTAAATTAATATAATCATACCACCTTCTTTCATCAAAACTTTTAATTTAATCACCCCAACCCACCTAATGCTTTCGTGGGAAGATTTAAAAATAAGCAAATAACACTAACCACTCTCGACCATCGCCACGGTCCTCACCAAAGCTTCTATATCCTACTAGAATTATGCGACACTAAATACCATCCACCAAAGCTTTTAACTTATAATACCTCGGTCTTCACTATTGCACTATTGATACAACACCATTTCTGATGATGATACTTTAGAGGATATAGATATGAAGCGGCATTGCTGATAAAATTTTTACTGAGCGGAAGACTTTCCCATAGACACAAAAAAATCGCTCAACTTGTTTACTTTTCTCAGCTGTGCGAGTTTGTTTGATATAAAATTACCAGTCATCCCATTACACTTGAAGACTAAAACTTTTCTAACAAGTCTGCACCGATACAATTTTCATTACTCATCTAAATCACCTACGTTAATATTATAACTCATCAAAAATTTTAATTTAACCAATTCTCAAGTTAATACTTACAAAAAATAGCCTAGACTTGAATTATTAATAATATGAATTACATCACAAAAGGTATGATCGCTAATATCTTGAAAACCATAGCCCGTAGAGGATTTTTGATAACACTTTTCAGTACACGAACACCCCTACACCGAAAATTTTCTTGGCTTTAATTTCCATTCTTACCCTCCCAAGCAGCCGAGATATCTTTTTAGACATCGAATATCATGATCACTCTTGTTTATAAAAGATACACTTACGTTATAGTTGTTGTTGATTTTTTATCAGCAAAAGAAATTTTCAATTATAACTTCCACTACTCATCTAAGACAACTTGTCAGTTGTTGTTTTTTTCCAGCTAAAGAAATTGGGAATCGTTCAATTTTTTTGCTTTACTCATGTCTGTGCGAATTTTGTTTACATTATTCGACTGCGATTTTGTTTACATTTTACGGCTGTATGAATTGTTTATGCAATGAATCACATTAGAAGTATTGCACCTGAAGATCAAAAATTAGGCAATTTCTTATCTAAGCCAACATACCTACCTACGTTAGTTGTTGTTGTTGCTAATTTAATAACTTGGTGCAATACGGAATATCGCCTGGTAGAAAACCTTTTTGTATGACGTAGTGTGTGTGTGTGTGTGTGTGAGTATGTGTGTGTGTCTGCGCGTGTGTGTGTGTGCGCACGCGTGTGTGTGTGGGGGGGTGTATGTGGGGGATGTATGTGTGTGTGTGTCCAGCCTCGCACAGGTGTCCTTATGTCTCTGCCCCCACAACTCTAAGCGTATATAGCAAGTTTAAAGAACATTCACACAACACCTCCATGGCCTGATGGTAGAGCGCCTCGGATTTTACAAAACCAAGCGTTCTCGGTTCGATTCCAGCAAAAGCCAGCATTCTTTTATTAAAAATCAGCTAAGACAAGAGCTTGAACATCTTACGGGGATTAGCCAACCAGATGACGTCATCCCCTGTTAAGCCAGACGGTATGAAGGAATTCTCAGGCAGGCGTAGACTAAACCAGTTTGAATTTTCAAATATGCTATGCCAGAGCTTGATCAGCTGACGGGGATCGGCAACAGACGATAGGAAAGGAATTCCCTCAGGCAGGCGTAGACTAAAACAGTTTGAATTTTCAAATCACCTATGACAGAGCTTAATCAGCTGATGGGGATCGGCAACCAGATGACGTCATCACCTGGTCAGCCAGACGATAGGATAGGAATTCCCCAGGCACGCCCTCTGACGTATTCCACTAGACCGAAGCCCCCTCAGTGGCCCAGAACCCCAGTCCAGAGCCACCAAAATAGTTGGAGTTTTCCGGACACTTTTTGTATTGATAAAGTGAGCCAGAACTCTCCAAGCTACACTACCGTAACCAGCGGCGTACTTTTGGTACGCCTCCGGGAGACAAAACTGCACTTCATCGCGCAACAGCTGCAGTTTTTGGTTGACAGGTATACACTCGATGGCCCCGTGGGAATCTGCATTTAACTCTTGAAGAAGTTGGTATGACACCCGCTTGTTACTGGATGTTGTCGACCAAAGAGCAGGAAATATGGCGTGCGCTTGGATGACTCATGCACAACGATGCGGATGGCGAAGCCGATCTCGCTCAAATGTTCGTCCCGATTTCGATGCTCTGTACCGACGTAGGCGCGGATCGCTGCCAAGACCGGCTGATTAACATCCTCGGAGTCGTTTGATTGAGTGGAATAAGCTGGTTAAAAGATGTAACGTAACGACCTAATAGTTGAGCGAATATTTTTGCAATGAACTGACTACCATTATCTGAATATACCATTTCTGGAACTCCAAACATTAAGAAGACCTTTTGCTCCAGGAATTTGGCGACCCGTGGGGCTGTGGCCTCTGGCATTGCTTCCAAGAGCACAAACTTAGATCAGTGGTCCAGCACGATGGAGATGTACCTATTAATGCCTCGGGTACGTGGGTGGGGATCTAGAAAGTCACAGAAGATGCATTGCCAAGGCAGATCGGTAGACCGCATCATGCCCAGAGGTGGTCTTGAAGACACATTGGTCGGCTTGATCAGCTCACAAGTTTCACAGGCGTTTGTGAACTGACATACCTCTGATGCCATTCTCGACTAGTAATACTGACCGCGTAGTTTTTCTAGAGTTTTTGTGAAACCGAAGTGTGCTGCCATAAGAGGACTATGCTCTTATTTAATCAAATCTCCTGTGATACCATCAGGGACCCATAGCTTCCACTTATCCCGCTCCTCTGAGACGTTGTTATTTAGAAACGAGAATGAGATATATACTTTATCACGGCTAATTCGCAAGTTCCGAAAACCGTTTGGATTAGAAGTGATTCGCTGGATCCTCTCAACGTACGATTTTTCTTGGAATGCGGGTGATTTTAGATCAAGTGAGCTAACTTGAACCGGATACGCTAGTTCGTCAGTGTGGTGTTCTACTGCCTTGTCAGCAAACTATCTCGAAAGAGAATCGACCACAACATTGTGTTTGCCTTTACAATATTCAATGTTAAAGTTGAGGGCCTGGAGTTTGGGGCTCCAACGAGCCAGCCGGCCACATAGATTCCGTTGGTTCATGAGCTATTTGAGGGTAGCGTGGTCAGTAATGACCGTAAACTCCAGTCCTTCCATATACGGCCTAAATTCGTTGATACTCAATACGACGGCCAGACACTCTAACTCGGTTATGCTGTAGTTGCGTTGAGCAGCGTTCAGCTTCTGTGACATATAAGCGATGGGATGCTCATCCCCATCCACAGATCGCTGAAACAAGATCCTTCCAACATCTGTAGTGTCGCACTGAATGAAGAAAGGCTTGGAGAAGTCGGGGTTCGCGAGCACTGCTGCGGTCATCAGATACTGCTGCTGGAATTCCAGTTCAGTTTGTTCGTTCCACTCAAAATTGATGTTTTTCTTTAGAAGATCTGTCAGAGGACTAGCGATGGTAGCGAACTGTGGGATGAACCTCCTATACCAGTCACACACTCCGAAGAAGCTTAGTATTTTCTTGACAGTGGTTGGCCTTGGCAAGCTCTGAATAGCAGTGACCCTTTCGGGATCAGCTTGCAAACACCCGTCTCCAACTACAAAGCCAAGATATCTGACTTCTCTCATACAAAACTTGCTTTTCTCCACGTTGATCGTCAGGCCGGCAGCGCGAAGCAACACCGCGACTTCCGCCAGAAGCCTTAGGTGTTCGTCGAACGTGGAGGAAGTAATGAGTAAGTCGTCAAGATGCACAGACCCTCGGTCATGCAGTTAGTGAGGGATGACTTTGCACATCAGCTTGCACATTGTTTGAGGATCATTGCAAGGTCCGAACGGAAGCACGTTTAACTGTTATAAGGGTCTTCCCGGCACTGCGATAGCAGTTTTATCTCTTGATCCCACAGCAAAAGGGATTTGCCAGAACGCATCCTTCAGATCCATGGCAGAGATAAACTTCGTTTCCTGAAGTCTGCTGAATTATCCTTGTATAAGAGTTTTGGAGTTTAATTTTCGGGCGTCCAGGCAGAGGCGTACTTTGCCGTTAGCCTTCTTAACCAAAGTGACTGGTGACGACCATAAAATTTGACTCTCCTCAATGACGCCTAGCAACAGCATTCGGTCGAGCTAGTCATATAAAGATTTCTGCACTGCCGGAGACACTGAATAAAAACGCTATTTAATGGGTTTCGCCAGACCAATGTCTATCTCATGCTCTTCTAAGGTGGTGAGACCCGAGCGTTGCTGGCTGAATGACGGAAAAGAGGTGATCACCTCCTACAAATGCTGCGAATCGTATTCTGAAAGATCGTGCTGTTGCTAATAAGAAGGTGAAGCTTTTGGCAAGGAGTGAAGCTCACTTACCATGACAGGTCTTAAACCAAACGCACTCCAAAAGTCGATTCCTAGGTACAAGGATTTCTGAAGAGAGGGAACTATGTGTAGTCTCATCATACGCGTCTTTTCGCCATATTTTACGAGGACTCGTATGTGGCCCAGAACCTTTTGCTGCCGTCCATCAGCGGTCGAAACTCAAGATGGCATGGGGTGGAACGGGATCCCCATCTGTTGCGCGCCTGTTGGGCAACAGGACGAGGGAGTGCTTCTCGTAATCGAGGAAAATCACCTGCCCTTTTCTGGGTTATGTGTAGAAGAAAAAACTATCATTTTTACTCTGTAGGTAGTTCTTTGATTTATTCTGTCCACATTTAACATTTAATTCTCTTATTTGAATACAAACTTAATTCTTTTAATTGTTCTGTTATTAAGAACTTAACACTTTATTCTGTTAATTATTCTACTACTAAGAATACACTCTTAATTCTTTTTATTGAAAATGCATACTGTGCTACTACAATATATTGGTTCACTTTTTAGGTTAGCTGATAGATTCCTTACCGTTGGTCGGGGGAATCTTATCAGTAGTTCTTAATTTTTTAAATTATTGAAATTGACTGCCCCGATCGTACAAAATGATCGGAAATTTATACTTTAGGGTTACGCCATCTTCTCATGATCAGTAGCTGAGTATTTCCTATTTACAAGAAACCACGCCCCTTTACTAGGTTTCCAGCGAATCGCAGAAGCAGAAAGACATTTTGAGTTTTCCCCTTCGGGAAATTCTTATAGGAATTAGTGAGTATCTCTTCGATACTCGTTCTTAATTTATGTTTGTTCCTATCAGTTTTCAAGCTTTCCCCACTGAGAACGTTTGACAAGAAAGTTCTTGAGTACTTAATGCTGTCGTAAGACATTCCCCTCCGAGAATGCTTGAAATATTCTCATGTAAACAATTTCATGTATGTACATAGTATCTTAGTGGCCCAGTTTTTGACTGAGGAAGAGAAATTGTTTACTGCAGTCATTTGTTATGAAATTTGATACGCTCGATTGTTTGCAATTGAGCGTTGGTATTTCCTTATGCTAGAGGAAATAGAACATTTGATTGCTTCATGGCACACAATTGGATTTTAATGTTTTGTGTTGCTTCATGACAGCATTTCTGAGATTTTTTCACGGCCGCCTTTTGAATATTCTTGGTTAATTGGCTTGGCCCGTGTTTTAATGTCTTGCATGATACAAATGTGTCCTCTAGGGAAAGTACGTATCCTTTCTTAAAGAAAGTAATGAGTGGCCCTGGTATACTGTTAGTATATAAAAAAAAAAGTGTTTTGGGGGCCGCCACTCATTACACATCTTACCCAGGAAACTCTCCGTTCCAGCCCCGAGCACGCTCACATTTGCACCGCTATCCAATAGACCTCGTATCTTTTGTCCCTGAATGTAGACATTGGCATAAGGCCGAGGATCCCAAGGATCCTGTTCGTCAGACACAATTGTTTCGGCGATGGCGGCCTTTATGACTCTGCGTAGGCTGAGGTACCTGTGAGTGCGTGGGACAGTTCTGGAGAGGAGGGGCACCGGAACCGACGGGAGTTCGCTGACGCAATACGACGCATCATCTATATTGGAGGTGGCGGTTGAAATGCTTTCGCCCGACAAAGTGCAACTACAACTTTTTGAAGGACAGAGTTCCGAGTAGGTGGTGACATTCGACGTGCTTTGAGTGCTGGGGTTCTCTGTCTGAGTGCAGGACTTGGACATTTTTACTTTAAGGCTCTTACCCGGTTTAAGGTCAACTCCGGGATCAAAGTTTTTGAGTTTTGGGAATACTGTAGCATCAGTGATAGCTTTACGCCGTGGAGTTAGCGGTAGCGATCGGGCTCTGTGTTGGTAGCCGCTACTTCTGTCGTGCACCTGAAGGTTTGGCCTGGAGTCGACTTCGGGAAATTTTGTAATTGTTGACACGTTATACATGATTTGACGTAACCTTCGATTTTTTATCCAAATTTTTAAAGTAAATAAAACTTCTAGCAACCATTTTCATTTTTGTTATACCTAAATGATCTGAGTGGATAAGCTTCAGAGTTTCCTCATGTAGACTGTCGGGTATAACTAATCTATTTCCATAAAATAAACACCCGTCTTGTGTTGACAAGGACTTTAATTTTTCGTAAAATGTAAGAATATCACGATTCTTAATTTCTTTTTTAGATGGCCAGCCATTCTGAACATAAAATATTACATTATTAAGAACACAATCATGAGTCGAGTGTTCTTGAACTTTCTTTAAACTAATCATGCAATCGTTTGATAGAGTAAAAGAATTAATTATATACTCTTCCTTGTCTCTTACCTCATCGGACAAAGGTAGTCGCGATAAGGCATCGGCATGGGCCATTTGTGAACTTTTCTTGTAAATTATTTTATATTTGTAAGTCGACAATACAACAGCCCAGCGTTGAAGCCTTGCAGCTGCAAGCGCAGGGGTGGCTTTGTTAGGGTTAAAAATTTCTCGTAAAGGCTGGTGATCACTGTGTATAATAAATTCTTTTCCATATATATACTTTAGGAACTTATTTACCGCAAAAATAATGGCCAGCGCTTCCGTATGCAGTTGAGAATAATTTTTCTCTGCAGGAGATAATGTACGAGATGCGAATAAAATGGACCGTTCAACTCCAATAATGAGGTGGACCATGACTGCACCTAACCCATAGGGTGATGCGTCTGCTGAAATTATAATAATTTTATTTGGATCATATAACTGTAGAACTGAATTTTCAATTAACAATTTTTTACTATTTTGAAATATTTTTTCGCAATCACTAGTCCACTCAAATTTTGCTCCTTTACGTAAAAGTGCATATAAATCTTTAACTTCCATTGACTGGTTTGGGATAAACTTCCCGTAAGTACTTACACTATGTATGTTCTGGACCACTTTTTCCATACAAAAAGTGTCCGGAAATTTCAAACTATTTTGCTGGCTCTGAACTGGGTTCTGGGCCACTGAGGGGGATTCCGTCTAGTGGTATACGTCACAGGGTATATCTGGAGAATTCCTTTCCTATCGTATGGCTGACCAGGAGATGACGCGAACTTTTTGTTTGATCTGGTCTTGGAGGCTACAATTTGACCTTTGACCTTTCCTGTGTCTGGGTGCTGGAGGTTGTCTGAGAGCTTTAGTGACAATATCTGATATCGAGGATGTATACTTGTCAGCTTGAGTTTGTTGTTAGTTGTTTACTTTAGTATGAGTGCCTGTGGTGTGTTGGGCTGGGCTACTTGGTGGCTGAGTCTGGCTCACTTTTTCCATACAAAAAGTGTCCGGAAATTTCAAACTATTTTGATGGATCACTGTGGGTTCTGTGGAGGGGGGAGGGGAGGGGAAGGGGCTGAGGTCGGTTTTGTACTGAAAAGTTGACATCATCTTGCAGTTTTCTGAGCAATTTTGAGGTGGTTCTGAGGCCGCTTTTGTACTGAAAATTAACACTATACTGTGACAGTACCATACAAAAATTGCAAGGTAGATTCCAACTATTTTGCTGGCTCTAGACCGGCTTCTGGGCCACTGAGGGGGATTCCGTCCAGTGGTATACGTCACAGGGCCTGCCTGGGGGAATTCCTTTCCTACCGTCTGGCTGAAGCTCTAAACATTTGTGAAGGGGTGTGTTATATTCTTTTACACTTATTACTACAAACCTGGCTGCCCAAGGTTTGCCGGAGCAGATAGTACCTGCGTATCCGTAAAAAAGAACTCCCTTTTGTTTTGATTTATTTACACTTTATTTTTACACTAGGTGCTTCTGGCTTCAGTGCACTCTTTTATTTTTTTCACAATATTTTCTCTTACACAATTAAACTTTAACTATGGCTACTCGACTTGGTGAGGAGTGAACGTCCCCGTTTCTAAAATTTGCCTTTAAAACAACCGAGACGATCACTTCTTATTCCACCTTTTTTTTGGGCAAAAAACCTTTTTGTTTCAAATTAACTCTTTTATTAATACTCCCGAAAGTCTTTTACTTTTCCTCAAAAATTAACTAATTTTTACTACTCCCGGAAATTTCTTGCTCTTTTTTTTTAAATTAGCTCGACTACCTATTTCTTTAGCGCTCAAAAACCGACTGTTGAAAACAGACTGAACTCGACTTGGATCTTTTTAATCGCAAGTCTAGTTGTTCAGGATAGGAAAGTGCTTAATTAGCATTCCTATCCTGAGAAAATTATTTACCGCTGGGCATGTTTAAACATGCCCAGTATTATCGCAACGAACGATGGTTGGAATTGAAATTTGATATTTTCATAAATATCCAACCATCGTCGTGCTATCGTGCATACATTGTTGCTATCACAATGTATGCAGCTCGCGACAATTCGCTGATAAGAGCTTTTTTCGGAGAAGACTTGATCGTTTCAGTCTTCACCGACGTAAAATTTTCATGCGCCCGATATGTATGTATGTATATATGTGCATACATATCGTATTTACGACAAATCTTACTGAAGGTAAGATTTGTCGTGGGGCTTTTTTTTTATTGAAACGACTTGGGATGTAACTTAAAACTTTTATTTTTCCCAAGTCGTTTTGTGGGAATATTTTTATTATATGCGAAGGAATTTGAAGAAATTGCTGATGGCAATTTCTTCGCCTTGTTTGGAGATAAGCTAACCATGTTTTAAGCATGATTAGCTTATTTCCATTTATGAAAATTAGATATTTTTTAATGATTTTTTCAATGATAATTATTACTTATAATTATCATTGTTAACCCTTTTTAGGTATACAACAATCCTTCCCCCTGCGAAAAAGAGGATTATTCTTTGAAGAGGAATAATTCTCAGGGGAAGTTGTTGTTGGGGCTTTTTCGGTGGTTCGGCTATATTGGTCGGTTTGGCACAGGTTTTCGGCTTTTACATATTTTCTTATTTCTATTTAAAAATGTTTTTTTTTTTTTTTTTTTTTTTATTTTCTAAGGTTGCTCTTAAATATTTATTCCTATGCTATTCTATACTTTTATTACCTTATTTATTTCTATTTTTTTTTTTTTGTTATACATATGTTATGTTATGTTTGTTTTCGTTACACTTGTATATTTATTATGATCTAAAGTTAGTGGTTATTTAATTTTTATTTTAGGTTAATAATGATAATATTTATATTTTTATATTATTTATTAAACACTAGCGGGGGAGGGTTTCGTTTTTACTTTGTTTTTAGTTTGGATATATATACATGTTTTTATTACACTAGTTTTCCTTAAACCTATGCTTTTTAATACTATTTATTTCTTCTCCCCTATTATATGTATATTCTTATTATTTATTTCGGTTTGTTGAAACCACTTTCATTTATTTTCTAGGTGCTCTACTATTAGTGATAGTACTTATGACCGTTTGAGGTGGTGACACTATACCACTTGCACTGACCTAGTAGGTGGCAGGGTGCGGGTCCTTTTGAGAGGGGTAGGTTCAATTATTTCGATTTGTTTGATTTGTTCCTCTGCCTCTAGGGTTTTTTCAGTTTTACGTAGACGATAATTTTTAATGAATGGGACTAGCCATTTGGCGACCAGGTACAGCACCATACATGTGAAGACAACACCAGTTAAGGATACTGATGTTGCAGCTAGGACATGTGTAGGGTGGTGACTGATCTGAGGAACTATTTTTTCTAATTTTTTGTCCAGTTCTTTTAATGACTGGGTACCTTCTAAGATGATGCTATTAGTGTTATCTCCTGAGTATAGTTCTGTCTGTATTTTTTCAGACTGGACGTTTTCGTTGGTTTCATTGAGGTATTTTTCTACCACTTGCTCTAATGGAGCGATATTTGGGAAGTGGTTGGGTTGTTTGAGATTCAATGGCTGGATATTCTCTGCCTCATAGTGTAGGATTTGGGATCCTACTTGTAATTGACAGGGATGGTTGACAGTAATTATTCCTTGGCCTTCTAGTTTTGAAGTTAGGAATTGTTGGGTACACTGGAGGTGTACAATTGTTGGTTATATCAACGAGAATATCCAAGAATTTGGTTTACTTAGTTTAAAAGTAGGTCTCTGGGAGGTATTTGTGCTCTGAACTGACACTGTGGCTCTTCGTTTAGTGGATTAAAGAGTAGCTTCACTGCGCATTCTTTGGACAGAGTTGCCTTTGTTACAGGAATGCCTAGCTTAGCGATGTAAGTGTCCTCTTCGGAATTTTGCGTGATCTTTTTGAAGATTTTAAAATCTTGTGTTTTTAACAATAATATGTCCTGTGTCTGTACCTGGTGCGCTACGTGCGAGTTCTGTATTTCGGGTACCAATGATTGTTTTTTATTAACATGGATAGGGAAACTATGTATCCTATACAACTTCATTCGTGGTAAATTGAAAATCGGAAGTTGTATTCTAATAACTAATTTGTCTTGGACTATACGAGCCTTTGTTTCCGCTGTCTGATATAACAGGGAGAGACAATTTTGTGCATCTGGGCAAGTAGCGTGGGACTTGTGGTATATCTCTAATAAACTTTTGGGAGACACCACTAGCGGATGCAACTGGTGATTCTTACTGGAGATTATTATGTCGAGTAAGGCTTGTTGTCTGTACTCAATCTCGACAATTTGTAAGGTCAGGCTTGAAATTATCTCCTGCCTTAATTGTCTCATTAGTAAATCATCAGTGATATTTTGCATTCTATTTACCTGGAGATTTATTTGACGTTGTCTTTCCTGCAGAGATGTTAATGGTTTTTGGATTTGTTGTAGTGTAGTTTTGACTACACTGATCTGCTGTCTTTCCAGGTCGGCTAGTGCTTTTGTATTTGTTTCGAGCTCTTCGAGTCGACTGTATACCTCTTTTTCATTAGTGCTGTCCATGGTCCCGAATAGGTAGTGCATTGCATTCCCTATTCCATCGAAGATAGATCTTGTTGATCTTGATTTTGGGACCACTTCTCGAATGACACTTGTTCTCCTCTTGATGTTTTCTAAGAGTGAATGAACGTGTTTTTGCTGTACCAGGCATAGCTCATCGGTTTGAGAGCGATTTGAACATAGTCGGTAAACTAAGTGTTCTGCCTGTTCTGCCGTAAGCGTTTGGTTGTCCAGTTCCCTCAGGTTGATTTCCGTTAAAACATTCCATGCGCTGTGGTATACTTGTAGTTTTCCCAGATCTTCATACAGTACTCCCGTGTTGTTTAGGGGGCTTATGGTGTAGGGATCCGCTGCTATTTGTTCCATTGTCAAATGGAGACAATACATTAACACAAATATGTGCTTCATGGTCTGCAGAAAGTGAAGGGTAGGCTTATTAGTCAGGTGGTCATGTATGTAATATTCAGATATAGTATTGCTTAAGTAGACGGTTGATGGTTTGTCAATTGGGAGCTTACTTGCTAAAAGGAAAACGAGATAGAACAGAATCAGAGAAACTTAAAAATTCATGTTGAATCTCGTAAATATATAGTAGGGTTTTTAGTGTTAAGAGCATTGTACTTTTTCACCAAAATTGTACTGGAGAGAAAAAAAAAATTTTTAATTCACTCGTAACTACCAAAACAAGGTATGGGGAGTGTAAGTTAGAGCATGCTAAACTTCATCAATTTCTCTATGAGCTTTTAAGTCGACCATTATTTTGTTATAAGTAGCAAGGTATATGTGGGTACGTTTATTTAGCGTATTTTTTATTAATTTAAATAAAATTTAGGTAAAGTTAGAGAATGCTAAACTTCATCAATTTCTCTATGAGCTTTTAAGTCGACCATTATTTTGTTATAAGTAGCAAGGTATATGTGGGTACGTTTATTTAGCGTATTTTTTATTAATTTTAGGTAAAGTTAGACTTCATGGGTCATAGGGAGTAATCCCGAGTGCGGAACCCTTTAAGTGGGTAGTTAATAGTTTAACTGGCGAAATTTTGTTTCAGTGGGACTTATTTTCTAAAGGTGTATGTACCAGTGTACTACTCGTAATAGGGCTTTAAACGGTTGTTGTGTACTACAACCTGCCGTTTGCCTATTTTTATGGTAGTGTTTGTTGGACTAGTTACATTGATTACCAGATATGGGCCAACCCAGATTTGAGACAATTTGTGTTTGCGGCTTTCACTTTTGAGGAGGACTTTGTCTCCTAGGTGGAAAGTGAGAGGCCTGACTGTTTTGTCGTAATATGCCTTTGAGCGTTGTTTGCTGGCTAAGAGATTTTTAAGAGCCGTAGCATATGATTTTTGTAATCTATATTTGAGCATATGGTAATAACTTTCGTGGTTATATACGGGCTCAGGGTTCCGTTTTAGATTGGATGGGACATCCGCTGTGAAGCCGTAAAGGCAATCCATCGGGGTTAGTTTAGTACCCTCGTGTACACTGTTATTGTACACGAATGCTGCGGTTCGTAGGAATTGATCCCATGTTTTGGGATTTTGGTCTACGATTGTACGCAGATATTCGATTAATGGTCTATGGGCACGTTCTAGTGCTCCATTAGACTGTGGATGGTATGCGGAAGTTTGTAACTTCCTTACCTTTAGCAGTTTGCAGACCTTCTTGAATAGCTCACTCAGGAAATTAGTTCCCTGATCGGTGAGTATTCTCTTTGGAATGCGATAACGCGTGACAATCTCATTGAAAAAGATTTGCGCCACCGTTACTGCTTCTCCATTTGGTATGGCATACCAATCGACAAACTTGGTGAGATTATCTTGAAACGTTAAGATATATTTATTACCTGATATGGTCTCTTCTAGTGGACCTACTATATCGAGGTAAACCTTGTCGAAAGGTTGTTCTGCGATGTCCGTTCTTACCATTGGCATCTTGAATTGTGGCGATGCCTTCATTGTTTGGCACTTAGGGCATTTTTTTATTTACTTTTTTATATCGCTAAGCATGTGTCTCCACCAATACTTGCGTCTGATTCTTTTATAAGTGTTAATGACACCCTGATGGCCGCCGAAAGGAGATTCGTGGTAATCCTTTAGGATTGTTTGAACTTCCTTGGGGCTCGTGATTATCTCAGGTGCCTTGACTGGACTTATTTCTTGTTCAAGCGTAGCAGGGGGTTGTATTTCCGCCTCTGGGAGTTTAGTTTCTTTATCCTCCGCTGCCGTGGGCTGTGTTTCAGCGCTGGAGCTAGTATTGGCCTCTTGGGCTTTTTGTTTTTGAGCTCTGGTCACGGGGAAGCAATGAGCGGGTTTCTTTGTTTTCTTTTTACTTGGGGAAATGTTTTCCTCCACATCTGAGTCCATAGTGTGGTGGACTTGGGCTTGTACCGTTAAAGTGTTGCCTGTATTGTCTTCGATTAATACTTGTGGAATGCGGCTTAATGCATCCGCATTGGTATTATACTTCCCTGGTTTATATTCGATGGTATAATCGAATTCTGATAATTTGTGGTGAAATCTCACCAAACGGGAAGTCGGGTCTTTAACGTTAAAGACCCCTTTGAGAGGCTTGTGGTCAGTGTAGACCGTGAATTTTCTGCCTTGGAGGTAGCATCGGAAATTCCTAGTGGCCCAGACTATAGCCAATAACTCCTTTTCAATAGTGGAGTAATTTCTCTCGGCTTTGCTCAGCGTTCGGCTTGCATAGGCGATAGGTTGGTCTTTTCCCACTTCTCCTTGGGAAAGTACAGCGCCTAATGCTTCGTTACTGGCGTCCGTTGTGAGGTTGAAGGGTTTAGTTTAATCTGGATAGATTAAAAGTGGTGGGGAAATTAGAGCATTTTTAATGCTTTGAAATGCTTCTTGGCATTTCTCGGTCCAATTGAATTTTACGTCCTTGCGGAGTAAATTCGTAATTGGACGAACTATTTTAGAGAAGTCCGGAATGAACTTCCTGTAGTAATTGGCAAGTCCTAAAAAGGACTGAACTTGCCTTACTGTTCTAGGAACAGGGAATGTTTGGACGCAGGCCGTTTTGCTGGGGTCTGGTAATGCACCTTCGCTAGAGCATTTGTGCCCTAGGTAGACAACTTCTCGTCTCAAGAACTGGCACTTCTCTGGCTGCAGTTTGAGGTTGTTCTCTCTCAATTTGTCGAAGACTTTGCGAAGTTTATCGTTGTGGTCATTTAGGTTTTTCCCGTAAATGACGATGTCGTCAAGATAAACGAAACATTCGAGGCCTTGTAGGCCTGTCAGAACGAAGTTCATGAGGCGTTGGAATGTAGTGGGAGCTCCTTTGAGTCCGAATGGCATACGCTTAAATTCGTAGTGCCCGTAATTAGTGCTAAAAGCGGTCTTATGTCGATCTTTTTTGTCGACTAAGACTTGATGATAGCCGTTGGCCAAATCGAGAGTGGTAAAGTACCCGGCATGACCTAGTTGGTCAAGAATATCCTCGATTCGGGGTAGCGGAAATGCGTCGCCAATTGTCTTTTCATTCAATTTGCGAAAATCGACAACGACGCGCCACCTTTTTTCACCATCGAGTCCCGCCTTTTTGGGGACAACTAATAAGGGTGAATTCCAAGGGCTTTTGCTAGTTTGGACTATCCCGTTTTCTAGCATTTCTCTTAATTGCTCGTTGATTACTTGTCTCTGGGTCTCTGGTAGTCTGTAGGTCTTTTGATTTATGGGCGCTTGATCTTGTATTAAAGGGATATTGTGGGTGATAGCATTTGTGTATGAGAGCTTATCACCTTTTAGAAAGAAGATATCGTTGTACTCGTAGCAGAGTTCGGATATCGAAGCTTTTTCTTCCGCATTTAGATTTGGGTCTAGGCTGAGCTCTTGGTCTAACCTGTTGACTCGCGGAGTATGTGTGGGATCTTCATGATCCGGAAATAAGTATCTTACGTGTTGTAAGATAGCTGTATTTTCCGAAAAGCTTACGTTAGTGTTAGGTTGATGTAACCTTTTTTTGTGAGTATTTTTACTTACTTTACTAGTCGGCAGGGCACGTGCTTCCTGCTCTTTTACTGGTGGAGTACCGTAATTTATGGGTACTTTACATTGGTCCAAGTACTCGCACGCATTCGTATTTTGGCTAATAGGCCGTGAAAAATTGGTTCTCTTAGTACTATTTGACGGTGGAGCCAACTTTGCCTTCAATGAGGTCTTACGGATCTCGCACGCGTCTTTTATCGGGCTCAGGGGGCACCTTGTATTCTTAATACTAATTTTATTAAGTGGTGGAGTCGACTTTGCCTTTAAGTAGGTCTTACTGAGCTCGCACGCACTTGTGATAGGGCTCTTGGGCCACTGTTGTTTCTTAACACTAACTTGGTTGGGTGGTGGAGTCGTCTTTGCCTGAGAATAGGTCTTACTGAGCTCACACGCACCTGTTATAGGGCTCTTTGGCCTCGTATATATCTTAAATCTAGGTAAACTAGACGGAGGAGTCCTCGGCATCTTGTTTATCGGCTTCTGGATTTCGCTCGCATCTTTTATAGGGCTCTTGGGCCTCGAAATTTTTTTATAATTTACTCTATTGGACGGTGGAGTCATTGCTGCCTCTGTTCGGGTCTTACTGAGCTCGCACACGTCTTGTATGGGGCTCTTGGGCCGCGTTAGTAACTTATATCTAGGTATTCTGGAGAAAGAAGTCTTGCTTCACTTCTGTTCCGCCTTGGAAATCTCACTGATGTTTGCGTTATTCGCTTGCGATTTATTCGGCTTCAGAACGTGTTGTGTATCAGTGGCTTCTCCTATTGGGATGACGGTGTAGTCATGTATAGGGAGCAGTTGTAATAATAAACTGTTGATGACTACTTTAAAATTGTTAATGTTGAGTATGGCAACTAGCACTGTTTCTTTCCCAGTAGGGAGTAAACTGTTGGCCAGGAAGACTCCGTCGCCTATCTCTTTAGATAAACAGAGCATTTCTTCCTTCACTCGTAACGGGACTGTGGTGATAATTTGTGACCTAGCAGGTATGCATATCGGTTCCTCTAAAGTAACCAGATGCTGCCCCATATCGCTGGTTTCTTGATCACCCAGACTGCTCTTTTCGTATTCCGTCGGCTCTTGTTGAACCAGGCAGCCAGCATTACTCTGTTGAGATGCCTTGGAGACACTGCATGTAGATAGCTTAACCTGTTTAGGTTCCATCTTTTCAGCAACTGACCTCACTTCGACTGCTTTTCTGGAATACAGCTTGTCCGTTTTGCATGACAAGGGCACGGTGAACTCTTCGGGATTTGTTTCCGTACAAGGAAACTTGAGTGCTTTATTTGGGCCTTCAACATTACAATTGTTTGATAGGAAATCGTTTCCTAAATGGCCGTCATCGGAAAGACCTGGCAGGTTTTGTACCACCTGAAACTTGCAGGGAATTTTATTTTTAAAATTGAAGTTGCCCTTGCAATTTCCCAATGTCTTTCCGGTTCCAAAAGGGGTCTGTAAAGTGCATGCCTCATTGGAATTAATTATCTTGAGGTCTTTAATTGCTCTTTTCTTAATAATACTAACCTCAGTGTTTGTAAATGGTCTTTGTCGTGACTGTGATGAACCTGAGTTATTCACATTGCGTGAAAACTGATTTGGATTTGGAGCACGAGGTGATGCGAACATAGGTGTTGATGGCATTTGATAGTAAGGAGCTCTATAGTAAGCTCTCACTCGTAAATCTAGGTCTACTGGAGCCATTGGAGGAGCTTGTACCAGAGGAGTCTGGACGAATGTAGCACTTTGTTGTAATTTCTCCATGTCCAAGGCTTTTTGAATTAGTGACTCTAAATCGCCTTCTCCCTGCGCGAGCAAATATTGTGTGGGTTAGTTACTCCACTTTTCAGAGCGTTTTTGGCAAAATCCATCAGCTGTGTTTTCACAGCAGGGACTGCCTCAGCTCCATACTTCTGTGTCGCTGCCTCGTTGCAAATCGTCAACAACTGTTTCAATCTTGTAATGAACACAGTGAGACATTCTAACGGGTTTTGTCTGGTGGTAATTAGTTTGTTCACCAGCTCCTGATATGTCTCACGGGGAAGGTATGTTCTGTTTAAACGTTCTTCTACTTCAGTAAATGAAGCAGGGACGTCCGAAGCATATAATTGGTATGCGTCACCTCTGAGTCTTGTGGGAAGGACCTGAATGAAAGCCACTTTTTCTTCATTATCAAGGCACTGCATAGTTTGTTTGCAACAGCCAATGAAGGTTTGTAACTCTCGTCCCAATTGTGGGGTACTTTCACCCGAAAATAAGGGCACGAGTTGAGCTGTGAGCTTAGCTACTTTAGCGTAATCCACCATTGTGTGTAGTCTATTGACTGGAAATTGAAATTTGGGTGGACTAGCTGGGCTTGTTTCTGGGATGATTTCCGTTAAGGATTCTTCGAGCCAATCGATTAGCAGGTCTTCGGGAGTTGGTTCAGCTACTTCACCGTCACTGTTGCTATCACTATCACTGTCACTTAACCTAACACTCTTATTCTTTCCTAGATCTAAACTGAGTGAGCGCCGAGACTCGGAAAACTGTTCTAGTTCCTTTCGGAACTGTATTGTTTTTTCTTTTAAGGTCTTTAACTTGACGAGTCTGGTCTCACGCTCTGTTTTTAATTTGTGATCTAAGGCGTCACAATGGGTAATCGTCAGTTTATCCGATTCCCGCGCTCTCTCGTATAATTTATTTAAAAACTTAGCTAAACTTACTTGACTATTCAGACCTGGCAGAACGGTTCCGCTTCGAAGTCGAGGTCCTGTTGGGGGTAACTGTGGAGGTTTTTCTCCTGCAGCGGATGATGTACCTTCACCGGGGTGCTGTGTATTGGCACCTGGGGTTAATCCCGCGTCGGCTAAAGATGGAGAGTTTTCCCCCGCTGCTGTTTCTGGTTCCTGCTGAGGTAGAGCAGGATTGTCGGCTGGCATATGATGGGCTGTTCAGTGAAAGGGGGGCTCCTTGCCTGCTTAGGTCCCTTTGCTGTAATTGAGAGGGGGGTTTCTTTAACCGCCTTCGAGTTCCCTCTCAATCCTTTGTCGGTTGATTTGGGCTTACTTTTGCAGCTGGGGGGGCCCTGGGCCGTCTTAACTTCCCCTGGATCTAGTTGAAAAGGGGGCTTATGAGCCGTCTTCGATTTCCTCTTCAACTCCGGATCGTTGACTGCTAGCGTTTGGTCGTCTGCTTGGCTGAAACTTCAGGCTGCTTATAGAGCTGTGTCCTGGCTGATCTGTACTCGTTCTTCTGGGAGATTTTGGATGGTTTTGCACTTCCTTCGGTGGACTGTTCACTTGTATCCCTCGGTGGTGCTTTTGCACTAATTGGGGTGAACGCTTGCCCGCCTGGAGCAGAGGCGCCTAGAGATGGTATCTACCCGAGTGTTGGGGGTGACTTGGCCTAAGTGGCTTAGTCAATGGGACCCCTTAGGTTCGCAGGATAGCGGATTTTAAAGCTCTCATGCCTTTCTATTTTGACTTTAGAAAGCAGGCTTCCACTATCCTACCGGCTGCGCCATTTTTGTAATATTCTTTTACACTTATTACTACAAACCTGGCTGCCCAAGGTTTGCCGGAGCAGATAGTACCTCCGTATCCGTAAAAAAGAACTCCCTTTTGTTTTGATTTATTTACACTTTATTTTTACACTAGGTGCTTCTGGCTTCAGTGCACTCTTTTATTTTTTTCACAATATTTTCTCTTACACAATTAAACTTTAACTATGGCTACTCGACTTGGTGAGGAGTGAACGTCCCCGTTTCTAAAATTTGCCTTTAAAACAACCGAGACGATCACTTCTTATTCCACCTTTTTTTTGGGCAAAAAACCTTTTTGTTTCAAATTAACTCTTTTATTAATACTCCCGAAAGTCTTTTACTTTTCCTCAAAAATTAACTAATTTTTACTACTCCCGGAAATTTCTTGCTCTTTTTTTTTAAATTAGCTCGACTACCTATTTCTTTAGCGCTCAAAAACCGACTGTTGAAAACAGACTGAACTCGACTTGGATCTTTTTAATCGCAAGTCTAGTTGTTCAGGATAGGAAAGTGCTTAATTAGCATTCCTATCCTGAGAAAATTATTTACCGCTGGGCATGTTTAAACATGCCCAGAATTATCGCGACGAACGATGGTTGGAATTGAAATTTGATATTTTCATAAATATCCAACCATCGTCGTGCTATCGTGCATACATTGTTGCTATCACAATGTATGCAGCTCGCGACAATTCGCTGATAAGAGCTTTTTTCGGTGAAGACTTGATCGTTTCAGTCTTCACCGACGTAAAATTTTCATGCGCCCGATATGTATGTATGTATATATGTGCATACATATCGTATTTACGACAAATCTTACTGAAGGTAAGATTTGTCGTGGGGCTTTTTTTTTTATTGAAACGACTTGGGATGTAACTTAAAACTTTTATTTTTCCCAAGTCGTTTTGTGGGAATATTTTTATTATATGCGAAGGAATTTGAAGAAATTGCTGATGGCAATTTCTTCGCCTTGTTTGGAGATAAGCGAACCATGTTTTAAGCATGATTAGCTTATTTCCATTTATGAAAATTAGATATTTTTTAATGATTTTTTCAATGATAATTATTACTTATAATTATCATTGTTAACCCTTTTTAGGTATACAACAGGTGCGTAGCCTTATTGGTGGAGGTTTCTAGTTAAGTTGGTCTGGTCTTGGAAGCTACAATTTGACCTTGAGATGCCCCTCCTGGGAATATCTGATACTATGACTAGGACTGTCGGGGCGTGTTGGATTGGGCTACGTTACCTGTACCAAGGCTTGGGTGGAATGTGTGTGGCTTAAGTAATGATGTGAAATGCTCTAAGCGAGTTTAGATCGGGGCTGTATACTTGTCAGCTTGATTTTGTTGTTAGTTGTTTACTTTAATATGAGTGCCTGTGGTGTGTTGGGCTGGGCTACTTGGTGGCTGAGCACACGTTACCTAAGGTGTGGATGCATGTGTGCAACTGTGTATTTATGTGGATAGGAAATGTTTTGAAATTCCCTAGTAATTAGTATAAGTAATAATTCAAGTTAATCCTAGAATATTTTTGTTCATACCAATAGATTCTAGAAGGTGTCAGTGGGGGTCTTAGTAATAGGGGTGGACAAATTTTTTATCAGAAATCCTCTACGGGCTATGGGTTTCGAGATATTAGTGATCTTACCTTTTGAGGTATAATTAGTAGTAGTAATAATTCAAGTTAACCCTAGGATATTTTTTGTCCATGCCAAAAGTATTAGTACTATGGGGTAAAAATTTTCATCAGAAATCCTCTACGGGCTATGGTTCGAGATATTAGCTATCTTACCTTCTCAGGTGTAATTAATATTAGTAGCTCAAAAACAAACAAAAAACAACAACAACTATAACCCAAGTTGTGGATTAAAGATTTGATGATACTAATCTGTAGGTACCTTTTATAAACATGATTGCACCATGTAACCATATATCTAAAAATAGATCAGGCGAAGCTGGTTGGGGAATTGAAGAATTTTAAGAATTTTTATTTTTAACGATTCCAAATCAAATTATAAATACAAGAAGAAAAAAAAAACAACCGTCTCATCCGGGGTTTGAAACCGGGACCTTCCGCTTGCCGGGCGACTGCTCTTACCACTGAGCTAACGAGACAGATGATTTTCCCTCTTGCATTTATCAATTTGTAATTAGCCTACTAAGCCACGTTGCTTTCAGCTGGCATTAACCAGTAACGATGAAAGCGCACAAATAAATTGTAAATTCAATTTTTATTTATTCCGGACTGGAATCGAACCTACACTTTTAGAATCGGTCAATGATGGAGAATTGAAGAATTTTAAGAATTTTTATTTTTGACGATTCCAAATCAAATTATAAATACAAGAAGAAAAAACAACCGTCTCATCCGGGGTTTGAAACCGGGACCTTCCGCTTGCCGGGCGACTGCTCTTACCACTGAGCTAACGAGACAGATGATTTTCCCTCTTGCATTTATCAATTTGTAATTAGCCTACTAAGCCACGTTGCTTTCAGCTGGCATTAACCAGTAACGATGAAAGCGCACAAATAAATTGTAAATTCAATTTTTATTTATTCCGGACTGGAATCGAACCTACACTTTTAGAATCGGTCAATGATGGAGAATTGAAGAATTTTAAGAATTTTTATTTTTAACGATTCCAAATCAAATTATAAATACAAGAAGAAAAAACAACCGTCTCATCCGGGGTTTGAAACCGGGACCTTCCGCTTGCCGGGCGACTGCTCTTACCACTGAGCTAACGAGACAGATGATTTTCCCTCTTGCATTTATCAATTTGTAATTAGCCTACTAAGCCACGTTGCTTTCAGCTGGCATTAACCAGTAACGATGAAAGCGCACAAATAAATTGTAAATTCAATTTTTATTTATTCCGGACTGGAATCGAACCTACACTTTTAGAATCGGTCAATGATGGAGAATTGAAGAATTTTAAGAATTTTTATTTTTAACGATTCCAAATCAAATTATAAATACAAGAAGAAAAAACAACCGTCTCATCCGGGGTTTGAAACCGGGACCTTCCGCTTGCCGGGCGACTGCTCTTACCACTGAGCTAACGAGACAGATGATTTTCCCTCTGGCATTTATCAATTTGTAATTAGCCTACTAAGCCACGTTGCTTTCAGCTGGCATTAACCAGTAACGATGAAAGCGCACAAATAAATTGTAAATTCAATTTTTATTTATTCCGGACTGGAATCGAACCTACACTTTTAGAATCGGTCAATGATGGAGAATTGAAGAATTTTAAGAATTTTTATTTTTAACGATTCCAAATCAAATTATAAATACAAGAAGAAAAAACAACCGTCTCATCCGGGGTTTGAAACCGGGACCTTCCGCTTGCCGGGCGACTGCTCTTACCACTGAGCTAACGAGACAGATGATTTTCCCTCTTGCATTTATCAATTTGTAATTAGCCTACTAAGCCACGTTGCTTTCAGCTGGCATTAACCAGTAACGATGAAAGCGCACAAATAAATTGTAAATTCAATTTTTATTTATTCCGGACTGGAATCGAACCTACACTTTTAGAATCGGTCAATGATGGAGAATTGAAGAATTTTAAGAATTTTTATTTTTAACGATTCCAAATCAAATTATAAATACAAGAAGAAAAAACAACCGTCTCATCCGGGGTTTGAAACCGGGACCTTCCGCTTGCCGGGCGACTGCTCTTACCACTGAGCTAACGAGACAGATGATTTTCCCTCTTGCATTTATCAATTTGTAATTAGCCTACTAAGCCACGTTGCTTTCAGCTGGCATTAACCATTAACGATGAAAGCGCACAAATAAATTGTAAATTCAATTTTTATTTATTCCGGACTGGAATCGAACCTACACTTTTAGAATCGGTCAATGATGGAGAATTGAAGAATTTTAAGAATTTTTATTTTTAACGATTCCAAATCAAATTATAAATACAAGAAGAAAAAACAACCGTCTCATCCGGGGTTTGAAACCGGGACCTTCCGCTTGCCGGGCGACTGCTCTTACCACTGAGCTAACGAGACAGATGATTTTCCCTCTTGCATTTATCAATTTGTAATTAGCCTACTAAGCCACGTTGCTTTCTGCTGGCATTAACCAGTAACGATGAAAGCGCACAAATAAATTGTAAATTCAATTTTTATTTATTCCGGACTGGAATCGAACCTACACTTTTAGAATCGGTCAATGATGGAGAATTGAAGAATTTTAAGAATTTTTATTTTTGACGATTCCAAATCAAATTATAAATACAAGAAGAAAAAACAACCGTCTCATCCGGGGTTTGAAACCGGGACCTTCCGCTTGCCGGGCGACTGCTCTTACCACTGAGCTAACGAGACAGATGATTTTCCCTCTTGCATTTATCAATTTGTAATTAGCCTACTAAGCCACGTTGCTTTCAGCTGGCATTAACCAGTAACGATGAAAGCGCACAAATAAATTGTAAATTCAATTTTTATTTATTCCGGACTGGAATCGAACCTACACTTTTAGAATCGGTCAATGATGGAGAATTGAAGAATTTTAAGAATTTTTATTTTTAACGATTCCAAATCAAATTATAAATACAAGAAGAAAAAACAACCGTCTCATCCGGGGTTTGAAACCGGGACCTTCCGCTTGCCGGGCGACTGCTTTTACCACTGAGCTAACGAGACAGATGATTTTCCCTCTTGCATTTATCAATTTGTAATTAGCCTAACCCCGGATGAGACGGTTGTTTTTTCTTCTTGTATTTATAATTTGATTTGGAATCGTTAAAAATAAAAATTCTTAAAATTCTTCAATTCTCCATCATTGACCGATTCTAAAAGTATAGGTTCGATTCCAGTCCGGAATAAATAAAAATTGAATTTACAATTTATTTGTGCGCTTTCATCGTTACTGGTTAATGCCAGCTGAAAGCAACGTGGCTTAGTAGGCTAATTACAAATTGATAAATGCAAGAGGGAAAATCATCTGTCTCGTTAGCTCAGTGGTAAGAGCAGTCGCCCGGCAAGCGGAAGGTCCCGGTTTCAAACCCCGGATGAGACGGTTGTTTTTTCTTCTTGTATTTATAATTTGATTTGGAATCGTTAAAAATAAAAATTCTTAAAATTCTTCAATTCTCCATCATTGACCGATTCTAAAAGTGTAGGTTCGATTCCAGTCCGGAATAAATAAAAATTGAATTTACAATTTATTTGTGCGCTTTCATCGTTACTGGTTAATGCCAGCTGAAAGCAACGTGGCTTAGTAGGCTAATTACAAATTGATAAATGCAAGAGGGAAAATCATCTGTCTCGTTAGCTCAGTGGTAAGAGCAGTCGCCCGGCAAGCGGAAGGTCCCGGTTTCAAACCCCGGATGAGACGGTTGTTTTTTCTTCTTGTATTTATAATTTGATTTGGAATCGTTAAAAATAAAAATTCTTAAAATTCTTCAATTCTCCATCATTGACCGATTCTAAAAGTGTAGGTTCGATTCCAGTCCGGAATAAATAGAAGCTGGTTGGGGTGAATGTAGGTACATATGTTGACTTAGCTATGTAATGGAAATTAGTAAATGCTTAATTTTGCTCTTCAGGTGTTAATTTGATTCCTTGCATAAACAAATTCGTACAGTACAGTAAAGTAAACAAATTCGCAGTCGAATAATGTAAACAAATTCGCACAGCGGCCGAGTAAAGTAAACAAATTGAGCGATTTATGACAGATTCCTAATTTCTTTAGTTGAAAACAACAACTGATAATAATCTGTAGGATATGATGTCTTAGATGAGTAGTGGAAGTTATAATTGAATATTTCTTTTGATAAAAAAAAACTACAACAACTATAACGTAAGTTGTGGATTAAAAATCTTTTATAAACAAGAGGGAACATGCTATGATATTTGATATCTAAAAATAGATCACGGCTGCTTCGGATGTTAAGAAACATGAAGTAATAGAAATTAAAGCCTTATCAGAAAATTTTCGATGTAGGTGTGTGTATGTGTATGTATTGAAAATTCTTAGGTTATATGAAAAATTGTTTTTTTAATTTCAATAAAATTCCTTTTTGGGCAGGTTAAATTTAAAGTTTTGATCACCTATGATATCAATGTGAGGTGATACTAATATAGTACGATATGTTGACTTAGAAGAGTAGTGAAAGTTGTATGGGTATAGTAAAAGACTTTTCATCAAATATTTGGTGATAAGGTGTAATGGCATGACCAGTGTTGCAGGTGGAGGTTGAGCGTGGGTACTGTAAGTTGTGTATATATTAATTGTGTTGTATATTAATCTAGTAGGATATGAAAGCTTTAGTGAAGAGCGTGGAAGAGGTTAGTATTATGTGTTTACTTTTAAATCTTAAGTTAGGTTGAGAATGGGTTAAATTAAAAGCATTGATGATAGAAGATAGTGCTATGATATAAGCACAAATAAGAAAAATACAGATAACCATTCACTGTATTTAAAAATGACCCCAATTCTTGCGGCTAACCGACAACGTCTAACCGACAAACAAGTGCTTAAAGCTTTTCTCTCACAAGCCAAACTCTCAATTTTTCAAGAGAGATGTAAAGAAAAAATTAAAATCTCACAGACTCCCGTGAGAGAGCTCAAAAACAATCAAGTTGAATAGCCGCGTGAGGTGCAGGTGCAGTGCTATACACAGAAGCATATAACGCTGAGGCGCTGTATGCTTCAAAACTTTCTATTAACTCACATTATGTTCATTTGGTATTTGGTCATTGAAGAAGGTGGGCTTGCGTTCTTCATACACATTTTTTCGATTTTTTACATACACAATATAATAGGGCCTTTTGTGTTGTTTTTTCTGCGAATTCCGAATTCCTCATGTGGAATAAGGATATTTTTGTTGTTTATAGAGTTCTGTTTTGTTTTGTTTTGCTATCACCATTGTGAGCTTTGATATTTGCACTTGATTTCTTGTTTTTTCCTCTATGTGTGAAAAAATTCTAGAATAGTCTCTTCTTTTTTTCATTATTGAACTCGTTTATTTGATATCTATTTAGGTTTTGTGTTATATTATTCGTTTTTAATTTTTTTTATATTTTGATTGGACCTTTCTGTGTTGTTTTTTCAATTAAATACTTAGGATTACATATTTTGAATTGAAATATTTTTGTTGTTTATAGAGTTCTGTTTTGTTTTGTTTTGTTTTGTTTTGCTATCACCATTGCAATCCTTGATATTTCCACTTGATTTCTTGTTTTTTCCTCTATGTGTGAAAAAATAGTCTCTTCTTTTTTTCATTATTGAATTATATTTATTCTATTCGATTCATATTTAGGGTTTGTATTGGATTCATCGTTTTTAACTTCGTTGGCTCTTTAATAATTGGTTTGTACATTGGTGCAAATTATATTAGAATAAAAATTTTCTTTTATAATTCATATCTGTCGATAAAATGTCGTGGAAGAGGAATAAATGCGTTATTTCTTGTTGTCAAGCGAATTTAATATCGTTTCCGGACAGAAGATTTTTTGAATTCCCGAAACGTGGGAGCGAAAAATATTTCAAATGGCTTAATGCCATAGGATCCTCTAGGGATTATGTTGAATCGAGAAAGCGGCCATATATATGTAATATTCACTTTAAAGAGGAGCATATTGGAAGAAAATATTTAAAGGTAGATGCTTGTCCATCATTATATTTAGAAACGGTTGTAAATTCAGTCCCTTTTGACGACTTTTCAGAAACTTCTGATGATACCACTTTTGTTAAATCAACGGTGACAAAAGTATACAGTAGGAAAATTTTCGACGAAAATATTACTTGCGCAGACTTAAATTTAATGTCTTCCACAGTTCCTTTAAAGAAAGATAGTAACGAAATTTGCCTTTCCTTGAAATGTGCAAGAAAAATCAAATTTTATATGAAAGAAATATCAAGCCTTAAAAATACTGTTAAGAAACTAAAAGCACAGAAAAGTCTTCGGGATAATAAGAATAAAGTTTTATTTAGAAAGCTTTTGCGGTTAAAAAAATCCCATAAGAACTTAAAATTAAATCCCCAAGATATTTCGACCATAATTGACAATTTGAAGGAGGTAAATGAAAATAGTAAAATCTTCGCCAAAATGCTTCTTTCCGATAAAAAGAATAAGATAAATTATAATGATGAAGAAAAGTGGCTTAGCCAATGTATCTTTTTTAGGTCGTCTTCTGGTTATAATTTTTTCTCAGAGACTCTAGGTTTTCGTTTGCCCTGCAACTCATCTTTACATAACTGGGTTAAAATTAAAAGCCTTTCACCCGGAATGGATTGTAATATACTGGACGAAATATATAAAGAAATTAAAACGCTGCAACCTTTCGAAAAAGAGGTTAGTCTTATTTTTGATGAAATGAGCATTCAAAAGGATCTTACTTACAACAAATTTAAAGATCAAATTGATGGTTTTGTGGATTATGGCAATAAAAGAAATAATGTTTTTGCTAAATCGGTATGTGTTTTTATGGTAAGAAGCCTATGCGGAAAATTTAAACATGCTTTGTATTATATATCGAGTCCAGGCTCTGTACCTGCAGAGATTCTACAGACTGAAATTGAAAAATGTATTGAATTGTGTAGCAGGATTGATTTGAAAGTTAGAGCCATAGTGTGTGATCAAGGGCCCACGAATAGAAAATTATTTAATTCTCTAGGAATCTCTCACCAAAAGTCCTATTTTTTTACGAATGAGGAGAAAATATTTGGAGTTTATGATGTTCCTCATTTATTTAAAAGCATAAGGAATAATTTAATGAAAGGCAATTTAGTTACTCCCGATGGAATTGCAAGCTGGGAAGTAATTGTATTTTTATACAATTTGGAAAGAGACAAATCTACAAGAGTTTGTCCAAAACTGACATCTACGCACATATACCCAACGAATTTTCAGAAGATGAGTGTTCGTTTGGCTGTGCAAGTTCTGAGTCGAAGTGTTGCGGCTGGAATTCGTTCACTACATGCATTAAACAAATTTCCAGAAAAGCTAAAATCGGTCGCTATTTCGACAGCCATATTTTTAGATAAAATGAACAAATTGTTCGACATTCTAAATGGACGACCCGCAATAACTCGTAGTTTTTCTGATTTAATATATTTATCTGATATGAAAACATACATTTTAAATACTAAGCCGGTTAATGGATAAGATAAATCGTTTTGTTTTAAAGGCTTGGCTACATCCATTGGAACTATTATTTCTATTACGCAATCAATGTTTGATACATATGACAGTGTTCATTATATGTACACACAAAAATTCAATCAAGATCCGTTGGAAAATTTTTTTTCGAGAATAAGATCCAGAAATTCAAATAAAAGCAATCCCAACTTATTTGAATTCGGAGCATTATTTGCGAAAATTGTTTCCATTAAGCTCATTTTTAGTTGTAAATTTTCAAACTGTGAAAATGACAATGATGAGTTATTAGAAATTGACTGGGAAGCAGTGCTTGAAAATAAGGGAAACATTGTTAATTTAGAAAATCAACCAGACATTATAAATCCTGATTATATAGTATCACAAGAACACGAAAATGTAGAAAACAAAGAAAATATTTGTGTTGAAGTTGTTGGAGCTAATGAAATTGCTTTAAGATATTTCACGGGCTATTGTTATCTGAAAACAATGAAAACCCTGGGACAGGTTTGTCACAAATGTAGAACTGAAATGATTAAAGATAATATATCTAATGATATTACAGAGATATTAATAAGACTTAAGCAATATGATAATTGCCTGCATGATAATGGGTTAATAGCTCCGACTGATTTGTTTTATAATATTTGTAGTCTTCATACCACTGTATTTACACATTCCTTTAAACAAACACCGCATATCGAAAATATTCGAAAAAGTATTGTGGAGAAATGTGTACAAAACACAAATGTACAGTATCCAGATTGGTTTGATTCTAAAAACGAGTGCTATAGTCATCATATTCATGCACTAGAATTTATGATTGTTGTTCTATTAAGAAAAAATTGTAAATGGGCTACCGATAACGAGTCTCAGTTAAAGTCCAGACATTACAAGAAAAATAAAAAGTTGGCTAATATAACTCATTCTTAAAAGGCAATTATAGAATTAGTTTGTGCAAAATTTTAAATTACGTATCTAGTAAACATCTAAATAATTATTCAGTAAGAAAGAAACGTTTAATATAACCTGGCAGATAAATTATAATACGGATACCTGATATATTGGTCTAATGCCAGTTAAAAACTTCTGATGAATCTTCATCAGAGTCCGATCCACCAACAGTAATCGATTTATTAGCATTACTGGCGCTATATTTTATACAAAAGAAACCCACGGTGCTGCTATTTGTTCGATAATAATTCTGGGGAGAGTCCCAAACAAGATACATGACAGCGTATCTGGTAATCAACATATTCAAAGTCAATAATTCTCCTACTAAAGCATACAAATATGCAGGAGATGCTTTATACTAACTGATTATGTAAACATGACCGGTTAATAATTTCTTTTAGATGATAATTACGACTAAAATTCTCCTGGAAACTTAAAAAATAATGGGTTTGAGGTCATAATTTCATTAGGATGCTGTCACTTCTCTAGCAATGTTTCGCCAGAACACAAAAATATACCGTGTTGCTCTCATTATGTTATTGCTGCCGACATGCTTAATGCTTTACTTTTAATCCCAAAGAGCCATGTTTCTCGCATAGAATCTCTCGTAAAAGCTTTAAAGCTTTTATTCTATACAAAGAGCTTTCAATTTTAGTTGCTGACTGAACGTCACTGATCCCCATAAGGTCTGGACATCTGGGTTTATCTGTGATATAAGTAATGGAAATTGTATGGGAGCAGTAAAAGAATAATTTTTGGCTGTCAGGTGTAATGGCATGACTTAGCAGGTAATTTGATATTACCGTTTGCCAAGATCGTGGCGGTTGAGATTGAGTTAAGCTTAGTGGTGCTCGATGTTTATTTTATGGGTGGTGGGTGTGCATAATATAGTAGAAAGCTTTAGTGAATACCATACTTTTCAACCAGCTGACTCTGTCAAAACATTTGTGTCGCTCTAACATAAATCTGTGTTCATATTTTAGGTGGGCATGATAGCTTGAAATTATCTTGTGGATATTGATCAATGAAGAAGCCTATAAGTTTTGTTTACAATTCGCTATATTTTTCGGTCTGGGATTAACAAATATTTTGAGGAGAAGTTAAGTTTGGTGGTGCATGAAGTTTCTTTTATGTGCGGAGGGTGCTCATAATCTAGTAGGAAACTTTAGTGAATACCATACTTTTCAACCATCTCGCTCTAACACACAACATCTGCCTTGGAGCTTTGTGTTATCAGTTGGGAAAAATAACAACATCTATAACCTAGGTTGTGGATTAAAGATTTGATTATATTTATCTGTAGGTGTCTTTTATAAACAAGATTGCACCATGTAATCATATATCTAAAAATAGATCAGGCGAAGCTGGTCGGGGCGAATGTAGGTAGATATGTTCACTTAGATAAGTAATGGAAATTTGTAAATGCCGAATTTTCCTCTTCAGGTGTAATGCTTCTAATTTGATGCCTTGCATAAACAAATTCGCATAGTCCAGTAAAGTAAACAAATTCGCAGTCGAATAATGTAAACAAATTCACACAGCAGACGAGTAAAGTATACAAATTGAGCGATTTATGAAAGATTCCTAATTTCTTTAGCAGAAAACAATGACAACAACTGATATTAATCTGTAGGATGTGATGTCGTAGATGGGTAGTGGAAGTTATAATTGAAAATGTCTTTTGCTGAAAAAACAACAACAACTATAACGTAAGTTGTGGATTAAAAATCTTTTATAAACAAGAGTGATCATGCTATGATATTCGATATCTAAAAATAGATCACGGCTGCTTGGGATAGTAAGACACATGAAATCATTAGAAGTAATGGAAATTAAAGCATTAGAAAAGGTTGCCAGGTGGCTGATAATTTGATATCTTGCGTAAACAAATATAGCCGAGTAAAGCAGTTAAATTGAGCGATTAACGTTTTTTTTTTTTTGTATCTAGGAGTTTGTATTGAAAAGTCTTTATGACGAATTGTTTTTTCTTGTCAATAAAATTTCTCAATCAGTCACACTATTATGAAATTTGATTGACCCCAATATCATAGTTCACATGAAGCTGATGAGAATATGATAATTTCATCTTCATACTATTGAGGTGATCACATTATTTTCTTACCATTAGGTTGAGAGTGGGTTTAATTAAATGTTTTGATGAAAGAAGGTGGTGTTATGATATCAATGTAGTGTGATATCTTATCTTAGATGAGTAATGGAAGTTGTTTGGGAGCTGTGAGTAAGGAATAAAAACCTTATCAGCAAGATCGCTTCATATTTATCTCCCTAAATTATCATCCAAATGGTGTTGTATGAGGAGCAAAAAATTGATAATAGTGAAGATCGTGGTGGAGGTTGAGAGAGGGTGCTGTTAGTTGTGGATTAAATTGAAAGTTTTCATGGATGTCAAGGTTTAAACTTTTTAGCCTCCAGCAGGAATGTCTTCTTTTAGTTGACTCGGTGGCTAGATAAGAACGTGTTAATTTCATGTTCATAATATGATCTTGTGGTAAGCATATGAAGGTAGCAGAGTTTTTTTTATAAATCAAGCAGTTACGCTGTTATGAGATTTGATTGACTCCTATATCTAAAAATATTCCACATGAAGCTGATATAGTTACTATTAGGGCAGGTACACTCTTTACTTACCATTAAGTTGAGAGTGGGTTAAATTAAAAGCTTTGATAGAACAACTCTGTGTTATGATATTAATGTAGTATGATATGTTATCTGAGGTGAGTAGTGGGAGTTGTATGGGATCTATGAATAAGGAGTAAAATTCTAATCAGCAATCTCGCTGGATATTTATCTCCTCAAAAGTATCGCCCGAATGGTGGAGTATGAAGGAAGAAATAGTTGATAATTCTACAAGCCCATAGTGAAGATCGTGGTGCGGGGTTTAGAGTGGGTACTGTAAGTTATGTATTAAGTAAAAGGATGGTGTTTGGTATTTATCTCCTCGTCTTGCTTCAATTATCACTATTAAGCTATGTGTGCCGCAGAAAATATATTAAGTCTAACGTAGTCTAAAATATGTATTGTAAATAAAAATTGTATCATGGTTATAATGCCATTTATTGAAATAATTTTTTTAATTGTATTATAGCTTAAGTCTAAAGTCTTTTTTCTTTAGTTCAGCAAGGCCAAGATTTCATAGATATAGATTGATCCTTATAATGAATATTCCTTATGCCTTTACACCAATGTGGCGTTAAAAGGTTCGTGGTGCACCACTTTCACAAATAACATCTCTCCATATTTACTTTTTGCGATATTTGTTGGAATATCCTGATTTTTCGACCTGTTGGTAGGGGACAGTCGACTCGTTTTTGCATGAAAAACTTTCTTCTTTATTTCTGGAAAGCATCGATTTCATAGATGTAGACTGAGCCTTATATGAATATTCTTTACTCCTTTCATCCGTAGGCTTTAGAAGGTTTGTAGTGTCGTTAGAGCTCATGTTGAAATTATTGCGGAATTAGCTTGCCAAGAAACAGTGATCTGTTTGGGTAAAGAGCAGAATATCAATTGAAAAACAAGTTATGAAACTACTATTTATAAGTATTTGGCACATTGTCTTGACCTCTGACGTCACCTTAACCTTTGAAACCGAAAGTGTCTGCTCTTGGGTTCACTTGGATGATGAGTAGTGCAAGTTGTATGGGAGATTATAATTAGCTGTGAGTAAACTGTAAAGAAGAAGATTTTTGGTAACAGTATGTTCCATACATAATCTTACAGGTGGAAGAAAATTTTATAAGAATCTGGTAACTGCATTTCCTTATAAACCTTATATAAATTCATATGTGACCAAACCGAGCTATAGATTTTTGTTCTAGATGAATGCACATTATATAATATCTGAAAATAGATAGCAGCAAAATGAAGGCTATAAGAATTTGGTTGCAGTATATTCTATACAAAATCTAATAACCATAAGAATATTTTACAAGAATCTGGTACCATGTTCAGTTCACAATTTAAAAAGTAGAAGAAAATTGTATAAGAATCTGGTAATAGTATGTTCCATACAAAATCTAACAAGCGAAAGAAAATTTTATAAGAATCTGGTAAGAATCCGGTAACAGTATGTTACATACGAAATCTAATAGGCAGAAGAAAATTTTATTAGAATCTTGTACAGTATGTTCCAAAGAAAAATCCAAGATTTTATGCATTTCCTGATGGGTAAGCCTTATATAAATCCATATGTTCTATATCAAAAATCGGTATATAAATATCTGTTAAAAAATTAGTTAGGGTATATAGTGATTTTAAAAAATTCATATCTCCAAAACGGTGCCGAGAACCAAAATCCAAAATCTACTAGGTAGCAGGCAATTTTATAAGAATCTGGTATGTTCTATACAAAATCTGAAAGGGGAAGGGAAAATTGCACGAGAGTTTGGTTAGTGGTTAGTGTATTCCCGAATGCTGAACTGTTAAGATGGATATTGAGGAGTTTTTAGGAGAATATAATAACATTTTACTCGATGAGCATAAGAAACAAATTCAAGAATGCTATAACTTTTTAAAATTATATGAAAATATTGAAAAAGTCAAGTCAAAACTTGGTGAACACTATATAAGCTGCCCTTGGTCAAGAGATGATTCAACGGATAGACCAGAAACATGTGAATGTTGTGGTGTTGCTAGATGCCTAAAACAAGTTGTGAAGCTATATAAATTCTACCAAACATTGACAAAAAGTAATTATGAGCCATGCCTTAAAAAGTGCGATTTAACTAAGCACTAGAAATTCTCATTTTGTATACTTGGAGAGCTCATAAAGGATCATGTAAACTTACACTGTATGCAGATGTTGATTTCAACAACAGATTCATCAAACACAGGAAATTTTTATTACATACAGCTCTGTACCATAAGATTATAAGAATTAATACTTTTTAATTTTTAATAAATGATATTTTATATATGGCCTTCTTTTTATTCATTTTCCCATACTAAGTCCGGAACTCCCGAATGATGTTTGACCACTACAACGGGTGGTGGTGGCGGTGGGTGGGTGGTGGTGGTGGGTGGTGGTGGTGGTGGGTGGTTGTGGGTGGTGGTGGTGGTTGGTGGTGGTGGTGGGTGGTGGTGGTGGTGGGGGCATCAATTTGACGCTGACCCCTGACGTCACCTGGACCTATGAGACCAACCGGAAATGAGGTCAGATAACAGCTTAACAGCTTTTCAAACAGCTCTGATAACAGCTTAACAGCTTATTAATCAGCTCTGATAACAGCTTAACAGCTTTTAAACAGCTCTGATAACAGCTTAACAGCTCTGATAACAGCTTAACAGCTTTTCAAACAGCTCTGATAACAGCTTTTGAACAGCTCTGATAACAGCTTAACAGCTTTTCAAACAGCTCATTTATTAAAAATTAAAAAGTATTAATTCTTATAATCTTACGGTACAGAGCTGTATGTAATCAAAATTTCCTGTGTTTGATGAATCTGTTGTTGAAATCAACATCTGCATACAGTGTAAGTTTACATGATCCTTTATGAGCTCTCCAAGTATACAAAATGAGAATTTCTAGTGCTTAGTTAAATCGCACTTTTTAAGGCATGGCTCGTAATTACTTTTTGTCAAGGTTTGGTAGAATTTATATAGCCCCACAATTTGTTTTAGGCATCTAGCAACACCACAACATTCACATGTATCTGGTCCATCCGTTGAATCATCTCTTGACCAAGGGCAGCTTATATAGTGTTCACCAAGTTTTGACTTGACTTTTTCAATATTTTCATATAATTTTAAAAAGTTATAGCATTCTTGAATTTGTTTCTTATGCTCATCGAGTAAAATGTTATTATATTCTCCTAAAAACTCCTCAATATCTATCTTAACAGTTCAGCATTCGGGAATACACTAACCACTAACCAAACTCTCGTGCAATTTTCCCTTCCCCTTTTAGATTTTGTATAGAATATACCAGATTCTTATAAAATTGCCTGCTACCTAGTAGATTTTGGATTTTGATTCTCGGCACCATTGTGGATTTTTTATATAGAACATATGGATTTATATAAGGCTTACCCATCAGGAAATGCATGAAATCTTCGATTTTTCTTTGGAACATACTGTACAAGATTCTAATAAAATTTTCTTCTGCCTATTAGATTTCGTATGGAACATACTGTTACCGGATTCTTACCAGATTCTTATAAAATTTTCTTCCGCCTGTTAGATTTTGTATGGAACATACTATTACCAGATTCTTATACAATTTTCTTCTACTTTTTAAATTGTGAACTGAACATGGTACCAGATTCTTATAAAATTTTCTTATGGTTATTAGATTTTGTATAGAATATACTGCAACCAAATTCTTATAGCCTTTCATTTTGCTGCTATCTATTTTCAGATATTATATAATGTGCATTTATCTAGAACAAAAATCTATAGCTCGGTTTGGTCACATATGAATTTATATAAGGTTTATAAGGAAATGCAGTTACCAGATTCTTATAAAATTTTCTTCCACCTGTAAGATTACGTATGGAACATACTGTTACCAGAAATCTTCTTCTTTACAGTTTACTCACAGCTAATTATAATCTCCCATACAACTTGCACTACTCATCATCCAAGTGAACCCAAGAGCAGACACTTTCGGTTTCAAAGGTTTAGGTGACGTCAGAGGTCAAGACAATGTGCCAAATACATATAAATAGTAGTTTCATAACTTGTTTTTCAATTGATATTCTGCTCTTTACCCAAACAGATCACTGTTTCTTGGCAAGCAATAATTTCAACATGAGCTCTAACGACACTACAAACCTTCTAAAGCCTACGGATGAAAGGAGTAAAGAATATTCATATAAGGCTCAGTCTACATCTATGAAATCGATGCTTTCCAGAAATAAAGAAGAAAGTTTTTCATCCAAAAACGAGTCGACTGTCCCCTACCAACAGGTCGAAAAATCAGGATATTCCAACAAATATCGCAAAAAGTAAAGATGGAGAGATGTTATTTGTGAAAGTGGTGCACCACGAACCTTTTAACGCCACATTGGTGTAAAGGCATAAGGAATATTCATTATAAGGATCAATCTATATCTATGGAATCTTGGCCTTGCTGAACTAAAGAAAAAAGACTTTAGACTTAAGCTATAATACAATTAAAAAAAATTATTTCAATAAATGGCATTATAACCATGATACAATTTTTATTTACAAAACATATTTTAGACTAGGTTAGACTTAATATATTTTCTGCGGCACACATCGCTTAATAGTGATAATTGAAGCAAGACGAGGAGATAAATACCAAACACCATCCATTTAACTTAATACATAACTTACAGTACCCACTCTAAACCCCGCACCACGATCTTCACTATGGGCTTGTAGAATTATCAACTATTTCTTCCTTCATACTCCACCATTCGGGCGATACTTTTGAGGAGATAAATATCCAGCGAGATTGCTGATTAGGATTTTACTCCTTATTCATAGATCCCATACAACTCCCACTACTCACCTCAGATAACATATCATACTACATTAATATCATAACACAGCCTTTTTCTATCAAAGCTTTTAATTTAACCCACTCTCAACTTAATGGTAAGTAAAGAGTGTACCTGCCCTAATAGTAACTATATCAGCTTCATGTGGAATATTTTTAGATATAGGAGTCAATCAAATCTCATAACAGCGTAACTGCTTGATTTATAAAAAAAACTCTGCTACCTTCATATGCTTACCACAAGATCATATTATGAACATGAAATTAACACGTTCTTATCTAGCCACCGAGTCAACTAAAAGAAGACATTCCTGCTGGAGGCTAAAAAGTTTAAACCTTGAGATCCATGAAAACTTTCAATTTAATCCACAACTAACAGGACCCTCTCTCAACCTCCACCACGATCTTCACTATTATCAATTTTTTGCTCCTCATAGAACACCATTTGGATGATAATTTAGGGAGATAAATATGAAGCGACCTTGCTGATAAGGTTTTTATTCCTTACTCACAGCTCCCAAACAACTTCCATTACTCATCTAAGACAAGATATCATACTACATTGATAACATAACACCACCTTCTTTCATCAAAACATTTAATTAAACCCACTCTCAACCTAATGGTAAGAAAATAATGTGATCACCTCAATAGTATGAAGATAAAATTATCATATTCTTATCAGCTTCATATGAACTATGATATTCGGGATCAATCAAATTTCATAACAGTGTGACTGATTGAGAAATTTTATTGACAAGAAAAAACAATTCGTCATAAAGACTTTTCAATACAAACTCCTAGATACAAAAAAAAAAACATTAATCGCTCAATTTGTCTGCTTTACTCGGCTATATTTGTTTACGCAAGATATCAAATTATCAGCCACCTGGCAACCTTTTCTAATGCTTTAATTTCCATTACTTCTAATGATTTCATGTGTCTTACTATCCCAAGCAGCCGTGATCTATTTTTAGATATCGAATATCATAGCATGATCACTCTTGTTTATAAAAGATTCTTAATCCACAACTTATGTTATAGTTGTTGTTGTTTTTTCAGCAGAAGACATTTTCAATTATAACTTCCACTACTCATCTACGACACCACATCCTACAGATTAATATCAGTTGTTGTCATTGTTTTCTGCTAAAGAAATTAGGAATCTTTCATAAATCGCTCAATTTGTATACTTTACTCGTCTGCTGTGTGAATTTGTTTACATTAGTCGACTGCGAATTTGTTTACTTTACTGGACTATGCGAATTTGTTTATGCAAGGCATCAAATTAGAATCATTACACCTGAAGAGGAAAATTCGGCATTTACAAATTTCCATTACTTATCTAAGTGAACATATCTACCTACATTCGCCCCGACCAGCTTCGCCTGATCTATTTTTAGATATATGATTACATGGTGCAATCTTGTTTATAAAAGACACCTACAGATAAATATAATCAAATCTTTAATCCACAACCTAGGTTATAGTTGTTGTTATTTTTCCCAACTGATAACACAAAGCTCCAAGGCAGATGTTGTGTGTTAGAGCGAGATGGTTGAAAAGTATGGTATTCACTCAAGTTTCCTACTAGATTATGAGCACCCTCCGCACATAAAAGAAACTTCATGCACCACCAAACTTAACTTCTCCTCAAAATATTTGTTAATCCCTTATAGGCTTCTTCATTGATCAATATCCATAAGATAATTTCAAGCTATCATGCCCACCTAAAATATGAACAAAGATTTATGTTAGAGCGATACAAATGTTTTGACAGAGTCAGCTGGTTGAAAAGTATGGTATTCACTAAAGCTTTCTACTATATTATGCACACCCACCACCCATAAAATAAACATCGAGCACCACTAAGCTTAACTCAATCTCAACCGCCACGATCTTGGCAAAAGGTAATATCAAATTACCTGCTAAGTCATGCCATTACACCTGACAGCCAAAAATTATTCTATTACTGCTCCCATACAATTTCCATTACTTATATCATAGCACTATCTTCTATCATCAATGCTTTTAATTTAACCCACTCTCAACCTAACTTAAGATTTAAAAGTAAACACATAATACTATCCTCTTCCACGCTCTTCACTAATGCTTTCATATCCTACTAGATTAATATACAACACAATTAATATATACACAACTTACAGTACCCACGCTCAACCTCCACCTGCAACACTGGTCATGCCATTACACCTTATCACCAAAAATTTGATGAAAAGTCTTTTACTATACCCATACAACTTTCACTACTCTTCTAAGTCAACATCTCGTACTATATTAGTATCACCTCACATTGATATCATAGGTGATCAAAACTTTAAATTTAACCTGCCCAAAAAGGAATTTTATTGAAATTAACAAAACAATTTTTCATATAACCTAATAATTTTCAATACATACACATACACATACACACACCTACATCGAAAATTTTCTGATAAGGCTTTAATTTCTATTACTTCATGTTTCTTAACATCCGAAGCAGCCGTGATCTATTTTTAGATATCGAATATCATAGCATGTTCCCTCTTGTTTATAAAAGATTTTTAATCCACAACTTACGTTCTAGTTGTTGTTGTTTTTTTTTATCAAAAGAAATATTCAATTATAACTTCCACTACTCATCTAAGACATCATATCCTACAGATTATTATCAGTTGTTGTTTTCAACTAAAGAAATTAGGAATCTGTCATAAATCGCTCAATTTGTTTACTTTACTCGCCCGCTGTGCGAATTTGTTTACATTATTCGACTGCGAATTTGTTTACTTTACTGTACTGTACGAATTTGTTTATGCAAGGAATCAAATTAGCACCTGAAGAGCAAAATTAAGCATTTACTAATTTCCATTACATATCTAAGTCAACATATCTACCTACATTCACCCCAACCAGCTTCGCCTGATCTATTTTTAGATATATGGTTACATGGTGCAATCATGTTTATAAAAGGCACCTACAGATTAATATCATCAAATCTTTAATCCACAACTTAGGTTATAGTTGTTGTTGTTTTTTGTTTGTTTTTGAGCTACTAATATTAATTACACCTGAGAAGGTAAGATAGCTAATATCTCGAAACCCATAGCCCGTAGAGGATTTCTGATAAAAAATTTGTCCACCCCTATTACTAAGACCCCCACTGACACCTTCTAGAATCTATTGGTATGAACAAAAATATTCTAGGATTAACTTGAATTATTACTTATACTAATTACTAGGGAATTTCATAACATTTCCTATCCACATAAATACACAGTTGCACACATGCATACACACCTTAGGTAACGTGTGCTCAGCCACCAAGTAGCCCAGCCCAACACACCACAGGCACTCATATTAAAGTAAACAACTAACAACAAAATCAAGCTGACAAGTATACAGCCCCGATATAAACTCGCTTGGAGCATTTCACATCATTACTTAAGCCACACACATTCCACCCAAGCCTTGGTACAGGTAACGTAGCCCAATCCAACACGCCCCAGACAGTCCTAGTCATAGTATCAGATATTCCCAGGAGGGGCATCTCAAGGTCAAATTGTAGCTTCCAAGACCAGATCAACTTCACTAGAAACCTCCACCAATAAAGCTACGCACCCCTTCACAAATGTTTAGAGCTTCAGCCAGACGGTAGGAAAGGAATTCCCCCAGGCAGGCCCTGTGACGTATACCACTAGACGGAATCCCCACTTTTTGTATGGAAAAAGTGAGCCAGACTCAGCCACCAAGTAGCCCAGCCCAACACACCACAGGCACTCATACTAAAGTAAACAACTAACAACAAACTCAAGCTGACAAGTATACATCCCCGATATCAGATATTGTCACTAAAGCTCTCAGACAACCTCCAGCACCCAGACACAGGAAAGGTCAAAGGTCAAATTGTAGCCTCCAAGACCAGATCAAACAAAAAATTGGCGTCATCTCCTGGTCAGCCATACGGTAGGAAAGAAATTCTCCAGGCATACCCTGTGACGTATACCACTAGACGGAATCCCCCTCAGTGGCCCAGAACCCAGTCCAGAGCCAGCAAAATAGTTTGAAATTTCCGGACACTTTTTGTATGGAAAAAGTGGTCCAGAACATACATAGTGTAACTACTCCCGTAATAATTGAGCAGGCATAAAAAAGCTTGTAGCTGCGTTATATTTGCAGGTGACGGCGCGTTAACGATTGCTGCCGTCTTTTGTGGACTTGGGCTAATTTTATTAAACGAGATTACGTGCCCTAAATATTCAACTTGATTTGCAAAAAAAATACGTTTTTTAACATTTACCCTTACCCTATATTTTTCGAGTCTTGATAAGACTTCCATTAAGTTTTTTTCGCCCTGTCTTAAAGATTCCCCACCTATAATAATATCATCAAGATAACAGAAGACTTGATTAACCCCTTGAAGTATTCGATCAATAATACTTTGGAAAATGGAGGGGGCACTGGCTATCCCAAATGGCAAACGATTAAAGGCATATAATCTTTTATGAGTGTTAACCACCAAATATTTTTTGGAATTTTCTGAAACCGCAACTTGTTGATACGCTCCGGACAGATCGATAACACAGAAATATCTAGAATTGCTTAAATTTCCAAAAAGGTCCTCACATGTTGGCAGTGGATAATGTTCCATTTTGACGTATTTATTTATTGTTTTTTTAAAATCAACACAAATCCTAATCGAATCATCTGTCTTTGGTACGACAACATTTGGGCTTGCTGTTTCCGTATATTTGACTGGAGAAATTATGCCTATACTGCACAACCGATTAAGCTCACTTTCGACCTTTTGACGCAACTGGAAGGGTACTGTATAACTTTTGTGAAATACCGGAACATAAGATTCGTTCATATAAATTTCGGCTTTGAAACCTTCAATAGGCTTTTCTAAATTATTGGAAAATGCACACGTAAATTTTTCTGATAACTTAACTAGCAATCCACATCTTGACAGTACATGTAAATGGCATCCCTGTTCAGTTGACTTTAATTGACTAATTAAGGAGTTCTTGTACATAATTGTATTGCTGATAATCGAAAATCTCCACCTAGGTGTCAATGCGCCTAGCCATGGTCTTCCCAGAATAGGTGTAAATTTTTTCTTTGTTTTCACGATAACCAATTTGAGTACTGTTTCCCCCACTCCATCATCCGGCCACTTTACTCTAACCTGAACAAATCCAATCACTGAAACTCTTTCACCCGTAACAACCTGTAAAACATTTTCATATTTACTAATCCATAAATCTTTTAAATATTTAACATAATCCTCATAACTTATAATTGATTGGCAGGCTCCACTATCTACCTCCATGTCAATTAACTTTTTTTCAATTTGTACTTGAACAATTAACCTGGTGTCGTCTCCCAAACTATTGATGTGATTGAATTCTTCCTCTGGATGTTGTCTGCTATTACTTTGACTGCCGTTGGCGTTTTTTGACTCGTCTCGTAATCCAATAGAATGAATGCCTATTTGTTGCGCTTTTCGACACATTTTTGCAAAGTGGCCTTTTAAATTGCAGATAAAGCAAGTGACTTCTAATGCTGGACATTTTTTTTTATGTGAGCTGTTACACATCTACCGCAGATGAACTTGTTTGCATTTGGTTTATGATACTGACTCTGATAATTACTGCGCCCTTTGCTACTAGACTGCGGCTGTGACTGATAATTATTTTTAGACTGACTTATACTTGCTCTCTGTTTTGGTTTTGACTGCCTAGACACGGTATTTATTAGCGAGGGTTTCATATTATCTGATTGTTTAGCCACTGTTTCAAAATTAAGAGCTTTTTTACACACTTGTTCGAACGTTGAGTCATTTTCATCGAGTAATTTTTCTTGCCATTTTGAGTTATGTAGTCCAAAAATAAATTTATCGCGCAGTGCCTCATCTCAAAAGTTGCCAAAATTGCAATCAGCGGAAAGTAATTTCAAACTTACGATGTACTCCATGATGGTTTCATTTTCTTTTTGATTTCGACGATAAAATTTAAAACGCTCCGATATGACTAAAACTTGAGGCGCGTAAACTTTTTTCAATGCCTCGACTAATTCTTTATATGATTTTGTACTTGGTGATGCTAGAGCTAAAACGGTTTTGAGTGTTTTATACGCATCTGGCCCCACAAGCGTGATAAAAACGGAACTTTTTTTTGCTTCTCCCACAACATTGCATTTGAAAAATTCCTCTACTCTGTCCATATATTCATCGAAACTATCTCCTGGTACAAAATATTCTATTGAACCGAAAAAATTCATGATTTTTGTTTTAAATTCGACTTTGTCTTCTAATTTCACAGACCCCTCTAAATTTTGCTCTTCACTTTCGGCCATTAACTAGATCATGAACTCAGAGTAGCACTAAACACATGCGGTTTGAAACAGAATTTCCTCAAATTTTTACCAAAACTTGTTCTCCGCGGTTTAAATTGTTTTTTTTTTTCTTTTTTTTTCGCTACCATAAATTTTACTCGTCGCCACTGTTATAGGGATTAATAAATCACAAGATAAACGACCAAATTCCTTAATTTACTTTATTAGATCTATCCCGTGTGACAGTTCAAACCATAGAGAGCGATTGTGAAGTTGAACTCGTGGCTGTCCCAGAGCTGGACGTTTTTCATTCGTTACGATTGGTAGCACTGACTAGTCTTTGATCTAACTTCACGACACCGGTTACATGATACAACGCAATCTTTCCACCAGATCTGCTTCTGGAATCGGTATGCTCATCTTGACAACTTACGCATGGACCGCTAATCGAAAATCGCTGAATGGTTCGTTAATTCCCTGCTTCCTGCACTCAACTAGCTTGCGAATTTCGTATTCAGTGTCCTGACTGCGAAATTCCCGTAGGAGTGCGGAACGTATATCTTGCCAAGTTGATGGACGCTGTCCATCATTTTTTGATCTTTATCCTTGGTAAGAGAGTGTTCGTCCTGATCATCCTAACATGGGATGGTAGCCCTTCAGGCTCCGGTCCCAAAATTTAATTATATTCTACAGCGTTAGCCCATAGTATAGACTGCCCGAAAGTGCATCGATGAACAATATTCCGTGGCGAAGAGAGAGAGAGAGTCTGTTTTGTCCAGCAGGGCTGGAGCATAGAATTTTTTATTTTTTTTTTTTTTTGTTTTGTGGAAGGAGCGGTCCTTCTGCGTTGATCCGTCATGCCAACACCCCTTTCATAAATGAAAAAACAACGTTATTAGCACACATAAGTGGAATAAAATTGTTTGTGTAGAATACGCAGGACTTAAGAATCTTAAAACAGGGTTTTTTTCCCCCAGGATATCAGTACTAGAGAAAAGTTTTCTTTTGAGCGCAATAGCAAGTCCCTTTAAAATATATTTCAGGCAGATTCGAAAGAGCATTGTTCCTTTTCATATTTGGTACAATTTCCATTTGAAGTATTTTTGACATTATTTCTTTTATATGTACTTGGCACAATTTTCGGTTGAATTATCTTGGATATTCACATCATAACATTGTTTTTTAATCATATTTGGTACAATTTCCGTTTGAATTTTTGCTGACATTTTGTATAGACGCATTTTTTTGATATTAGGTTTACTTGGCACAATCTTTGTAATTAACATAAACGCATTTATTTATTTTGTTTTCTTTGTATATACTTGGCACAACTTTCAGCTGAATTATCTTCAGCATTAGCATAAACGCATTTTCTTTTTCTTTTTCTTTTTTTTGTATATATTCGGCACAATTTCCGGCTGAATTATCTTCGATATTAATATACACGCAGTTTGGTTTTTGTTTATCACACCTGGCACAATTTTCAGTTGAATTATCTTTGATATTAACAAAAGAACATTGTTTCCCAATCGTATTTGGTACAATTTTCGTTTGAATTATTGTTGGAATTAGTATAAACGCGTTTTATTTTTACATATATTTGACACACTTGGCCGCAAAGACGGACTTCTCCATTTTATTGCCGACGAGCTTGAGGTCGAATTCGCTGTTCGCCACCTTAGATCTGACGACGCTAACGCTCGTCGGAAGCTAATGGAAGTGTATGAGGCCCAAAAATCAGAATCCGGCAGAATACCCTTTATGTCTGACGCTCATAATAACCCATCGCGTGAATTAGACTATATCATCAGTCGAGCGGATGCTCTAAATCGGGACTTGAGCTCGGATCCCATCCGAACCAACGAAGATCGTACGCGTTATATCAGTCAGGTGCTCCATGTACTCCATAGAGCCCGGTGGCTGTATAATACGTCTCCCTCTGTCCAGTCTGATGCGCAATCTTATGTTCAGACCTTGGAGGATATCGCGTCGAATTTAGCCCTTCTTCCCAGCTTCCGCCAGTGCCTGTAGCCAAGGGCGCTGGAGGCATAACGCCCACAGCTCCTGTGAGTAGCACAGACAGTAAAGGGTAAAATACGCTGACAGATGCTATGTCGAAAATGGTTGTGACAACGGTAGGCACTGCGTTGAGCTTACCAGGACCTAGCTTGGAACTTCCACGCCAATCCCGACGAATCGTACTTGGATGTACCTTTATTCGAGGAGCAGAGGGTTCAAGCAGCTTTCACAGGCATACCATACGCGTTTGCTGAACCACTTTCGGGAAGGCCTTGTATCGATCAACGATCGACTGGAAAGTTTGAATAGGGGTCCAGTCACTAGAGTACCTCCGTTTCCAAGACATAGTAATATAGAGTCTGGTGTCCCACCCGTACCGGGTTCACTCGTCTCTCCATTTAAAATCCCAAACCATCCCCGACAGCCAGCAGCGAGAGATCGTTACGGAGTATCCCACAGACCTGTCTTCCGCTGGAAGTTAAATTTAGATGGCACATCAGGCCTAGACGTAACAGAGTTTATATTTCGGGTGGAATCACTGGCAATACTAGAGCAAGTATCCTCTTTCGAACTGTGCGCCAGGTTTCATACACTCGTTACTGGGAAAACTGCCAATTGGTATTGGCTATACTTGCAAAACCACCGTACGCACTCTTGGCAAGGATCGCCCCTAGCCGACTGAACGCTGGCGGCGATTGCTGTGCAGCCACCCACGCATATCCTGGACATAATTTTTTTGTAAAAAGAGGTGTCGGATGCAGTATCTACATATGTCCAGGTAGAAGTGGATATAAGTGGATCTGTCGACTCACAAGCTCTTTGTTACAATATGCGATTGAGCCTTTCTTCTACTTCTTTAAAAGTGATGGGCATATTTGAGGCAAAAAGCTGATAAGCTTCGCCTCGAACTATGGTGGAAGATTTGCAGGAAAGCTGCCTACAGCATCCTCGGAATGTTTGGGGCTCAAGGCTTATTTTTGGATGCTGTTCTCCCGAGAATAGGGGAACGAGCTTTCCGATTTTAGCATAATCTCCATGGTTTAATTTGAAATTTTACGTCTAGAATTTGGCACTACTGGGGAGCTAGTATCTTCGATGCTGGTTTCCTGAAGGGAGCCGCCCAGCCAATTTAACAGGATATCACTCGGGATGGAATCACTGACACTGTCTTCGATGACAGTTTCTCTTAAATTAGCACTATTATTTTGAATAATGTCTACCCGGAGAGAGTGCGAAAATTCTCCAAACTCTTGCAAGCTCTTTTTGAACTTCTCTGTATTTAGTTTGAATTTGGCGATTGTTTCAAGTCTTTCTTTTCGAGACTTTGCAATTTGTTTTTCTACCGAATCGCACTGAAGTACAGAGAATCCGGAGGAATTTCGCACTTTCTCTTCTAAATTCTTCAAATATAATTCTAAATTTAAAGTATGCCTTACTTGTTGAGGGCCTGTCAGAATTCTCCCGCTCCTAAGGGTGACTCCTTTTGTTGCAGAATTTGTTGGAGGTGTTTGATTATCACCCTCTGTTGCGGATGTTGCTCCCGCGTTGCTTCCTTCGTACCGGGGTGGAACTTCCTGTGCGTTGCCCGGTGAGGAAGATTGTTGTGGAGGGGTGTTTTCCGGCCGTATTTCTTGTTGGAAGCTTTCCTCGCTCATTTACCACCGGATGTAGGTTTGCAGCTAGGGGGGCTTTTGCCGTCTTAATTCCCTTGGTTCAAGTTGAGAGGGGGGCTTATTGCCTTCGTCGAATTCCCTCTCAATTCCGGATCGTTGGTTCGTTGGCTGCAAAGACTTTTCAGTGCTTTCGGGGGGGGGGGGGGGGCGTGGCCGTCTTAAATTCCCCTGGATAAAAGCTAAAAAAGGGGCTCGTTGCCTGCTTCGAAGTCTCTTTCAGCTCCGGATCGTAGGTTGCTGTGTAGCTGATATTTCTTCCTGCGTCGGGTTGGAATTTCCCTTCTAACGTGGGCGTCTGTTATGTCTTCGTTTGGGCTGGGATGAAGCCCGCTAATGTCCACCGTTGGCACTGGTGTGCTTAGAGGAAGGGGTGTCTGCGTGTTTTTAAAACAGAGGTAGTTAAAGCTGTCCGACCTCGAGTATGGGGGCTATTAGACCAGACTGGCCTAATCTGATTAACCCCTTCGGGTTCTTTGTAGGATAGCGGGATTTGAAGCACTTATGTTTTTCTTGACTTTGAAAAACTGGCTTCCACTATCCTACCGGTTGCGCCAAAATCTTATATATTTTTTCGGGATATGTGTATAGCAGTACCAGTGAACTCTATGTACAGCTCACCTTGTTTTCGTTGCCTATGTAATCCAGGGGTTGGTTCATTGACACACAGTTTCTTTCTTGGGTTTCCACATTTTCTTTGTAATTCACAGCACTTTTTCTTTTAATACAACTTTATTTAGGTTACAACTTTTCTGCTATTACAAACTTTCCTTTGATTCCCAACTTTACTTTGGTTACAACTTTGCGTTTATTACAAACTACCGAAACCGCGCCGCCACCAAGTTTTTTCTTCAAATCGATTCTTCTTAAGGAACTCAAAAAACAACCGAACTCTGACTACAATTTTCATCCTGGTGACCGTGCCGAAATTTAAAAACCAACTCGACCCTTGATCATTTCAATGGTGTTCAAAAGCCGCTTTTCAGGGTAGAAAATGCTTAATTGCATTTTCTAACGCTGAGAAAATTTTTCATTTCTTCTGGACTTGATTAAACATGTCCAGAATACTTTTCGATGGACTTTGGCTTGAAAAAATGTAATTTGATGTTTTTATAAACATCAGCCACCATCCCTGCGCTTGATATTTGCGGCGCGCGTATACACCTAATGTATTTTCGTGGCGCGCATTTCTTATGGCGAGAAGCTTTGGTCGTAATATGTATATACGTATATATATACATATTGAATTTTTAAAAGAAAATCGTACTGGCAAAGTCTGCTGAAGGCAGAATTTGTCATGGGAGTATTTATTTGAAGTATCGAATGTGAAGAAAATTCCTGATGCAATTTCTTCGCTCATTTTAGCTATAAGCAAACCATGTTTTGAGCCTGGTTAGCTTATGAAAATATTAGTATGACAATGTAATATTTGAGAGTTTTTTTTAATGCTTTTTTATAGGTTGTTAGGTATGTAACACCTGGCACACAGATCTAGAAATTTGTTAAAACCTGATTTAACCATATACCTCAGATCCCCATATTCCAACGAGTTGAAATATGAAGAACTAAGTTAAATTTCCGGTCCGAACCAGGATCTTCAGATGGTGATAAGCTGTCACAGTGAATCCACGACAGAGCATCTGGGACTACGTTCAGCTTTCCTTTGTACTCAATGGTGAAGTCGAAACTTTGAAGTTACAAACTCCACCTGGCAAGTCTACCGCTGAGAACGTTTTGAGACATCAGTCATTTCAAGCTCGCATGATCAATCACTATCTTGAACAGCATACGTTCAATGAAATGCCGGAATTTTTGTACAATTACTATTGCTGCTAAGTATTCTTGCTCTGTGACTGTGTAGTTTGTGGTGAACTCAACCTTTTCATCGGCAATATTCACACCACCGAACAGTTGATCGTTTTATCTTTTTCGTTAGGTCCAGATCTGGGATCATAACTCCTGCAAGCTCTGACAATGACGATAAAATGCGGTTTCGCACCTTGTTATAATTCTGTAGATGTGGGAGACTGAACTTACCGAAGTAGCTACGATCGGTTGTAATGGAACGTCGAAAATTAGGGATTCTTCTAAAGAAGTGTCTATTAAAAGTGTCTTGGGCTCCCTACTGGTGGAAACTAGAGCTTGAAAATCTGCAGAAAAATCAGTAAGGTTCCTTGCCTCTGCTGAGAGATTACTATCGTTCATTTGATTGTCAGATGGATTGTTGACATCACCACTCCCTAAGTGATATCAACGAACAGTCTTATAATTGTTCGATGAGGTCTGCTGGGTGGGCAGACTGTCTTCCCTGTTTAAAGATCGAGCTGGAGTCGCACAGCTGTTATTATTCGATATGTCGCACTCGGTCGAGAAAAGGTGTTATGATTCTCTACTCGCTTCAAGTTTTTCTGTAGATACTGTCTACATTTACACTTGAAGCCATCTTTTCGTCCGCATTCATAGTGAACAATTACCTGCGAATTAGATTAATGTACATATATACATGCATACCTACAGAAAGAAAATAATTCATTTCTCACAGTAAAGCTTCTAAATCTCATATTGCGTCTGGGAGAATACATTTCATGTGCAAGTAATCAAATATCACTTGCCGGCGCCTGGGAAATGCAAGCTTGCAAATTCTTACGTGAAATTGCCGCCTGCAGTTCTCATGAGAAAGATTATCTTCCCAGCAAATTTTTATTTAAATTTTTATATAAATTGACGAGTTTTGGGGAATAAATATTCAGTATTTTTTAAAGCATCAAAGGAGTCTTTTTAATTAATTTACACATAGTAAAACACGCGTTGTGGCTCTTGTAAAAATGACCTTGTTGGTCTCAATTCCAAGAAACACTAGGTGTCTACTCTGACAGCTCACACAGTTCCTGTACTTGTGTCGTATTCTGAAGTTAAGGAAGAATTCTCAATCTCACTTACACGCTGACTACGATAGGTGTTCAGGACACTAGCAGTTACAAGCCTCAGCTGAGTATCTTGCATCTGTGTTACCAACACTCGAAGTTGGCCTATGATGCTGGACGTAAGCAGATTTTATTCTGTAGTTCTGGCAATAGGTTGGATTTGACAAGCTCGAGAAATTCGTGGGCGGGAATCGGGTGTTGCAACTGATCATGTAGTAGTACCAATGTCTGGTGATAGGTGGAAGATGGTTCACCACGCCGTTGCTTCCGTGACATCAGATGAACTCTGACTTTAAGGTCATCCTTTGGGACTCCCCATTCAACCAAGATAAGGGCCAGTAGTAGTCCATAGCGGGTCCTGACAGTTATACGAACATCTTCCTGACTAGCAGATCAAAATCTCGTTTCTAGGACGGAGTACGTGAGTGCTTCCACTCGGAATGTAAGCTCATCTACGAAGAGTTTTGAGTTATCTCCGCTGTAGGAAATATTCCAACGTCTGATTGAACTACTTGATCGTGTTTGCGTTGTGTCGGAGGGGCAAGTGTCGCTCTAGGAGGAAAAGAATATCTTTGATGACCAGTCCATACTTTGAGAGACCCCTTCAATTACTAAGTCTTGAAGTTGCGCTCTGCGATCTGCCATAAATGTGTCAGTAGCTACTAGGCCTTGGCCAGAAGGTACAGCTGGCGGACTATTTCTTCGTGAGCTACTATGAGAACGGGATGCAGACCATAGCCCTGGAGATAACGATTGATGACTTGGATGTGAGAGTCTCGACGGAGGCATGTTGAGCTGTAGTGACTGCTGAGGAAGATCATGCCCACACATGGTAGCTACAGGCTTGCTCTTGGCAGACCAGTCTCCATCTTGACAGATGGTGCACTTATCTAGCCTTTGTATAGGAACTTCAGTAGTAGGTGGTGTTCACTATCTGAAAAACTTACTAGACTCAAGGAGGAATAACGAGGGTGATCATATAACACGAATGGTCAAAGACTGAGTAATTCTGCTGTTTGCGCAGAAGGTTTTCCATAATCCGGGAATAAAACGGGCGAATATTGTCGAGGCTAAAACTAGGACTTAGAATTGCAACATGAAATTCAGAAAATTCTCCAGCTTAAGGCCGTTATTTAATTCGGAGGTCGTTGGACACTGCAGCGTTCCTATTTAATATTAGGTAGATATTCTTAATTCAAGAAATGTAGTACTATATTCAAGAAATGTAGTACACCTTGTAACCAATCAAAATCGACAACGAAGTATGCATCAACAAAATATTTCAAGGACAAAAATACTGTAAGCTACAATCGAAAATATAACGAAATTTCCAGTTCACGAACTAACCTCGGATGTTTCCAAAAACAAAAATAAAAAAAATCATAATAGTTCTCTTCCTCTCTCTCCAAGAGCTAACTCTCAAAAGAAGGGTCCTCCAAGATCCATTTTCGCCAATCAGGTCATAAGTCAAAAGTAAGTTGTTTGGATGTGTGTATGAAAAACGTTTGCAATATCAAGGACATCTCAGAAAATTCGGGTTGGAGATGTTAAAAACTGAGAATGTTGCTAGAGATTATCCATCCAGGCAGTTGGCAGTATGCCAGCTCCTAATAACTGAAAGTCCCCAGAATCACTTCCATCCTCCAACAAGTCCTTCCTTGCTCTTCTGACGATCCAATAGCTAGCTAACCTTCCAGTTGGGCAAAGCCATGAGTCTGGTCAACTAGTTAGGTAAAAGCCAAAAAGTCATCTCAAAGACTCATGATAGAATCAATTGGGTAACAAAGACATGCCTCCGTGAGAACTCAAACATTAAATTATTCGTGAGGCTACCAGCCATTTCCACGGCTCAAGGTCAGCGGGAAAGATCAAAATAAATCCGAAAATACTACAACCCGAAAAATTTCAAGAGGTTTGACCAAAGTCAAACCTAAAGTTGAATTTAAGAGAAAAAATCAAAATAAGAATATGGAAGCTCAAAAACTTTACTCGAAATACAAAATCTCAAACTCTAAAAACTTTACTGGAAAAACATTGAACGACAAAATTCATAAGGGTAACAAACAACAGTTAGACGAAATTTCGCAAGTAACTTCCACTGGATGTGAGACTTGAGGTAAATCAACTAGCAAATTTCCAGAGAATCGTATCACTTTAAGTCCCAGTCTCTAGTAAAAGAGACACTTAGACCACCGAAGTCTAACTGTTGCAATTGTAGTTGGAAATGGGAAAATAGGTCTTGAAATTTCTTCACAAGACTTAATATTTATTTTCCCTTTACAACTTTTACTAATGGACTGTATAATCTACGTTGAAAACTTCGGATGATGTCCGGTGCCCGGTCTCTTCAAAAAACAAAAGAGGAAGTAAGTAAAACTATGTCCCTCGTCGTGCTCTACGCTTTCTTGCTTGTCACCCTCAACTTGAAGTTGGTCCTCATTCCTGCAATGCGCGATTGCAACCATCTTTTTGTGGAGGGTAATGTTGCGGCTCCGTTCTCATACATTCTCCCCACCCTTGATGCCTTGGCGGCAAGTCCTCGATGTAGTGAAATTGAACATGAATAGGCAATAGGACACTGGTAAGCTAGTCGTCCCTCATAGTTGGCTTGAAAGTGAGTTGTTAATTTAAAACTTATAAAATCCTAAGGAGGTTGGAAATATTCTGCCTTTCCTTATCTTTCTAATAGTTAGTTTTACGTTCAGTGAAAAGATTTAGCTACTCATTTTAAAATCACGTGATAGCCCTTGAACACTTAGATGTGCACAAAGTGGGGTTTTCTAGGTGAATATACATATGTACAAAAAAAAAAGGTTAACCGACACAGTTTGGTAATTGGACGTTTGAGGGTAGAGGTTTTAACGGCTATAATCTTTTTCTTTGCAAGTAAAGAATATCTAATTTTTTTCTTGGGGTACGAGGGCTTATTTACTCATCATTGGGCAGCTCATTTTTAAGCTCGAGACAATTAATAAAATAAATCGCCCACTAAACGTTTCTTTTTGGAATACAAAGAAAATGCAATTTGAGCATTTCCGATCACCCAACAAAGGTGCTGATCAATCAGGTGCAATGCACTTGAGTAACTTTCCCTCGTATCGTTTTTTTCGGTATGTGGCGATCGAAACCCCACATAGTAAAGCAAATCGATGGAAGAAAGATTTTCCGCGGGAGCTCGTCCAGTTTTGTGTTTTGTTTTTCGTTCGTCTTGTGCGCCCTTACAGAATTTGAAAAAAAAAATCAAATCAGAAGTAATGGTGGCTATATTAATATTTCTTTAAATAAAGACCGATCATCGGGAAATTGTGCCTGCATGCCAGAAATATTGAGGAGACGTTTATCCGAGAAGTTTACATTTTTTTTATAAATTTATTTGTGGATGTAACTCGATAGTTACTGAGTGACAGCATAAGCTCTTTTTTTCTACCCTCAAAGAAGGGAATTTTGGATAAATCTAAGGTGAGGTGTGATTACTTGCTCATTGCCGGGAAAAATTTATTTAGTAAGTTTTCTTCTTTCTGTTGGTTTCGAATACAGATATCAGGTGACAGTATTTGGCCTGCACGGTGTGGATCAGTGCCGGAGGGAAAGGACAAAGTAACAAACAAACAAAAGGTACAGAAATAGGCCAGTAAAATTTGCGCAGCATCGATAGGGCCAAACCTAGCGCCTTCTAGAGCGCCCAAAGATTTCCTTGGGGTTAAACACCATCCAAAATCATCGTCGGAACTTGATAGTGGAACGGAGGAGAAACCAGCAAAATCCACTGATAGGAGAAAACGAAAAAAAAAATCCCAAGAGCAAGCAGGAGAAATTTCTTATCTTTTTTTGTCCGTCTTTTTTGTTGTTGTTTTGTTTTCACAGCGTTAATCACCAGGCCGCTGAAGCGCTTCTTCGCCGGGAGATTGACAAGTAAGTACATTTACGACAAATTAATTGTAATGTGAGTAGATTGTGTTGTTTTTTTCTTCTCCTTGTCTTCTCGGGGTTATAGGCTAATTCTGTATTTCTTCCTCTGTTCGTTTATTTCAACTTTTTGTTTCATATATATATATATTAGCAATGAAGTCGGAATTTCGCGATATTTTTTTTTCTTTTCTCTATAGAAATCTAAATTAGTACATTAATATATTAACGTAGTTCTTTTTGTTTTGCGGAATATTATATTGAAGTAGTTCTTTTTTTGTTTTGCGAAGTATTTCCGGATAGATAGACGTATATATATATTTGTATACATGTGAGCTGCCATCATACTTCCACTTAGCGATCTTTATTTTTTTTTTGTTTTTTTTTTTTATATATAGATTCCTAGAATAGTGTATTAATGTAAGGGTTAATTTGGATTACCGAATTCTTTCATAGCGATTTTGTTTTTTTTCTCTTTATTTTTTTTTATTTTGTTTCCTTGATATAACATATACATGTATACATACTCACGTATTAGCTTGATTAGCAATATATACGCTAGTACAACGACGTAGTTTTTTTTCTATGTATCTATGTATATTCTCCTTTTTTGTTTGTTTTATATGTATATCTTTAGTCTTTATTGGTTATTCGGTATAGTTATAGTCTCCTCGTATCTGTATGGTAGATTAGATTAGATTGGACAATCTTAATACTGTCGAAAACAACGAATACATTATTGTATTTGATCTTACTTCTACTGGTTTTATTTTAGTATACACATATATATATATATATATATATATATTTTTCCATTATCTTCAACTGCATTCCTTGATAGCCTAAATATCTCATATTCACCTCATATTTTAATATATATATTTATATCCGTAACTCGTTTACCTTTCGCATTTACTAATAATGGATCCCAAATTCCTATTAGAGGACGAACGTAATATTGAGTATAAGGTCAGGGGCCTAGAAATAACTGATCCCGAAGCCTCTACCAAACTTAGAGAATTATTGGATTTAGAGGCATCGTTTCCTGGTCGAGCACCAACGGTTATATACGATCCTTCCGAGACGGGGAGTGAGCTTGAGATTTGTAAAGAAAAGCTCGCCTTGCTAACTCAGCTAATTAAAGAGAATAAAGTCCAAACGCATGACGACTATCAACGCGTGAGATGTCGATTGAGTCACCTAAGTGGGCGTGCTATACGCTTAGCTAGCTCATCGACAGATCATACAGAAGAGGCCACTGAACAAGTATCGGCCCTATCCGAGCTTATTAAGGAATTCATGAAAATTAAGATTCCTCCTCGTAGGGATGCCTCTGAGAGCCAAAAGCTCCAAGCCCCTGCAGGAGCAACTAGTACTCCAGCACCAACTAGCTCTGAGACAAATGTTGAAGGAGCTGTGGCCGCTAATGTTGGTACAGGCGCAGAACGTCGACGTATTCAGTTTCCTAAAAGTTTGACACTTCCATCTCTGTCGATAATTGGGAATACAGCTGGGGATCTAGGAAGGTCTCCTAATCAGTTTTTTAGCACAACCACGAATCCATTAAACTATACAACCCTGAAGCCGCGCCTGGGTAATCAGAGTGATCCCTTGTCAACAACTCCTTTCCCTACTGAACACAATCGCGGAAGCAACCCTAGCAGGAATCAACCCAGTGATAATTTTCAGTACGGTACAGAACAAAATCGCGGAAGCAACCCTAGCGGGAATCAACCCAGTGGCCATTTTCAGTACAGTGGCCGCCCAGAAACTTCAAGCTTTCCTCATTGGCAGCCAAGGCTACCAAAATGGAAGATATCTTTTAACGGGTCCCCAGACGGACTTAACGTCACCGAATTTGTCTTCCGTCTAGAAATGCTTTCCAAAGACGATAACTATCCGCTGGATCGTTTAATTGGCATTTTGCCTAATTTCCTCTCAGGTACGGCTGAAAGCTGGTTCTGGGTTTACAAGCGGAAATATCGCGATACGAGTTGGCAGGGTATGAAGACAGCCCTACTCGAGAGATTCGGGAGCTATGTCTCATAAAGAGAAACGCGAAGGGCCTTTGAAACAAGAAGACAAGGCCCGAAAGAAACGTTCAATAATTTCCTGCTGGACGTAGAACGGCTTAACGGTCGGCTTCGAAGACCATTTCCTGACAGAGAGCTACTCGAAATTGTCCGAGAAAACATGGACCCGGCTCTGCAGAGTGCCACTACCACGACAATATTCAGATCAACGGAAGAGGTGAGAATTATCTGCCAGAAGCTAGAAAAATTGTGGGCTAGATCTGGGCACGATCCTCGTCAGCTGACCATGGCTCGCACTTTCCGAAATAGAGCTCAAATGGAAGAGCTAGAGGAGGTAATACCCTTGTCAGACTACGTTGATAATGACATTGACCCACAAGTAGCAGCCCTTACCCCAGTGCTAAGGAGAAGCACTGCTAACCGCGCTTCGTTGGATATATGTTGGAACTGCCGAGACTTAGGCCACAGATATCAAGACTGTACAAAGGGTCATCTTGGGATATTCTGTTACGGTTGCGGACGTCCTGGCGTGCTGAAGCCAAACTGTGGGACCTGTTTAGGCCGTGCGGTAAACAAGACACCGAACGCAGAAAGTGGGGTCATGCGTTTGGGCCATACGACCAGTTACCCCAGTGCCAGGAGAGTAGAAGCAGCCACCAATACCGAGCCTGCAACCCATCGTTAGAGAATGGGCATGCTTTATCGAAATTTTTTCCCACTTCATCCCTTTCCCACTTAGCATCAACCCAATCAACCCAAACTGTCCAATCGGACTTAGACACATCCAAAACAACTCCTGAGGAATCCCCACGCTTTAGATATATCGCTTCGAGTCGAGGCAGGCGGAGTCAGCTTAGATCTCGGAAGTACTGGAAATCCAAAAAGCTGCTTCGTAAAGCAGTATCTGCCGCTATTCAGCGTGATGGAGAAGACCATCGTCCATACGTCACAGTAAAAATAGTTGGTCTGCTTGACAGTGGAGCTTCTGTTAGCATATTGGGAAAACACTCTCTAGAATTTCTGCGTAAGAATAATCTTAGTTATTCATATGTTCGCACAGCGGATGGCTCACGGAATTCTATCATTGGCCACATAAAGTTGCCCGTTCGTTATGCTGAGAAAACAGAAACCATCCATTTTCACTTAGTACCCAGCTTACAACAGGAACTTTACTTAGGAATTGATTTTTGGGATGCTTTTGGCATTACCCCTACTGTAATAGATTCCCTGGATATTGATAAAACAACGAAGATCCATCCCCCGCAACACACTCTCACGCTAGAACAAAATGCCCAACTGGAAGACCTCAAACATCAATTTCCATCCTTTTCGCAGGATGGCCTCGGCCGTACAAAGCTGTTGGAACACAACATTGACGTAAGAGATACTCCACCAATAAAGCAACGTCACTATCCGGTATCCCCAGCAATTCAAAAGCTGTTATATGAGGAACTGGACCGAATGTTAGCCATGGACGTTATCGAAGAGAGTCAGAGCTCCTGGAGCTCTCCAGTGGTTGTCGTGAAAAAATCTAATGGGAAACTGCGACTGTGTCTAGATTCTCGCAAGGTAAATTCTGTTACCAAGAAAGATGCTTATCCACTACCATTGATAGATGGACTCTTAGGTCGCCTCCGGGAAACCAGATATATCTCAAGCTTAGATCTGAAAGACGCATTCTGGCAGATACCACTCGCAGAGTCCGCTCGTGATAAGACTGCATTCACAGTTCCTGGAAGGCCTTTATATCAATTTAAAGTCATGCCGTTTGGTCTTTGCTGAAAATCTATGGATTAAGTATATTCAGAATCAGCAATATCCTGAAGAAGTTGCATTGCTACGAAGGAAGGATGCTGTGCCTCAATCATCACAGATTTTAACATTAAACCCGGTAATGGATGAGGAAGGGATCATTCGACTTGGTAGTCGTTTGGAAAATTCTGATCTAACTTTCAACGAATCTTTTCCTATCATCATTCCGAAGTCAACGCATCTCACAACTATTATTATAGCAGACATGCATCTACGTACATTGCACGGCGGAGTTAACATTGTTTTAACACGATTACGAGATAAATTCTGGATTATAAGCGGTCGTCAAAAAATTAAGGCTGTTATCAACAATTGTACAATATGTAAACGTCTTCGTGGTAAACCTATATCGCAGCCCTTTGCTCCTTTACCGAGGAACAGACTGACTACTACTAGACCTTTTGAAACCACCGGGATTGATTTTGCTGGCCCACTATACGTTCGGATTTCGTCAGATGAAGTCAAAACAAAGAAGGTTTACATTCTTTTATTTACTTGTGCAGTAGTTAGAGCAGTCCACTTGGAATTGGTGTCTGATCTGAGTACTCCTTCTTGCATTTTAGCTCTGCGACGATTTTTTAGTCGTCGGGGGATACCAAAAACAATAATATCTGATAACGCTAAAACATTTAAACGAGCTAGTTTAGAATTCAGGCAGCTTAGTACCAGTGTATGTTCCGAAGAGGTACAAGATTATATTTCAAACCAAGGTGTTGCTTGGGAATTCATAGTTGAACGAGCTGCATGGTGGGGAGGCTTCTGGGAGCGTCTCATCAAGACCGTTAAAGATATTATAAAGGCAACGATTGGACGAGCAGTACTTAGTGTGGATCAACTACAAACATTTCTGGTGGAAGCAGAATCAGTGATAAATGCGCGACCGTTAACGTATGTTAACGAGGATCCCCTTGACTTAACGCCGTTAACGCCGGCTCACTTTTTGACCGGGTCTATTCCTACTGTCATCAGTTTGACGCCTGCCAACGTTAGCGACAGCGATATACGTTTTTTGTGGAGAACACGGCTAAAACTAACAAATTCATTCTCAAAACGTTTTAAAACTGAATATCTTCAGCGTTTAAGATCAGCACATCATACAAATCACAGTTTTTCGTCAAATGTAAGAATTGGAGATGTGGTTATTGTTCATGATGGTTTAACACCGAGAATATTGTGGAAGCTTGCGATGGTCGAGTTCGAGCCTGCCTTCTACGACTTCATAATGGTTCTAGGATGCGGCGGGCGGTCCAGCATCTGTATCCTCTTGAGGTCCTAGACTCATCGCCGGCCGGAGGATGTTAAAAAAGAAGAGCATACTGAAATTCAGCAGTCGTTTATAGTATCTCTTATTGCACTCATTACTATGTCTGTATGCATTTATTCTCTTTAACACATATTTGTAGCAGCCTCATAGGCTTAACTGAGTTTTTGTACGATCAGTCCGCTTTTAAATCGCGCAGAGCCCTGAACTAGAATTGTAATGAGAATAGAATAAAGTGATAAAAATTAACGCTCATCTTTTAATTCTAACGCCTATCTAACTCCTGGTGATCCAGTTAACTTAATAATTTTAACAAGAACATTGATACAGTCAACATGAGCTAGGAGCTAAAAATGTTAGAATTAAAGAAAAAATGTATATATAAACAATAATGCATAAAAATAACAAATTAACAAAAAACGCATTAGAATTAAATATAAACAGAAAATAGAATATGTATAAAAGATAAAAAAATAAATAGAAGAAGTACCTACTAACTAACAGTAGAAGAAACTGAATATACAGTTGGAAGATAAGTAAAATAAAAAAAAATAAAAAAAAACGGGCAGCAAAATAAAAGTAAAATACATTAGAATTAAAAATTAATAAAAATATAGTAAGATACTAAAACTAGAGAAAACATGTCTTAAAAGTAAAAATAAATAAATAAATAAATAAAGGACTAAAGTAATAAACTAAAGTAGCACTAGTAAGCTATTAATAAATATAAGGTACCGGAAAAATAGCTTAAAGCAAAAACAAAAAGTGTTAAGATATAAGGTAACCGTACAAATAAAGAATTACACTAAAATTAAAAAAAAAGTATAATACAAGAAGAAAGAATGTAAGAAAGAGAAGAAAAGTTTACTAGGCTACAACAAAATTTTGATTTCGCATGATAGATACTACTAGAGTTACAATATTATAATATATTTTTATAGTAGTTAGATAGTAACCTAAAGAAAGAAAGGTAAGATACTTTTAAATAAAAGAGAAAAAAATATTTTGTAAGCCCACACCGCACCGACCGAGATCCGAGCCGCCAAAATAGCACCCACAACAACTTCCCCTGAGAATTATTCCTCTTCAAAGAATAACTCTCTTTTTCTCGGGGGAAGGATTGTTATGTACCTAAAAAGCATAAAAGAGGAATAACATGTAAGATAAATATATAAATTATAAATTTTCAGTAGGCTAATCATGCTTAAAAACATGATGAGCTTATCTATTCAATCAGTGAAATAAATTGCGTCAGCAATTTTCTACACATTCCATGATTTAAAACAAAATTTGCCAGTAGAAATAATTACTTTAAAAAAATAAAGCAAAAAGAAAATCGTACCTTCAGTACGATTTGTCGTGAAAATTACAATATGTAACGTACATACATATCACAAAAAAAAGCTTTCACGATAAGAAGTGCGCGCCGTGAAAATACATTATATGTATACGCGCGCCGCAATTGCAAGCGACGGGACGGTGGCTGATGTTTATAGAAACATCATGTTACAGTTTTTTTTCAAGCCACCGTCCAACGAAAAATATTCTGGACTTGTTTAATCAAGTCCAGAATAAATGAACATTTTTCCAGGGTAGAAATGCAACTATGCATTTTCTACCCTGAACGAGGGCTCTTGATCGCGGCGAAAGTGATCAAGAACCGAGTTGAACTTTTAGCTTGGATAACGGCGGTTCAAGAGTTGATGTTTTAACTTGAGCGAGTGGTTACCAAAATTTGATTAACGGCGGTTCGCGGTCGAGTTTTAAAAAACTAGAGCGGGTTGATTATGGATTTCCGCACGGTCACCTCGGTAGAAGTTGTAATTCGGCGAATTAGATTGTCGTGAAGAAAGTCAAAGAAAAAATGATGAAATAAAATAAATAGTTAATAATTAGAAACCGGGAGTTCAGAGTAACAAGTAAAAAAGCTAGAATTGGTCTAAGACCAATTCTTAGGATACCCTAGATGAATGCCCGTATTAAATTTCGTATGGTCACCGATCTATTCAAGTATTGATTTTGAAGTTGTTTTTCGCATATATTTCTAGAACGGTTTGTCGCACAGACAAAATGATTATAACCAATTTTATAGGATTTCGTATTCTGCAGAAGTCTTTAGTACCATAAAAATGTCTTGGACTGATCGTTTTCAAAGTATACGTAAAAAACCGAAATTTTTATATGGCAACACCAAGAAAGAGTTGCCCGATTTAGTCCAGTTTTGACATTTTATTTGCTAATGTAGTAAAAACATCATGTGCGAAATTTCAGCTCTCTAAGTCGACGCGTTCTCAGGCATTGTCCAAATATATAGCGGAAAACGAAATTTTTATATGGCAACCCCACGAAGGAGTTGCCCGATTTGGCTCATTTTCGAACCTAATTTTAATTTTTTTTTTAAAGTCTGTATACAAAATTTCAGCTCTCTAAGTGTACGCGTTCTCAAGTTATCGTGCGCACAGACGGACGGACGGACGGACGGACGGACGGACATGCAAAAATCGAAATAACTTTTAATATTATGAATGGGTGTCCAATCCATTTTTCTCTACCATCATTATTTCGAGGTGTTACAAACGGAATGACAAACTTAGTATACCCCTATGATTTCATCTAGGGTATAAAAAAGGAAGAAGGTATTAGATTTGTTGTTTTAGTGATTCAAAAAAATGAGCGGCGGTTCGGCGGTGAGATTACTAAGGTTTTTCAAACAAAGCGTAATAATAAGTATTGAATAAGGAAGAAACTGAAAAGTTGTAAAAAAAAAATAATACAAAGAATTTGTTAGAATAGAAGTGACCAATAAGAACCTAAAAGTATATTTATTTGGAGTATATATCACGGTTATTATGTACGGTTCCCATACGTTTACCAATTTTTATGGTGGTATTCACATCACTTGGTATTGCGATTACCTGATAAGGTCCTATCAAGAATTGCGAAAGCTTACATTTCCTGCTTTCGTTTTTAACGAGGACCTTGTCTCCTATGTGCCCAGTTAGGGGCGGTGCGAATGCAGCGGTTCGTAGGTATTGGTCCCATGTTTTTGGATTTTCATCTACGATTGTTCGCAGGTATTCTATTAGCGGTCAATGTGCATGCTCTAGTGCTCCATTAGACTGTGGGTGGTATGCTGAAGCTTGTAACCTCTTTACCTTAAGAAGCTTACGTATCCTTTTGAATAATTCTCTCAGGAAATTTGTTCCTTGATCCATGAGTATTCTTTTGGGTATGCGATTGTGCGTAATAATTTCATCAAAGAAAACTTGCGCTACTGTGACTGCTTCTGTATTAGGTATTGCATACCAGTCGACAAATTTTGTTAAATTATCTTAGAAAGTCAAGATGTATTTGTTCCCTGATGTGGTCTCTTCTAATTGACCTACAATATCGAGATAAACTTTGTCGAAGGGCTGCTCTGCGATGTCCGTGATAACCATCGGCATTTTATATTGTGGAAATGCTTTTAAGGTCTGGCACTTTGGGCATTTTTGTACTTACTTTTTGATCAAGCGATGTGGGGTCTTGTATATTTGCCTCTGGGGGCTGAATTTCGTTTTGATCCACTTACGTGTGCGCTTCTGTTTCCGTGCTGGAGCTATTTGTAGTCTCTCGAGCCTTTTGTTTCTGAGCGCGAGTCACGACGAAACAATGAGCTGATTTCTTTTTCTTATTATTATTTGTGGAATCGTCTTCCTCCATAACTGAGTCCATCGCGTGGTGGACTAGGGCTTTTACTTTTAAGGTATCTGTTAGAAATAGACTGGATAAAGGATTACAAGGATTTTCAAATGAAACACTCAGAGTTTTTGAATTGAACAAATTAAATTTATTGCTCGAAGCCGAGTTCTTTACATGGAGAAATATCACTGCTAACTGAACAGATCAGAAGAAATATTTTGCACAAGTGTTAATGCATTTTAGATAAGAGAACAATAGATTGGAATGTAACTGAATTTACAAATGATTCAATAGAGCCAGACTAGTTTTGAACAATTTATACGTAATTACTTATGTACATATATACAATGAATTTTAGAATTTATGCCGATGAGCTTGATGATGATGATTTAGGACCGCTCTCAGATTAGACATTCCGCCCGCCTCGTTGCAAACGAAAGTAGATAGCAAGACAGGAGTAGGGTACGCCCGCCATGAGGTCTTCATATTTAGGTCAAGAATTGATGAGTGTCTTTTCTAGAAGTAAAAATAGATATGAGACTAAGATTGTGGAAGAATGCATAGTTTATTGATGTGCCGCTTAATTTGACCATTTTTATGTTTCAGCATGACGACTCGAGTGATATTGTCTGTTCCGGGATAGATTTCTATTACCCTTGCTAGCATCCATTAGCAAGGTGGTAAGTGGTCATCCTTGATTAGAACAAGATCATTAAGTTTTATAGTTGGCTGTCTTTCACTCCATTTTCGCCTTTGTTGAAGATGATGGAGGTATTCTTTGTGCCACCGCTCCCAAAAGTGCTCCAGCATAGCTTGCACTAGTTTCCTACGAGAAAGACTAGTTAGTGAACAGTCAAGAATGGATGGTCCTGGTACTGTCAATGGCGCACCACCCATTAAGCAATGTCCTGGTGTAAGCACAGCCAGATCCTCAGGATCATCAGTGAGAGGACATAACGGTCTTGAGTTGAGGCAAGCCTCAACTTGAGCTAGAAGAGTTGTCATTTCTTCAATAGTTAAAATGGTAGGTCCTATGATGCGACGAAGGTGGTGCTTCATTGATTTAACCCCCGCCTCCCAAAGTCCGCCAACATGGTCTTGAAATAGAGCATCACGAATAGGTTGTTCAAAAAATTGTAGGGCTTCTTGAAACTCCTTAGTAAGTGAAGTCGCAGCACCAACAAAGTTTGTTCCGTTGTCACTGTAAATATGACTGCATCGACCTCGACGTGCCATGAAACGACGTAATGCAGCAATAAATGCTTCCGAAGTGAGTTGTGTTACTAACTCAATGTGGATTGCCCTAGTTGAAAAGCATATAAATACAGCTATGTAAGCTTTAAAGGACTTGACCCCTCTAGATTTCAAGGGTGTAACGCTGAATGGTCCTGCATAATCAACTCCGGTGTTATCAAAAGGTTTTGAAGGAGTGATTCTAGATGCTGGAAGATCAGCATGATTTGATTATGGTTGTGTGCTCGATAGCGAATGCATCTTACGCATTGATGAATGTAGGAACGTACCTTGTTCCTGGCGTTGATAATCCAGTACTTTGTTCTTATATACTGCAACGTTAGTTGAGCTCCACCATGCAAGGTTTTCCTATGCGCCTCTTGAATTAGAAGTGTCGTGAAATAAGTATCTGAAGGAAGTATAATAGGATGAGCCTCAGAGTATGAGATAAATGCATGTTGTAGTCGTCCTCCAACACGTAATACTTGGTTAAAATCAAGCATAGGGTTAAGCGACAAAAGTTTGCTTTTACGTGGTACAGGAAGCCCTGCAGTTATCTTTCGAATTTCGTCTGAGAAAGCTAGATTTTGGATGTGTTTAATCCAAAAGGTTAGTGCTTTGTCACAGTCGGTCGGTGAAAGAGCAGAACTGGTTGGCCAAAGACTTAATTTGCAATTGTGGATAAATATTAAACACCATGCTGTAACGTTCAGTAATTTTTGTAAGGATGAATATTTTGTCAGAAGATCCCATGGTTGTGCTATTTGAGTAGCATTACTTAATACCTTTTCGTTTCTTTCTGGCACCTCATCAGAAGTTGTCTTTGCTGTTTCTGTGGGCCATTTTGTAGAGTGCAAAGCAAGCCAGTTAGGTCCATTTCACCATAAAGAAAATGTTTTTAGTTCCTGTGGCCTTAAACCTCGCATAGTACAGTCAGCCGGATTGTCGTGTGTACAAATGAAACGCCAATTAGCTTCTGGTAATATCGTTTGAATCTCAGAAACTCGATTTGCTATGAAAGTTTTCCATTGAGCTGGATGTCCCTTTAACCATGCCAAAACAATAGTAGAATCTGTCCATAAATAAACTGGAACAGAATCAAGTTTCATTGAGTCTAATACTGATTTCAATAATCTTGCGAGCAATGCAGCTCCACAAAGTTCTAATCGGGGGAGTGAGATTGTTTTTAATGGTGCTACTTTTGTTTTGCAGGCAATCAGGCTTATCTGGGCGCAATCTATGTTGTGTAGAATTCGAAGATATATAACAGCTGAATAAGCTAGGGTGGACGCGTCACTAAACCCATGAATCTCAATAGGAGTTTCTTTGTTGGGAGTCCCAAGCCAGCGGTTAATGCGAATGCCCTCTAAGTCTTTGAGATCAGTTTTGTACTTTGTCCATTCTGAGTAGAGATCTGCAGGTAAATCATCATCCCAATCGAGTTTCGCTAGCCAAAGCTTCTGTAGGAATATTTTGCCAACTACGACTACTGGAGCTAGCCAGCCCAAAGGATCGAATAGTTTGCTAATGTCCGATAAGATAGCTCTCTTTGAACAAGTGTTCTGGCGAGTGTTAAGTTGAACCGTAAAGCGAAAAACATCTGTACTCGGTTGCCAATAAATGCCTAAAGCTTTAACTTCAGTATCATAGAAAACTCGCAGACAAGTAGAAAGCTCCCTCTCTTCCTCAGGAATCGACATAAGAAGCTCTTCGTGATTTGAACACCATTTGCGAAGGTTGAGTCCCCCAGACTGTAAAAGTCTGTTAAGTTCGATCCTAGCTTATTTAGCTGCACAGATGTCGTAGGCTCCAAATAAAACAGAAATGATTTAGAAGAATATCTGATCCAAGTGGATTATTCTTTTGTTGATCATATGCTAACTGGTTTAATGTACGACAGGCTAGAAATGGAGCTGAAGATGTTCCATAGGTGACTGTTACTAGCTTATAATCTTTAATCGTTGAACAGTCACTTGATCGCCAAACAATGCGTTGAAAATTTGTGTCGGCGTCATCAATAAGTACCTGCCGATACATTTTTTCGATATCTGCCGTATAAACAAATGGATACATTCGCCATCTTAGAATGATAGTTGAAAGATCCTGTTGCACCTTTGGACCTATGTGTAAGCAATCGTTCAATGAAGTTCCTGTAACTGATCGGTAGGAGCCATTGAAAACAACACGCAACTGTGTACTGGTACTACTAGGCTTGACCACCCCGTGATGAGGTAAGTAATAGTGTGTATATGGTATACTCATCTCTTCATCAGCTACTGGTTTCATATGACCAAGTTTTAAGTATTCTTCCATGAATGTTGTGTACTGGATGCGAAGATCAGGGGTTTTTGAGAATTGTTTCTCCATACGTATCAGCGCAGCTACTGCTCCGTGACGTGTGGCACCAAGGTTTGGATGATTAGCTTTAAACGGTAAACGTACTATGTATCTGCCACTAGAGTTTCGTTTAACTGTTTGTTGAAAGGTGTTTTCACATTCAATTTCCTCTGGAGTCGAGGTAGCCTTGGAAGGCAGTTCCTCTATCTCCCAGAATCGTCGTAAAATGGAGTTTACATCATCTCCAAGTCGTAGATGAAACGCAATAGAAGATACACAATGTTGAGTGTCTACGGAGTTACACGGTCCTGACAGGATCCAGCCCAAATATGTACGCTGTGCAATGGGAGTACCTGGAAGACCACGACGTATACCATCTAAGATTAATTGTGCATATAAGTCGGCTCCTATTATCATGTCAATTGGCGAGGGTATAGCAAAATTAGGATCTGCAAGCTCTAGACCTTTTATGTGAGTCCAATATTCAGCTTTCACTCTTGTAGTTGGAAGAAGTGAGCTCAAATTCGGAAGTACTAAAGCAGACGTATTGAACCATATTGTTTGATCTTTCAAAGGAAGAATGTCAAAATTTCCTTGTGAACTTGCTAAACCAGCCTCACAGCCTCCTATCCCCAATATAGGTATATTTACTCGTCGTCGTGTAAGTTGTAAAGACTGTGCTACTGAATTGGAGATGAATGTAGACTCTGATCCTTGATCCAATAAAGCCCGAATGGATTTAGTTACCCCGTTGTGAGATCGGACTAAGACTTTGGCAGTTGCTAAAAGAATCGAAACCTTGGGGAAAGTCGAATGAGTTGATGTGTGAGCAACAGTAGGTTTATCCTGATACATTTGCAATCTGTTGACTATGGGAGCAGTAGAAGGTTGAAATTCATTCTGCGGAGGATCATTGACTGTGTGACTATATACAGGAGCTGACTGATGTAGCATAGTATGATGAGCTTGTTTACAATGCTTACAGCGTGCTGAAATAGTGCAATGATAGACAGAATGGTCTGCACGTAAACAATTGAAGCAAAGATTCTTTTCTCGTTTTAGCACGAAATGTTGGACAGAAAATTAGCAAATGTTTTCCGCTGCACATCAGGCATCACTTCGCTGGAGTTGTTGAAACATGAGCGCGAGAGGTATATGTAGGGCGTGAAAACGTGAATTTTGGTTTGTTTTAACTTGTATTCAGCTTTATTGCTTCTAAAGTACGAAGTCTATTTTCCAGAAATATCTTCATCGAATGAAAGTTAGGAATGTCTGCAGATAATGACTCTTCCCAATCTCGTCGTGTTTGTGAGTCTAACTTTTGTGCAACTACGTAAACTAACCAGTCATCCCATTGGTGTATAGGTCGACGTAGGTTCTTTAACGCTCCTAAAGCTTGTGTCGTAGTATCTAACAAGCGTTTAATTTCAGAAGAAGATTCAGATGTCATAGTGCGTAAGCTCATGATGGTCGAAATATATGAATTTACTAAGATTCTTGAGTTCTCATAGCGAGTAGTTAAGATACACCAAGCGGAAGCGTAGTTTGCATCCGTAACCGTAATATGTTTTATTAGTTTCTGAGCTTCTATAGACAGAGAGGATTTTAAATAATAAAACTTTTGAACATCTGGCATGCCTTTATTATTATGAATTAGTGAACTATACAAATCGCGAAAAGTAGGCCATTCTAAATAATCCCCATTAAAAGCAGGAATAGATATTTTAGGAAGCTTTGGAATAGTATCCAAGTTCAAAGTTGACTGATCACGACTGCGATTAAGGGATGTCTCTGTGATTTCAAGTTTTAGCTTTCGCAAGCGTCCACGTAATTCTCCTAATGCTTCAGTATAATCGTGTTCGATAGTTGCATAGGTGTCTTTCTTAAAATAATCGTTTTTTAAAAAGTCTAAATCTCCACCATCGTACAAAAGGTCATTATTTTTTACGAATAAATTCCAGTATGAATCAAGCAGTTGTATTCTAGCTTCTAAAAAGTCTATGCTTTGTTTGTCTAAACCGATGGTTTTATCGGTATTGTTAATAAATCTAGAAATTAAACCGCAATGCCGCTCATGTTGGTTTAACAATTTATCCATTGTATAGATATATGTGTATGTGTATGAGCGTATAAATGAGAAAAATAAAGTACTCACCGGCTTTAAATAAAACGATATCTAGTATACTATATACAAACTTTTGTGCATGCAAATCGTTGACTGAAATACTTGCAGAGATGAGTGATGACCTGAATGACCTTTGATGATGATTAAATGTGTGTGTATCCAAAAATCCACTTATTCATATAATTAATTACCGATCACTGTTCACAAATCAGTTTGATTAGTCTGATTGTTAATTGAAAATTTCACAGTACGAATTAACTATGCCAAAAAAAATTCAAGATCGATAGAACACAAGATAGTGCAACTATGGTACGATATGTAAATTACGAATTTTTATCACAGTTAGCAGAATTCACTTTCTTTTATTTTCACGGACACAGAATCCACTGATAAGAATTTGGGTACTGTTTTTTAATATGAAGCAAGTTTCGCGACAACTGCAGTTTCATATACCGAAAGTCCGATAAAAGTTTTGAAACAAAAGACACGATTATTCCTTGAATCCTTGTCGCGAGTCCTTTATCCGGCTCGAAGGACCATGTTAGAAATAGACTGGATAAATGATTACAAGGATTTTCAAATGAAACACTCAGAGTTTTTGAATTGAACAAATTAAATTTATTGCTCGAAGCCGAGTTCTTTACATGGAGAAATATCAATGCAAACTGAACAGATCAGAAGAAATATTTTGCACAAGTGTTAATGAATTTTAGATAAGAGAACAATAGATTGGAATGTAACTGAATTTACAAATGATTCAATAGAGCCAGACTAGTTTTGAACAATTTATACGTAATTACTTATGTACATGTATACAATGAATTTTAGAATTTATGCCGATGAGCTTGATGATGATGATTTAGGACCGCTCTCAGATTAGACAGTATCCTAGATAAACAACTTTTCTTCTTAGAAACTGGCGCTTTCTGGCTGCAGTTTCAAGTTGGTCTCTCTCAACTTGTCGAAGACTTTTCGCAACTTTTCGTTGTGGTTATTTAAGCTTTTTCCATAGATAACGATGTCATCTAGTTAACCAAAACATCAGGCGTTGAAATGTGGCGGGAGCTCCTATGAGCCCGAATGGCTTACCCTTGAACTCGAAGTTCTAGATCTTGTGCTGAAAGTGGTTTTATGTCGATCTTTTTTGTCGACAAGATCTTGGTGATAGCCGTTGGCCAAATCGAGTGTGGTGAAATACCTTGCATGATCTAATTGGTCAAGAATGTCCCCGATTAGGGGTAGTGAAAATGCGTCTTCAATTGTGTTTTTCGTTTAATTTACGAAAGTCGACAACGACGCGCCACCTTTTTTCACCGTCCAGTCCCACTTTCTTGGGGACAACTAGTAGAGGCGAATTCCAAGGACTTTTGCTAGACTGGACTATCCCGCTGTCTAGCATTTCTTTTAGCTGCTCATTGATTACTTTCCGCTGTGTTTCAGGTAAGCGGTAAATTTTTTGATTGATTGGTGCTTGATCTTGCCCCAATGGAATATTATGCGTTATCGCAATTGTATAGGTGAGTTTGTCACGTTTGAGGAAGAAGATATCGTTGTACTCTTCGCAGAGTTCTGATATCTCAATTTTTTCTTCCGCGGTTAAATTGGGGTCTAGGCTGAGCTCTTGTTCTAGCCTAGAAATGCACGGGTATTATTTTGGGCCGTCCTTAGTGTACTAATCCGGGTATAGATATCGTACATGTTGCAGGGTATCTGTTTTTTCAGCTAAACTTACAGTTAATTTATTCTTCCTTTTAAATTTGTTTCCTGAAATTGTATTTAATTTATTGAATTTCTTTTGAGGCTTTATTGTGTTGTAATTTGCATGCTGCAGGGTATTTGCTTCCTGCTTTGCCGACGGCTGAGTTTTGTACACCTGTGCGGTTTTTACCATAGGTTGTGTGGGATACTCATGCTGGTATTGATACTGTCTTTGCATTTGATATTGGAATGCGCGTTCTTTTGTAGTGTTTTTCGTCTGTTAATGGGACTATTATGTAGTCGTTTATTGGATACAGCTGTAATTTTAAACTGTGTATGACTACTTGATGACTGTTAGTGTTGAGAATACTAACCAGCACTAATTCTATTCTAGATGACAGCAAACTATTCGCCAAGAAGACTCCACCGCTTATCTCTTGGGATAAACGGAGCATTTCTTCTTGAGTTTTTAACGGGACTGGGGCAGCAATTTGAGAGCGCGCAGTTATGCAGATTGGTTCCTTAAAGGTAACCAATTGGTGCCTGATTTCGTCGGTCTCATGTTCGCCCAGACAGCTCATATTACATTCCTTGAGCTTTTTCGGAGCTTGGCAGCAAGCTTTTCTCGTTTGAGAAGCCTTGAATACACTGCAGGTGGATAGTTCAGCCTATTTAGACTCTACCTCTTCTGGAAGTGTTCTTACTTCTACTGGTTTTTCAGAATGTAGCTTGTCCGTTTCAAACTCTAATGGCAAAGCAAATTCTTCTGGATTGGCTTCCGTGCGAGGAAACTTTAGTGCCTTATTAGGACCCTCAACGTTACGGTTGGTCGCTAGGAAATCATAACCTAGAAGTCCATCACCGGAAAGGCCGGGCAAGTTCTTTACGACTCCAAACTTCCAGCCAATTTTGTTTTTAAAACCTAAGTTTCCCTGGTAATTTCCTAGCATCTTTCCGGTACCAAATGCGGTCTGAAGTGTACATGCCTTATTGTGGTTAATTGCTTTAAGATCTTTTAATGACCTGTTCTTTATGATACTAACCTCAGCGCCTGTGTCTACTACTAGTTTAATTTGGCCGTTCAGGCCTATGTCTAAAGGAAGCTTTACTGTAGCGACACTGGAATCGGGCTATTGAAGGGACCCCATTTAATTAGATGGGATTTTTGTAGTCGAGTCGGGGAGTTTTGGGTCGACTGTACGTCGTTTCCCTGACTCCTGGCTTCCCACTTTCGCTTTTGCTGGCAGTTATTTACTGCGTGTCCACAACGACCACAAAATTCGCACTTTCTACGTACGTTATATACTATTGAGTTGTTGGGCCCTTGAGGGTCTCTTGGGCGTTGATTTGGAGGTACAGTACTGTTGTGTGGTCTTCGAATACTGTTGTTTCCCCTGCAGTCACGCACGTCATGATTATACATTTTGCAGTTTACACAATAAGGCGTATTTTTTCATTTGAGGCAATCTGCGTATGTGTGACCTTTTATAATAAAAAAATTTCAAGTCGTTTTATTTAAATAGTTATTTTTATTGTTTACATTGAAATTTTTATTTGGTGACCTTGGTTTCTGTTTTACTTTCGGCGTTGTATTTGCCTGTATGAACTGAGTTTGCTGAATGTGACTGTTTGTATATATATATTATTTTGCCACGAAACCTGTGTAAATGGTATGCTGCCTGAGTTATACACAATGTGATTTGCAGGCGGATTCACTGAAAAAAATTGTGCATTATGTGGGATGGGTGCACTTACTGCATGGGGCATTGATTTGTGTACTTAACTATTTGGCTGGAATTGTCCTGGAGGCTGAAGGAATAGAGCACTTTGCTGAAGACTGTCAAGTGCCTTTTGTTTAAGATCATCTACAGTGCCGCCTGCCATTATCAATAGTTACTGACACATATAGGGGTTATTTACGCCAGTTTTCAGTGCGTTCTTGGCAAAGACTCTGCTGCTGCATTACATAGTCCCAGCATTTGTTTTACTCGTGCCGCGAAGGCCGTGAGATTTTCTAGCGGATACTGCCTAGTTGTGATTAGTTTATTTACCAATTCCTGGTAAGTCTCTCTGGGCATGTATATTGTAGCGAAGAGCTTGTCAGTCGAGAGATCCATTTATATCCACTTCTACTTGGATATATGTAGTTATTGCACCCGACACCTCTTGTTACAAAACAATCATGTCCAGAATATACGTGGGTGGCTGCACAGCAATTGCCGCCAGCGATCAGTCGGATCCTTGCCAACCACATCCCTTCAATGCTTGTAAGCTGTGCACGTAGAAATAGCAAACTAGACTGACTAAAAAAAAACATTGCGGATATGACTGCAGACGGACAGAGAGACAGAAAAAAAAACAGAAAAAGTATCTATGGTAGTTTCCTCCTCCTGGTGATACATAGAATCTTAGATGGAAGAAAGTTTAATGGTGAAATGACGTTTTTATGGGTCTGAGTTACATGTAGAAAAACGGTGTATGTGGGGTTAATGACCCGGTGTTTCAGCTGGTTTCAAAGAAAAATCATGCTGCTTTTAATGCATATTTTTTTTATTTCCTCAAAAGAAACCAATACTTCGGTCTCGGGTGTAGACCATTATCAAGGCTAAAATACACAAAGGGAAAAACCATAAATTAATTGATGTTACACACCACAGAAAAAAACAATATGACCAAATGTTACTTAAATACCTGAGGATTAGGTATGCCAAAAAGAAGAAAAAACATCAATGGATAGTTGAAATATCCTCGTCAAGAATAACAATTAAAATATTAAAGTTCTTCAGGAATAAAGCACTATAAGTATATAAAAAGCTAACAAAAAACACATTCCGAAAAAATGGAAACTATCACAATAGATAACAATTAAACGTAAAAGATTAAATAAATAAATAAACTAAATGAGACTAAATAAAGTAATTACATAGATGTTTTACGAAAAAAGACTTGAAAAAACACGGAACTTAAGCAACTACGAGACGTATGGAGAAATATGTGTATCCCGCTAATGAAACCAAAAAAAAATCAGTTTGCGGATGCGTTAATTAAGTGTTTATATTGTGCGTGAATGTACTGCGTGTCAGCCTTAAAATTTGTTGTATTAGGCTTCTTTGATTGTATGTAAAGAGCCTCTATGTTTTTCCTCTTTCTCCAATTCAGCTCTTTATGTAGGATTGTGGGGGCTTCGAAATCGAAAATGTGTGCGTTTTTTATTGCATGCGATAGACAGCCCGTACTATAATTGCACCCGAGACCGAAATATTGGTTTCTTTTGAGGAAATAAAAAAAATATGCATTAAAAGCAGCATGATTTTTCTTTGAAACCAGCTGAAACACCGGGTCATTAACCCCACATACACCGTTTTTCTACATGTAATTCAGACCCATAAAAACGTCATTTCACCATTAAACCACACGCAAGGGGAACATAGCGTGTTTCAAATAATTTCCAAATTTTATATTTATCTACCTTTCTAACTTGTGGAGCACCATAAATTGAAAAATGTATGCAGACACACGGAATCTAAACACACATATAAATTTCTCACACATTAGTGCATCATATGGAGAACACACAGCCAGAGACATGAAACACTACGCAAACATTGTGACCAAATTAGCCAAAAACACTACTAGACTAAAATATCTACTAAGATGTAAACATCAGGGCAGCTTCCCAAAATTCATCGCAGATAAAACCAAGATCTTGGACAGTCTATATTCGCAGAGATATCACCAAAAACAGCAAATCAACAAATTTCGTGACGATATCCTCAGCAGATTTCTTAAAATTGAAATATATATCTGTAATAGATTATTACGGAACCTGCGGAAGGAGAAGAGTACTCTAGCACACACTACTAACACTTCTCCCGCACAACACCTACACATTTTACATGGACTCACAGGATAATAAATATAATAACATAATTTACTCCACCGAAAATAAACTTAATAACAAACATATAAGAGACAATAATCAGAATATTAACAACAGAAATTTTACGATGAACACAGACAGATGTTTGAATCTAACACAACACATAATTCCTCCCGACATGCTCGTCATATTGGGACTAGGACCACAATTTGCTACAAAATTAAAGGCTAATACTAAACAAATTATCAACATCATAGCAGATGTTGAAGATATTATAGATAACAACGATGACGAAGACTGGAAACTTAACACGAGGAATAGCATAACACGCACTTTAACAAAACAAATCCAGAAACCTCCGCATTTCAATCTTCAAGATCGACGAATTAATAAAGCCTTAAAAACAACGCGTAATTTTCTGCTAAACAATAGGAATATACTAATTATTAATAGTGACAAAGGCAACCGCACAATCATTATAGAAAGACAGCAATATGAGCAAAAAATGAATGAACATCTCAATGATATAAACGCATATGAAGTCACCCTCCACCACAATAGCGCGGACCTAATTAAACAACTCATACATGAAAATAATGCAATAATATCGGAATTACACACCAAGAAATACATAACTAAACCAGACCTCGCAAAACTTACAATATCGCATGCTATCCCACCACGTATTTATGGAACGATTAAAGCACATAAGCAGAACCATCCAATCCGACCTATTGTTACCACACGAGACACACCGGCTTACGCCCTGTCAGCATTCATTAACACAATACTGGCAAAAATTCGTGACACCACGAAATATAATGTAACAAACTCCTACACTTTCAAAGAATTCATTGACAACACTGATATCTCAACTAACGATCGCATAATATCGTTTGATGTAACGCAACTATACACAAACATCCCGCATGATCAGGCCATCAAGAGTGTGTTAAAAAGATGGCCCATGATAAAACAAGTCACACGCATCTCCAAATGCATGTTTATTAAAACCTTAAAATTCTGCGTTTTGGAAAATAATTTTTTCATGTACCAGGGAGCGTTCTACAAACAAAAGCATGGACTGGCCATGGGCAGCAGCCTATCAGGCGTTTTAGCAGAATTCGTTTTGGATGATCTACTTGACGACATCATATCCGACCTACCTCACAAACCGTCATTCATAAAAGAATATGTGGATGACATTATTACAGTGTTACCCACTCATACCATAGATGAGACACTAAGAATTTTCAATAGCAAGCACCCTCGCATACAATTTACTATTGAAAAGGAAAATGTCACCTCGAACAGTATCCCTTTCCTGGATATGAGGCTATACAGAACAAAAAACAAAATCCTGACGGATTGGTACAGCAAACCCATGGCATCGGGGCGATTATTAAATTTCCTATCAGCACACCCCCACAAAATGAAATATAATGTAGCGCTTTCTTTTGCTAAAAGAGTAATTGCTCAGAGCGATGCCAAGTTCCACATTAACAATTATAACCGGATACATTGGATTTTGTCCTCGAACAACTACCCTAACAGCATTATAAACAAAATCATTAAACATAATAAGCACGCTCCTCCCAATAATAATACAACAACTGATAACATACGCAACCAAAACACACAAATTCCTATATACAAAAAACTCACATACATACCACACATTAGCAACAAAAACATTCCAGCCCTACAAAATAATAACACTAACATTAGACTGGGACTCCAGTCTCAAAACAAATTAAGATCATCTCTTTATACAGACACAAAAACGAAAATTGCTAAACCAATAAAGGGTGCTATATATGAAGTAAAATGCCAAACGAATAACTGCAGACAGATCTACATCGGAGAAACAGGTAGAGACATTAACATACGCATGCGTGAACACATGAATGATTACAATAGAATATCCAAACTCACAAATAATCACAATCAACAACGAAAGGATGAACGCAATTATAGTACGGGCTGTCTATCGCATGCAATAAAAAACGCACACATTTTCGATTTCGAAGCCCCCACAATCCTACATAAAGAGCTGAATTGGAGAAAGAGGAAAAACATAGAGGCTCTTTACATACAATCAAAGAAGCCTAATACAACAAATTTTAAGGCTGACACGCAGTACATTCACGCACAATATAAACACTTAATTAACGCATGTGCAAACTGAATTTTTTTGGTTTCATTAGCGGGATACACATATTTCTCCATACGTCTCGTAGTTGCTTAAGTTCCGTGTTTTTTCAAGTCCTTTTTCGTAAATCATCTATGTAATTACTTTATTTAGTCTCATTTAGTTTATTTATTTATTTAATCTTTTACGTTTAATTGATAGTTTCCATTTTTTCGGAATGTGTTTTTTGTTAGCTTTTTATATACTTATAGTGCTTTATTCCTGAAGAACTTTAATATTTTAATTGTTATTCTTGACGAGGATATTTCAACTATCCATTGATGTTTTTTCTTCTTTTTGACATACCTAATCCTCAGGTATTTAAGTAACATTTGGTCATATTGTTTTTTTCTGTCGTGTGTAACCTCAATTAATTTATGGTTTTTCCCTTTGTGTATTTTAGCCTTGATAATGGTCTACACCCGAGACCGAAATATTGGTTTCTTTTCAGGAAATAAACAAAAAAATGCATTAAAAGTAGCATGATTTTTCTTTGAAACCAGCTGAAACACCGGGTCATTAACCCCACATACACCGTTTTTCTACAGGAAGAAAGTTTATTTAATTTGAGGTTATTAAGCAAAAAAAAAAACAATAGCGAAAACATCGTCAACGCAGGACTTTGATATTTACACCCGGAGAAGGTTCAACGCCGGAGTAAGAAGCGAGGAGAGAGAGAGTGCGAGTGAAAGTCTCTAACGATGGTGAGACTCAAGCTTTGGGTACCATTTGACCCAGACGCCCCCATCCACCCTGGCTATGCCTCCAAAGCCATAATAATATGCTAAGCCCCATTTGAAGAATGTGTGTGTGTTACGTTATGATGCCCACCATGCAATCTGCCATCCTCCACCCCTCAGGAAGCAGGGCCTAGCCGCTCATCTCCATTCTTTTGCCGGACGGTGAAACAAAATGCGGAACAAGTTCGGGGATGCATCACAAGACGGATACGCATTCCATTCGATTTCCTTCTTCTGTAATAACCTTTGAACCCTCACCTTTACAAATGTTTACTTAATTAATGCTTGAAACATATAAAGCTTACTTACTTATCGTATATAATAAAGCTAGGATAACACCCTAATAGCTGGCTTAATATTAAAGAGGATATTCTAGCTGGAGCTTACTTAACTATGACCATCACTGATAACTAGGAAATAAATGAAAATAAAACAAAGATCGGTAGTACTTGACTACTCACGAAAACTGGGGATCAGTTATAATCGTAGTTAGCAAGGAAAGAAAACGTGAATATAAAAGAAACACAAATTGGACCTAAATAATTAACCTGACAGTAGAAAGGAAAAAAAACTCTAGACTTACTAAACCATGCGCAGCCTTGTCAAATCTTGGTTATCAGAGTGGAATCCCTCGCTGGCTGGGTAGAAGATGTTGAGGGTGCACCATTTTGTAACTCGTGACTGCCCCTGCTCCCACTGAACCGGCACCTGTGTCCTAGATATTTCATTCCGCTTGGTCGATTGGGCTCATTGGCCTCTTTTTTTTTTATTTAATTTTTTTTTTTATATATATATTTCACTAAACACTTTTCTCTTCTGCGTGTACCTAACAGTACAATCTATTTGTCTATTCCGCATCCGTAATAGTGTAAACGTTCAAAAGGTGATTATTAATCATTGCTCTAAACTGAATTAGACTCTAACGTATCCTCTTTCAACCACCGCAAGTTCTCGCCTAGAGAGATCATAAACGTCTAGCGGTTGAATTGCCACTCGGCAATTCAAATCCAGCCAGGTGAGCACTTTTCACGGAAAAAAAAATACAGAATCTTCTGAATAATTACAAAATTTTCTTATATTTTCAGCTGGAAATAAGTTTACTGACACTTCCAATGCAATCAGGTGAGCACTTTGCAGGAAAAAAAGAGATACAGACTCTTCTGAATAATAATAAAATTTCCTGATATTTTCAGCAGGAAATAAGTTCACTGACAACTCCAATGCATTCAGGTCAGCGATTTGCACAAAATGATATAGAATCTTCTGAATAATAATAAAACTTCCTTATATTTTCAGCAGAATATAAGTTCACTGACACTTCCAATGCGATCGGGTGAGCGCTTTGCACAAAATGATATAGAATCTTCTGAATAATAATAAAACTTCCATATATTTTCAGCAGGAACTAAGTTCACTGACACTTTCAATGCAATCAAGTGAGCACTTTGCACAAAAAGATGTAAAATCTTGTGAATAATAATAAAATTTCCTTATATTTTCAGCAGAAAATAAGTTCACTGACACTTCCAATGCAATCACGTGAGCGATTTGCACAAAAAGATATAGAATCTTCTGAATAATAATAAAACTTCCTTATATTTTCAGCAGGAAATAAGTTCACTGACACATTCAATGCAATCCGGTGAGCACATTGCACAAAAAGATATAGAATCTTCTGAATAATAATAAAATATCCTTATATTTTCAGCAGGAAATAAGTTCACTGACACTTTCAATGCAATCACGTGAGCACTTTGCACAAAAAGATATAGAATCTTCTGAATAATAATAAAATTTCCTTAAATTTTCAGCAGGAAATAAGTTCACTGAAACTTCCAATGCAATCAGGTGAGCACTTTGCACAAAAGGATATATAATTTTCCGAATGGTAAACCAATTTCCTTATTCGTATTTTTTCTTCCACTGCTTTTAAGAATTTGTACGAAAGGTTTTTAATTCGTGCGCGTTCTGCACGAATTAAAGTTTTGCGTTTAGGGTATTAATTTAACTGAAAGTTCTCCTTGCGTTTTCTTCTTTTCAGGTTTCCTGCATTTTTTAACAGAGGGCTACTTCTTAAACTTTTTCCACCCCTTTTCAGGTACATTGGGAAAATGATGGGGGGAGGGGAGTTTCTGTACAGGAGGTAGAGTAGCCGAACAAAATAAAATAAAAAGAAAACGAGGTGGGGATGGAAGAGGGTAGCGTAAGCGGTATACGCTACAGCGTGAGGACGACCCACGGAGATGAGAGTCTCAAGCCGGACTTTGACACGAGGCATAGGCCAGGATATGCACTAAAACAAAATAGGTTCACCCACGACGGGCCAAACATGGGGCGACTCACAGGAATCTCAATCGGAGCATGCGCTAACCCCTGGGTTGCTGAGAAACAAAATCCCATCTGCGACCGTGATCCTAGTTCGCCTTGGACGAGGGAGGACTTATCTATAGATGGACGTCGTCTATCAACTCATCTCGACCAATGAGCTGGCCAGGAACAGGTGCAGCGTACGATTTATTGGGTATGTGAAAGTCAGGCTCGAGACTACGAATGAGTCGGTGAAACGGTACTACTTATCGTTCTGTGTTCTGCTGAATCCGGGCGCAGCACCCTGGAAACCCCCAGTCCTAAGCAAGGAAATCGCTTCGTAACAGATAGAATTCATCTATCAACTAACTCAGGACGACGGAAATCCCGCGAGGAGCAGCAAGCCGGTTCAAGCTCCAAGGAAATTGAAGAAGGGACATGAAGGTGAAATCCTTCGGATGAAGGCTAACCCAGAAGGGGTCAATAGAGAAGACTTAGACCATCTAAACTTGATAGTTTAGAGATAATATACGACAAAAACTACACTCCGCAGAGACTACATCCGCACTCGCTGACGCTGGGACACCCTTTTATTGGAAGAAAATTGAAGAAAGGACAGGAAGGTCAAATCCATTGGATGAAGGCCAACCCAGATGTGGTGAGTAGAGAAGACTGAACCCATCTAAACTTGATAATTTAGAGATAATATACTATAAAAACTACACTCCGCAGAAACTACATTCGCACTCGCTGACGCAGGGACACGCTATTATTGGCAGAAAATGGAAGAAAGGGCAGGAAAGTAAAAGTAAAAAGAAGCGGCTAGTAGCAACGTGAAAGAGGTTTATCAACCACCAATGAAAAAGAAGTAGGAGGGTTTGCGATAACCTGTAGTTCGCAAGTAATGCTTGCCGGATGCCTTTTTAGGGCTACCACGGTCTATACGATTTGGTCAAGACGTGATATCCTGAGCATGGAAAATTCCGATTGGGAGACCCTTATCATTCTGCAGACGGTATGAAACTCTCCCGATTCGTTCTGTGCTTTTATGTACTTAGTTGCCAACTTGGCAACACAGCGATCGACTGCGCTACTTTGCAAAAAGTTTCAAACATACACACTCTATCCAGGTACAAAGGCTCTTTCCCGAATTCGCAAATTGTAACCAGTAGTGTAGCTAGGAGTGTTCTGGCGCACTTTTTCCATACAAAAGTGTCCGGAATATTCCAACTATTTTGGTGGCTCTAGACTGGGGTTCTGGGCTACTGAGGGGGCTTCGGTATAGTGGTATACGTCACAGGGCATGCCTAGGGAATTCCTTTCCTATCGTCTGGCTGACCAGGTGATGACGTCATCTGGTTGCCGATCCCCGTCAGCTGATCAAGCTCTGTCATTGGTGATTTGAAAATTCAAACTGTTTTAATCTACGCCTGCCTGAGGGAATTCCATTCCTGTCGTCTGGCTGACCAGGTGATGACATCATCTGGTTGGCGATCCCCGTCAGCTGATCAAGCTCTGTCATAGCTGATTTGAAAATTCAAACTATTTTAGTCTACGCTTGCCTGAGAATTCCTTCATACCGTCTGGCTGAACAGGGGATGACGTCATCTGGTTGGCTGATCCCCGTAAGCTGTTCAATCTCTTGTCTTAGCTGATTTTTAATAAAATAATGCTGACTTTTGCTGGAATCGAACCGAGAGCGCTTGGTGGTGGTGTTGTGTGAATGTTCTTTAAACTTGCTATATACGCTTAGAGTTGTGGGGAAAGAGACATCAGGACACTTGTGCGAGGCTGGACACACACACACACACACACACACACACGCTACACACACACACGCAAACACACTACGTCATACAAAAATGTTTTCTACCAGGCGATATTCCGTATTGCACCAAGTTATTAAATTAGCAACAACAACAACTAACGTAGGTAGGTATGTTGGCTTAGATAAGAAATTGCCTAATTTTTGATCTTCAGGTGCAACACTCCTAATTTGATTCATTGCATAAACAATTCATACAGCCGTAAAATGTAAACAAAATCGCAGTCGAATAATGTAAACAAAATTCGCACAGACCTGAGTAAAGCAAAAAATTGAACGATTCCCAATTTCTTTAGCTGGAAAAAAACAACAACTGACAAGTTGTCTTAGATGAGTAGTGGAAGTTATAATTGAAAATTTCTTTTGCTGATAAAAAATCAACAACAACTATAACATAAGTTGTTGTCTGTATGTATCTTTTATAAACAAGAGTGATCTTGATATTCGATGTCTAAAAAGAGATCACGGCTGCTTGGGATGGTAAGAATGGAAATTAAAGCCTAGAAAATTTTCGGTGTAGGTATGTGCGTGTACTGAAAAGTGTTATCAGAAATCCACTAAGGGTTATGTTTTTCATGATATTAGCGATCATACCTTTTATGATGTAATTCATATTAGTAATAATTCAAGTCTAGACTATTTTTTTGTAACCATTAACTTAAGAAGTGGTTAAATTAAAATCTTTGATGAGCTATAATATTAATGTAGGATGATGTGGTGACTTAGATGAGTAATGGAAATTGTATCGGTGCAGCCTTGTTAGAAAATTTTTAGTCTTCAAGTGTAATGGGATGACTGGTAATTTTATATCAAACAAATTCGCACAGCCGAGAAAAGTAAACAAGTTGAGCGATTTTTTTTTGTGTCTATTGGAAAGTATTCCACTCAGTAAAAATCTTATCAGCAATGCCGCTTCATATTTATATCCTCTAAAGTATCATCATCCGAAATGGTGTTGTATCAATAGTGCAATAGTAAAAACTGAGGTACAATAAGTTAAATGCTTTGGTGGATGGTATTTAGCGTCACATAATTCTAGTACGATATAGAAGTTTTGGTGAAGACCGTGGCGATGGTCGAGAGTGGTTAGTGTTATTTACTTATTTTTAAATCTTCTGGCAGCAATGATGATAGCTTATCTAAGGATTATGCCATAAAACGGAAGGAATCGATGAATCAGAATTTTATGTGACTGCCTTCAACGTGTTTGGTGAACGAAATGCATCTTTCTTTATTTATTGGTAGGAGATCCACTTTCCCAGGAATGGCTGTAGCTATATCATTAATAATGAAGGGAGGATCATATCCAGATAAATTGTGAAAAATGACTGGAATATGGAGCAGTCTTGATACATGAGATTGCATGAATTGTGCGCTGGCCCTCGGTATTTTCCTCTTAAAAGAATTTATGAAAAAATCAATTGAATTATGATTGTCAGTATTTACCTGTTAAGTGGCAATGGTCCCGAACTCGTTCCTCATCGGCTGCAAACGTTTTTTCACATATATGACAGCAAGTAGTTGCCATATGTGATCGCCGTTCTTCTTTAATCAGGGGTTGCATTGGTCTGATGTTCAGCTTTTCCTGTACAGATATGGATGCAATTTTTTGCTATTCTAATGCAAACCATTGTTGGCAATTCTTGCCTCGATATGCTCTGTAACATGAGAACTTAGCATCATGTTTGCAGTGGAAATAGAATCTCATGCTGTGAACTTCATGCTCCTGGATTCGCTGTGTATTTTGATATTGACTCAAGATCAGCATACACACAAAAGGGGACTCGATTCTTATGGTTATAATTCTTATATTCCAACCATTTCTTTTCCTCTGATGGAAACATAATTCTGCAATCATTTTGCTTCTCGCATTCGGGGGTGTGTGATGCTAGTTTTTCAGCAGACCTAAAGTAGAGCATACATCTCTCACATATATACTTTCTACCATTACGCTTCGAAGTTTGCTTCGATATGAGTCGGGAAAGATCTTTACTCCATCAGAAATGATATCTGCCATCATCAACATCATCATCCATATGATCATCATCCTGATCATAGCCATCTTATAGCATTAAGAGATTTACATGCCGCTCAATCCTGTGTTTCGTAAGTCTAACTGGAACTGTGGTGAGGAAATTCTGTAGGATGAATACGTTAATTGATAAATCGTTCTAGTCTTCAAAATGTGTAATTTACTTAAGTGTCATAGGAAATATTATCCCATTTAAATTAAGTACAGTTGAATAATGTGGATATGATGAGGTCCTATCGGAGCTGACAGTTGTAGGATATAGCGCTGTAGTGACGGCCCACGCGAAGCAAGCTTCATCATTATTCTTCAAATTGATGCAAGCTTTCTTTCATGCAATCTCCTTTGGTAAGGGTATATACGAAGATCCTCGGAGCTGTTCAAACTTGTTGATGTGTACTGCTAGATGTATTATAGAGTGCAGTGCCCAGCCACTGTCTTTTTCCTGGAACTCTTCTAGCTGAGTGTTAATTGGAGCCATAATGTTTGATTTAAACCACTCCTCTAAATTATCATCTGCACTATTTGAAGCAGTTCTCGCTGGGAAATATTTAATGTCTTTTATAATTTCATTGTCACCAGTTTCTTTAACAAAGTCACCGCAAAACATTGTAGAAACTGTAATATTAAAATAATGTTTTAAGGTATTCTTAACACGTCGAGTAAATAATTTAGCAGCGTCTTGCATAAATAGCTTCGGCTCGATATGTCTTAAATTTGCAATAACACCTTGTCGCATTCTGTCTGCGAATGTTGTGTTTACTTCCTCCCACTTTACAAAATCACTTCTTCTTACGCGAGTAAATCCTCCACCTCGACGGGGAGTTCTCAATAGTGCTTTCAATGATTTAATTTGCTGGAGACAGCTCTCCTAGCACTCGTATTGCACTTCCGAAATGCAACTTGAAATTTATGCATGTTTCTATTACACTTTTTAACAATATAGCCTTTATTCACTGAATTTTTTAAACACTCCATCCCATCGTTTCGCAAATTTTCAATTATTTGAAAACTTTTATTTACTAACACCGAAGACATTTTTATTTTTTATGTACGATCACTGAGACTCACTAAAACTGACTGACGCTCCCCAAGAGTTTGCTTGGGCTTTTATTGCAACAGTTTGTAAACATGCCCGATCCTGCTGTTGCACTTTTTTCCCGCGACGGAGTGTGTTTCATGGCTTGCAATGCTTTCGTGGGAAGATTTAAAAATAAGCAAATAACACTAACCACTCTCGACCATCGCCACGGTCCTCACCAAAGCTTCTATATCCTACTAGAATTATGCGACACTAAATACCATCCACCAAAGCTTTTAACTTATATTACCTCGGTCTTCACTATTGCACTATTGATACAACACCATTTCTGATGATGATACTTTAGAGGATATAGATATGAAGCGGCATTGCTGATAAGATTTTTACTGAGCGGAAGACTTTCCCATAGACACAAAAAAAATCGCTCAACTTGTTTACTTTTCTCAGCTGTGCGAGTTTGTTTGATATAAAATTACCAGTCATCCCATTACACTTGAAGACTAAAACTTTTCTAACAAGGCTGCACCGATACAATTTTCATTACTCATATAAATCACCTACGTTAATATTATAACTCATCAAAAATTTTAATTTAACCAATTCTCAAGTTAATACTTACAAAAAATAGCCTAGACTTGAATTATTAATAATATGAAATACATCACAAAAGGTATGATCGCTAATATCTTGAAAACCATAGCCCGTAGAGGATTTTTGATAACACTTTTCAGTACACGAACACCCCTACACCGAAAATTTTCTTGGCTTTAATTTCCATTCTTACCCTCCCAAGCAGCCGAGATATCTCTTTAGACATCGAATATCATGATCACTCTTGTTTATAAAAGATACACTTACGTTATAGTTGTTGTTGATTTTTTATCAGCAAAAGAAATTTTCAATTATAACTTCCACTACTCATCTAAGACAACTTGTCAGTTGTTGTTTTTTTCCAGCTAAAGAAATTGGGAATCGTTCAATTTTTTTGCTTTACTCAGGTCTGTGCGAATTTTGTTTACATTATTTGACTGCGATTTTGTTTACATTTTACGGCTGTATGAATTGTTTATGCAATGAATCAAATTAGAAGTATTGCACCTGAAGATCAAAAATTAGGCAATTTCTTATCTAAGCCAACATACCTACCTACGTTAGTTGTTGTTGTTGCTAATTTAATAACTTGGTGCAATACGGAATATCGCCTGGTAGAAAACCTTTTTGTATGACGTATTGTGTGTGTGTGTGTGTGTGTGTGTGAGTATGTGTGTGTGTCTGCGCGTGTGTGTGTGTGCGCACGCGTGTGTGTGTGGGGGGGGTGTATGTGGGGGATGTATGTGTGTGTGTGTCCAGCCTCGCACAGGTGTCCTTATGTCTCTGCCCCCACAACTCTAAGCGTATATAGCAAGTTTAAAGAACATTCACACAACACCTCCATGGCCTGATGGTAGAGCGCCTCGGATTTTACAAAACCAAGCGTTCTCGGTTCGATTCCAGCAAAAGCCAGCATTCTTTTATTAAAAATCAGCTAAGACAAGAGCTTGAACATCTTACGGGGATTAGCCAACCAGATGACGTCATCCCCTGTTAAGCCAGACGGTATGAAGGAATTCTCAGGCAGGCGTAGACTAAACCAGTTTGAATTTTCAAATATGCTATGCCAGAGCTTGATCAGCTGACGGGAATCGGCAGCAGACGATAGGAAAGGAATTCCCTCAGGCAGGCGTAGACTAAAACAGTTTGAATTTTCAAATCACCTATGACAGAGCTTGATCAGCTGATGGGGATCGGCAACCAGATGACGTCATCACCTGGTCAGCCAGACGATAGGATAAGAATTCCCAGGCACGCCCTCTGACGTATTCCACTAGACCGAAGCCCCCTCAGTGGCCCAGAACCCCAGTCCAGAGCCACCAAAATAGTTGGAGTTTTCCGGACACTTTTTGTATTGATAAAGTGAGCCAGAACTCTCCAAGCTACACTACCGTAACCAGCGGCGTACTTTTGGTACGCCTCCGGGAGACAAAACTGCACTTCATCGCGCAACAGCTGAAGTTTTTGGTTGACAGGTATACACTCGATGGCCCCGTGTTAATCTGCATTTAACTCTTGAAGAAGTTGGTATGACACCCGCTTGTTACTGGATGTTGTCGACCAAAGAGCAGGAAATATGGCGTGCGCTTGGATGACTCATGCACAACGATGCGGATGGCGAAGCCGATCTCGCTCAAATGTTCGTCCCGATTTCGATGCTCTGTACCGACGTAGGCGCGGATCGCTGCCAAGACCGGCTGATTAACATCCTCGGAGTCGTTTGATTGAGTGGAATAAGCTGGTTAAAAGATGTAACGTAACGACCTAATAGTTGAGCGAATATTTTTGCAATGAACTGACTACCATTATCTGAATATACCATTTCTGGAACTCCAAACATTAAGAAGACCTTTTGCTCCAGGAATTTGGCGACCCGTGGGGCTGTGGCCTCTGGCATTGCTTCCAAGAGCACAAACTTAGATCAGTGGTCCAGCACGATGGAGATGTACCTATTAATGCCTCGGGTACGTGGGTGGGGATCTAGAAAGTCACAGAAGATGCATTGCCAAGGCAGATCGGTAGACCGCATCATGCCCAGAGGTGGTCTTGAAGACACATTGGTCGGCTTGATCAGCTCACAAGTTTCACAGGCGTTTGTGAACTGACATACCTCTGATGCCATGCTCGACTAGTAATACTGACCGCGTAGTTTTTCTAGAGTTTTTGTGAAACCGAAGTGTGCTGCCATAAGAGGACTATGCTCTTATTTAATCAAATCTCCTGTGAGACCATCAGGGACCCATAGCTTCCACTTATCCCGCTCCTCTGAGACGTTGTTATTTAGAAACGAGAATGAGATATATACTTTATCACGGCTAATTCGCAAGTTCCGAAAACCGTTTGGATTAGAAGTGATTCGCTGGATCCTCTCAACGTACGATTTTTCTTGGAATGCGGGTGATTTTAGATCAAGTGAGCTAACTTGAACCGGATACGCTAGTTCGTCAGTGTGGTGTTCTACTGCCTTGTCAGCAAACTATCTCGAAAGAGAATCGACCACAACATTGTGTTTGCCTTTACAATATTCAATGTTAAAGTTGAGGGCCTGGAGTTTGGGGCTCCAACGAGCCAGCCGGCCACATAGATTCCGTTGGTTCATGAGCTATTTGAGGGTAGCGTGGTCAGTAATGACCGTAAACTCCAGTCCTTCCATATACGGCCTAAATTCGTTGATACTCAATACGACGGCCAGACACTCTAACTCGGTTATGCTGTAGTTGCGTTGAGCAGCGTTCAGCTTCTGTGACATATAAGCGATGGGATGCTCATCCCCATCCACAGATCGCTGAAACAAGATCCTTCCAACATCTGTAGTGCCGCACTGAATGAAGAAAGGCTTGGAGAAGTCGGGGTTCGCGAGCACTGCTGCGGTCATCAGATACTGCTGCTGGAATTCCAGTTCAGTTTGTTCGTTCCACTCAAAATTGATGTTTTTCTTTAGAAGATCTGTCAGAGGACTAGCGATGGTAGCGAACTGTGGGATGAACCTCCTATACCAGTCACACACTCCGAAGAAGCTTAGTATTTTCTTGACAGTGGTTGGCCTTGGCAAGCTCTGAATAGCAGTGACCCTTTCGGGATCAGCTTGCAAACACCCGTCTCCAACTACAAAGCCAAGATATCTGACTTCTCTCATACAAAACTTGCTTTTCTCCACGTTGATCGTCAGGCCGGCAGCGCGAAGCAACACCGCGACTTCCGCCAGAAGCCTTAGGTGTTCGTCGAACGTGGAGGAAGTAATGAGTAAGTCGTCAAGATGCACAGACCCTCGGTCATGCAGTTAGTGAGGGATGACTTTGCACATCAGCTTGCACATTGTTTGAGGATCATTGCAAGGTCCGAACGGAAGCACGTTTAACTGTTATAAGGGTCTTCCCGGCACTGCGATAGCAGTTTTATCTCTTGATCCCACAGCAAAAGGGAGTTGCCAGAACGCATCCTTCAGATCCATGGCAGAGATAAACTTCGTTTCCTGAAGTCTGCTGAATTATCCTTGTATAAGAGTTTTGGAGTTTAATTTTCGGGCGTCCAGGCAGAGGCGTACTTTGCCGTTAGCCTTCTTAACCAAAGTGACTGGTGACGACCATAAAATTTGACTCTCCTCAATGACGCCTAGCAACAGCATTCGGTCGAGCTAGTCATATAAAGATTTCTGCACTGCCGGAGACACTGAATAAAAACGCTATTTAATGGGTTTCGCCAGACCAATGTCTATCTCATGCTCTTCTAAGGTGGTGAGACCCGAGCGTTGCTGGCTGAATGACGGAAAAGAGGTGATCACCTCCTACAAATGCTGCGAATCGTATTCTGAAAGATCGTGCTGTTGCTAATAAGAAGGTGAAGCTTTTGGCAAGGAGTGAAGCTCACTTACCATGACAGGTCTTAAACCAAACGCACTCCAAAAGTCGATTCCTAGGTACAAGGATTTCTGAAGAGAGGGAACTATGTGTAGTCTCATCATACGCGTCTTTTCGCCATGTTTTACGAGGACTCGTATGTGGCCCAGAACCTTTTGCTGCCGTCCATCAGCGGTCGAAACTCAAGATGGCATGGGGTGGAACGGGATCCCCATCTGTTGCGCGCCTGTTGGGCAACAGGACGAGGGAGTGCTTTTCGTAATCGAGGAAAATCACCTGCCCTTTTCTGGGTTATGTGTAGAAGAAAAAACTATCATTTTTACTCTGTAGGTAGTTCTTTGATTTATTCTGTCCACATTTAACATTTAATTCTCTTATTTGAATACAAACTTAATTCTTTTAATTGTTCTGTTATTAAGAACTTAACACTTTATTCTGTTAATTATTCTACTACTAAGAATACACTCTTAATTCTTTTTACTGAAAATACATACTGTGCTACTACAATATATTGGTTCACTTTTTAGGTTAGCTGATAGATTCCTTACCGTTGGTCGGGGGAATCTTATCAGTAGTTCTTAATTTTTTAAATTATTGAAATTGACTGCCCCGATCGTACAAAATGATCGGAAATTTATACTTTAGGGTTACGCCATCTTCTCATGATCAGTAGCTGAGTATTTCCTATTTACAAGAAACCACGCCCCTTTACTAGGTTTCCAGCGAATCGCAGAAGCAGAAAGACATTTTGAGTTTTCCCCTTCGGGAAATTCTTATAGGAATTAGTGAGTATCTCTTCGATACTCGTTCTTAATTTATGTTTGTTCCTATCAGTTTTCAAGCTTTCCCCACTGAGAACGTTTGACAAGAAAGTTCTTGAGTACTTAATGCTGTCGTAAGACATTCCCCTCCGAGAATGCTTGAAATATTCTCATGTAAACAATTTCATGTATGTACATAGTATCTTAGTGGCCCAGTTTTTGACTGAGGAAGAGAAATTGTTTACTGCAGTCATTTGTTATGAAATTTGATACGCTCGATTGTTTGCAATTGAGCGTTGGTATTTCCTTATGCTAGAGGAAATAGAACATTTGATTGCTTCATGGCACACAATTGGATTTTAATGTTTTGTGTTGCTTCATGACAGCATTTCTGAGATTTTTTCACGGCCGCCTTTTGAATATTCTTGGTTAATTGGCTTGGCCCGTGTTTTAATGTCTTGCATGATACAAATGTGTCCTCTAGGGAAAGTACGTATCCTTTCTTAAAGAAAGTAATGAGTGGCCCTGGTATACTGTTAGTATATAAAAAAAAAAGTGTTTTGGGGGCCGCCACTCATTACACATCTTACCCAGGAAACTCTCCGTTCCAGCCCCGAGCACGCTCACATTTGCACCGCTATCCAATAGACCTCGTATCTTTTGTCCCTGAATGTAGACATTGGCATAAGGCCGAGGATCCCAAGGATCCTGTTCGTCAGACACAATTGTTTCGGCGATGGCGGCCTTTATGACTCTGCGTAGGCTGAGGTACCTGTGAGTGCGTGGGACAGTTCTGGAGAGGAGGGGCACCGGAACCGACGGGAGTTCGCTGACGCAATACGACGCATCATCTATATTGGAGGTGGCGGTTGAAATGCTTTCGCCCGACAAAGTGCAACTACAACTTTTTGAAGGACAGAGTTCCGAGTAGGTGGTGACATTCGACGTGCTTTGAGTGCTGGGGTTCTCTGTCTGAGTGCAGGACTTGGACATTTTTACTTTAAGGCTCTTACCCGGTTTAAGGTAAACTCCGGGATCAAAGTTTTTGAGTTTTGGGAATACTGTAGCATCAGTGATAGCTTTACGCCGTGGAGTTAGCGGTAGCGATCGGGCTCTGTGTTGGTAGCCGCTACTTCTGTCGTGCACCTGAAGGTTTGGCCTGGAGTCGACTTCGGGAAATTTTGTAATTGTTGACACGTTATACATGATTTGACGTAACCTTCGATTTTTTATCCAAATTTTTAAAGTAAATAAAACTTCTAGCAACCATTTTCATTTTTGTTATACCTAAATGATCTGAGTGGATAAGCTTCAGAGTTTCCTCATGTAGACTGTCGGGTATAACTAATCTATTTCCATAAAATAAACACCCGTCTTGTGTTGACAAGGACTTTAATTTTTCGTAAAATGTAAGAATATCACGATTCTTAATTTCTTTTTTAGATGGCCAGCCATTCTGAACATAAAATATTACATTATTAAGAACACAATCATGAGTCGAGTGTTCTTGAACTTTCTTTAAACTAATCATGCAATCGTTTGATAGAGTAAAAGAATTAATTATATACTCTTCCTTGTCTCTTACCTCATCGGACAAAGGTAGTCGCGATAAGGCATCGGCATGGGCCATTTGTGAACTTTTCTTGTAAATTATTTTATATTTGTAAGTCGACAATACAACAGCCCAGCGTTGAAGCCTTGCAGCTGCAAGCGCAGGGGTGGCTTTGTTAGGGTTAAAAATTTCTCGTAAAGGCTGGTGATCACTGTGTATAATAAATTCTTTTCCATATATATACTTAAGGAACTTATTTACCGCAAAAATAATGGCCAGCGCTTCCGTATGCAGTTGAGAATAATTTTTCTCTGCAGGAGATAATGTACGAGATGCGAATAAAATGGACCGTTCAACTCCATTAATGAGGTGGGCCATGACTGCACCTAACCCATAGGGTGATGCGTCTGCTGAAATTATAATAATTTTATTTGGATCATATAACTGTAGAACTGAATTTTCAATTAACAATTTTTTACTATTTTGAAATATTTTTTCGCAATCACTAGTCCACTCAAATTTTGCTCCTTTACGTAAAAGTGCATATAAATCTTTAACTTCCATTGACTGGTTTGGGATAAACTTCCCGTAAGTACTTACACTATGTATGTTCTGGACCACTTTTTCCATACAAAAAGTGTCCGGAAATTTCAAACTATTTTGCTGGCTCTGAACTGGGTTCTGGGCCACTGAGGGGGATTCCGTCTAGTGGTATACGTCACAGGGTATATCTGGAGAATTCCTTTCCTATCGTATGGCTGACCAGGAGATGACGCGAACTTTTTGTTTGATCTGGTCTTGGAGGCTACAATTTGACCTTTGACCTTTCCTGTGTCTGGGTGCTGGAGGTTGTCTGAGAGCTTTAGTGACAATATCTGATATCGAGGATGTATACTTGTCAGCTTGAGTTTGTTGTTAGTTGTTTACTTTAGTATGAGTGCCTGTGGTGTGTTGGGCTGGGCTACTTGGTGGCTGAGTCTGGCTCACTTTTTCCATACAAAAAGTGTCCGGAAATTTCAAACTATTTTGATGGATCACTGTGGGTTCTGTGGAGGGGGGAGGGGAGGGGAAGGGGCTGAGGTCGGTTTTGTACTGAAAAGTTGACATCATCTTGCAGTTTTCTGAGCAATTTTGAGGTGGTTCTGAGGCAGCTTTTGTACTGAAAACTAACACTATACTGTGACAGTACCATACAAAAATTGCAAGGTAGATTCCAACTATTTTGCTGGCTCTAGACCGGCTTCTGGGCCACTGAGGGGGATTCCGTCCAGTGGTATACGTCACAGGGCCTGCCTGGGGGAATTCCTTTCCTACCGTCTGGCTGAAGCTCTAAACATTTGTGAAGGGGTGTGTTATATTCTTTTACACTTATTACTACAAACCTGGCTGCCCAAGGTTTGCCGGAGCAGATAGTACCTGCGTATCCGTAAAAAAGAACTCCCTTTTGTTTTGATTTATTTACACTTTATTTTTACACTAGGTGCTTCTGGCTTCAGTGCACTCTTTTATTTTTTTCACAATATTTTCTCTTACACAATTAAACTTTAACTATTGCTACTCGACTTGGTGAGGAGTGAACGTCCCCGTTTCTAAAATTTGCCTTTAAAACAACCGAGCCGATCATTTCTTATTCCACCTTTTTTTTGGGCAAAAAACCTTTTTGTTTCAAATTAACTCTTTTATTAATACTCCCGAAAGTCTTTTACTTTTCCTCAAAAATTAACTAATTTTTACTACTCCCGGAAATTTCTTGCTCTTTTTTTTTAAATTAGCTCGACTACCTATTTCTTTAGCGCTCAAAAACCGACTGTTGAAAACAGACTGAACTCGACTTGGATCTTTTTAATCGCAAGTCTAGTTGTTCAGGATAGGAAAGTGCTTAATTAGCATTCCTATCCTGAGAAAATTATTTACCGCTGGGCATGTTTAAACATGCCCAGTATTATCGCAACGAACGATGGTTGGAATTGAAATTTGATATTTTCATAAATATCCAACCATCGTCGTGCTATCGTGCATACATTGTTGCTATCACAATGTATGCAGCTCGCGACAATTCGCTGATAAGAGCTTTTTTCGGAGAAGACTTGATCATTTCAGTCTTCGCCGACGTAAAATTTTCATGCGCCTGATATGTATGTATGTATATATGTGCATACATATCGTATTTACGATAAATCTTACTGAAGGTAAGATTTGTCGTGGGGCTTTTTTTTTTATTGAAACGACTTGGGATGTAACTTAAAACTTTTATTTTTCCCAAGTCGTTTTGTGGGAATATTTTTATTATATGCGAAGGAATTTGAAGAAATTGCTGATGGCAATTTCTTCGCCTTGTTTGGAGATAAGCTAACCATGTTTTAAGCATGATTAGCTTATTTCCATTTATGAAAATTAGATATTTTTTAATGATTTTTTCAATGATAATTATTACTTATAATTATCATTGTTAACCCTTTTTAGGTATACAACAATCCTTCCCCCTGCGAAAAAGAGGATTATTCTTTGAAGAGGAATAATTCTCAGGGGAAGTTGTTGTTGGGGCTTTTTCGGTGGTTCGGCTATATTGGTCGGTTTGGCACAGGTTTTCGGCTTTTACATATTTTCTTATTTCTATTTAAAAATGTTTTTTTTTTTTTTTTTTTTTTTTTTTTTTCTAAGGTTGCTCTTAAATATTTATTCCTATGCTATTCTATACTTTTATTACCTTATTTATTTCTATTTTTTCTTTTTTGTTATACATATGTTATGTTATGTCTGTTTTCGTTACACTTGTATATTTATTATGATCTAAAGTTAGTGGTTATTTAATTTTTATTTTAGGTTAATAATGATAATATTTATATTTTTATATTATTTATTAAACACTAGCGGGGGAGGCTTTCGTTTTTACTTTGTTTTTAGTTTGGATATATATATATGTTTTTATTACACTAGTTTTCCTTAAACCTATGCTTTTTAATACTATTTATTTCTTCTCCCCTATTATATGTATATTCTTATTATTTATTTCGGTTTGTTGAAACCACTTTCATTTATTTTCCAGGTGCTCTACTATTAGTGATAGTACTTATGACCGTTTGAGGTGGTGACACTATACCACTTGCACTGACCTAGTAGGTGGCAGGGTGCGGGTCCTTTTGAGAGGGGTAGGTTCAATTATTTCGATTTGTTTGATTTGTTCCTCTGCCTCTAGGGTTTTTTCAGTTTTACGTAGACGATAATTTTTAATGAATGGGACTAGCCATTTGGCGACCAGGTACAGCACCATACATGTGAAGACAACACCAGTTAAGGATACTGATGTTGCAGCTAGGACATGTGTAGGGTGGTGACTGATCTGAGGAACTATTTTTTCTAATTTTTTGTCCAGTTCTTTTAATGACTGGGTACCTTCTAAGATGATGCTATTAGTGTTATCTCCTGAGTATAGTTCTGTCTGTATTTTTTCAGACTGGACGTTTTCGTTGGTTTCATTGAGGTATTTTTGTATCACTTGCTCTGATGGAGCGATATTTGGGAAGTGGTTGGGTTGTTTGAGATTCAATGGCTGGATATTCTCTGCCTCATAGTGTAGGATTTGGGATCCTACTTGTAATTGACAGGGATGGTTGATAGTAATTATTCCTTGGCCTTCTAGTTTTGAAGTTAGGAATTGTTGGGTACACTGGAGGTGTACAATTGTTGGTTATATCAACGAGAATATCCAAGAATTTGGTTTACTTAGTTTAATAAGTAGGTCTCTGGGAGGTATTTGTGCTCTGAACTGACACTGTGGCTCTTCGTTTAGTGGATTAAAGAGTAGCTTCACTGCGCATTCTTTGGACAGAGTTGCCTTTGTTACAGGAATGCCTAGCTTAGCGATGTAAGTGTCCTCTTGGGAATTTTGCGTGATCTTTTTGAAGATTTTAAAATCTTGTGTTTTTAACAATAATATGTCCTGTGTCTGTACCTGGTGCGCTACGTGCGAGTTCTGTATTTCGGGTACCAATGATTGTTTTTTATTAACATGGATAGGGAAACTATGTATCCTATACAACTTCATTCGTGGTAAATTGAAAATCGGAAGTTGTATTCTAATAACTAATTTGTCTTGGACTATATGAGCCTTTGTTTCCGCTGTCTGATATAACAGGGAGAGACAATTTTGTGCATCTGGGCAAGTAGCGTGGGACTTGTGGTATATCTCTAATAAACTTTTGGGAGACACCACTAGCGGATGCAACTGGTGATTCTTACTGGAGATTATTATGTCGAGTAAGGCTTGTTGTCTGTACTCAATCTCGACAATTTGTAAGGTCAGGCTTGAAATTATCTCCTGCCTTAATTGTCTCATTAGTAAATCATCAGTGATATTTTGCATTCTATTTACCTGGAGATTTATTTGACGTTGTCTTTCCTGCAGAGATGTTAATGGTTTTTGGATTTGTTGTAGTGTAGTTTTGACTACACTGATCTGCTGTCTTTCCAGGTCGGCTAGTGCTTTTGTATTTGTTTCGAGCTCTTCGAGTCGACTGTATACCTCTTTTTCATTAGTGCTGTCCATGGTCCCGAATAGGTAGTGCATTGCATTCCCTATTCCATCGAAGATAGATCTTGTTGATCTTGATTTTGGGACCACTTCTCGAATGACACTTGTTCTCCTCTTGATGTTTTCTAAGAGTAAATGAACGTGTTTTTGCTGTACCAGGCATAGCTCATCGGTTTGAGAGCGATTTGAACATAGTCGGTAAACTAAGTGTTCTGCCTGTTCTGCCGTAAGCGTTTGGTTGTCCAGTTCCCTCAGGTTGATTTCCGTTAAAACATTCCATGCGCTGTGGTATACTCGTAGTTTTCCCAGATCTTCATACAGTACTCCCGTGTTGTTTAGGGGGCTTATGGTGTAGGGATCCGCTGCTATTTGTTCCATTGTCAAATGGAGACAATACATTAACACAAATATGTGCTTCATGGTCTGCAGAAAGTGAAGGGTAGGCTTATTAGTCAGGTGGTCATGTATGTAATATTCAGATATAGTATTGCTTAAGTAGACGGTTGATGGTTTGTCAATTGGGAGCTTACTTGCTAAAAGGAAAACGAGATAGAACAGAATCAGAGAAACTTAAAAATTCATGTTGAATCTCGTAAATATATAGTAGGGTTTTTAGTGTTAAGAGCATTGTACTTTTTCACCAAAATTGTACTGGAGAGAAAAAAAAATTTTTTAATTCACTCGTAACTACCAAAACAAGGTATGGGGAGTGTAAGTTAGAGCATGCTAAACTTCATCAATTTCTCTATGAGCTTTTAAGTCGAGCATTATTTTGTTATAAGTAGCAAGGTATATGTGGGTACGTTTATTTAGCGTATTTTTTATTAATTTAAATAATATTTAGGTAAAGTTAGAGAATGCTAAACTTCATCAATTTCTCTATGAGCTTTTAAGTCGACCATTATTTTGTTATAAGTAGCAAGGTATATGTGGGTACGTTTATTTAGCGTATTTTTTATTAATTTTAGGTAAAGTTTGACTTCATGGGTCATAGGGAGTAATCCCGAGTGCGGAACCCTTTAAGTGGGTAGTTAATAGTTTAACTGGCGAAATTTTGTTTCAGTGGGACTTATTTTCTAAAGGTGTATGTACCAGTGTACTACTCGTAACAGGGCTTTAAACGGTTGTTGTGTACTACAACCTGCCGTTTGCCTATTTTTATGGTAGTGTTTGTTGGACTAGTTACATTGATTACCAGATATGGGCCAACCCAGATTTGAGACAATTTGTGTTTGCGGCTTTCACTTTTGAGGAGGACTTTGTCTCCTAGGTGGAAAGTGAGAGGCCTGACTGTTTTGTCGTAATATGCCTTTGAGCGTTGTTTGCTGGCTAAGAGATTTTTACGAGCCGTAGCATATGATTTTTGTAATCTGTATTTGAGCATATGGTAATAACTTTCGTGGTTATATACGGGCTCAGGGTTCCGTTTTAGATTGGATGGGACATCCGCTGTGAAGCCGTAAAGGCAATCCATCGGGGTTAGTTTAGTACCCTCGTGTACACTGTTATTGTACACGAATGCTGCGGTTCGTAGGAATTGATCCCATGTTTTGGGATTTTCGTCTACGATTGTACGCAGATATTCGATTAATGGTCTATGGGCACGTTCTAGTGCTCCATTAGACTATGGATGGTATGCGGAAGTTTGTAACTTCCTTACCTTTAGCAGTTTGCAGACCTTCTTGAATAGCTCACTCAGGAAATTAGTTCCCTGATCGGTGAGTATTCTCTTTGGAATGCGATAACGCGTGACAATCTCATTGAAAAAGATTTGCGCCACCGTTACTGCTTCTCCATTTGGTATGGCATACCAATCGACAAACTTGGTGAGATTATCTTGAAACGTTAAGATATATTTATTACCTGATATGGTCTCTTCTAGTGGACCTACTATATCGAGGTAAACCTTGTCGAAAGGTTGTTCTGCGATGTCCGTTCTTACCATTGGCATCTTGAATTGTGGCGATGCCTTCATTGTTTGGCACTTAGGGCATTTTTTTATGTACTTTTTTATATCGCTAAGCATGTGTCTCCACCAATACTTGCGTCTGATTCTTTTATAAGTCTTAATGACACCCTGATGGCCGCCGAAAGGAGATTCGTGGTAATCCTTTAGGATTGTTTGAACTTCCTTGGGGCTCGTGATTATCTCAGGTGCCTTGACTGGACTTATTTCTTGTTCAAGCGTAGCAGGGGGTTGTATTTCCGCCTCTGGGAGTTTAGTTTCTTTATCCTCCGCTGCCGTGGGCTGTGTTTCAGCGCTGGAGCTAGTATTGGCCTCTTGGGCTTTTTGTTTTTGAGCTCTGGTCACGGGGAAGCAATGAGCGGGTTTCTTTGTTTTCTTTTTACTTGGGGAAATGTTTTCCTCCACATCTGAGTCCATAGTGTGGTGGACTTGGGCTTGTACCGTTAAAGTGTTGCCTGTATTGTCTTCGATTAATACTTGTGGAATGCGGCTTAATGCATCCGCATTGGTATTATACTTCCCTGGTTTATATTCGATGGTATAATCGAATTCTGATAATTTGTGGTGAAATCTCACCAAACGGGAAGTCGGGTCTTTAACGTTAAAGACCCCTTTGAGAGGCTTGTGGTCAGTGTAGACCGTGAATTTTCGGCCTTGGAGGTAGCATCGGAAATTCCTAGTGGCCCAGACTACAGCCAATAACTCCTTTTCAATAGTGGAGTAATTTCTCTCGGCTTTGTTCAGCGTTCGGCTTGCATAGGCGATAGGTTGGTCTTTTCCCACTTCTCCTTGGGAAAGCACAGCGCCTAATGCTTCGTTACTGGCGTCCGTTGTGAGGTTGAAGGGTTTAGAGAAATCTGGATAGATTAAAAGTGGTGGGGAAATTAGAGCATTTTTAATGCTTTGAAATGCTTCTTGGCATTTCTCGGTCCAATTGAATTTTACGTCCTTGCGGAGTAAATTCGTAATTGGACGAACTATTTTAGAGAAGTCCGGAATGAACTTCCTGTAGTAATTGGCAAGTCCTAAAAAGGACTGAACTTGCCTTACTGTTCTAGGAACAGGGAATGTTTGGACGCAGGCCGTTTTGCTGGGGTCTGGTAATGCACCTTCGCTAGAGCATTTGTGCCCTAGGTAGACAACTTCTCGTCTCAAGAACTGGCACTTCTCTGGCTGCAGTTTGAGGTTGTTCTCTCTCAATTTGTCGAAGACTTTGCGAAGTTTATCGTTGTGGTCATTTAGGTTTTTCCCGTAAATGACGATGTCGTCAAGATAAACGAAACATTCGAGGCCTTGTAGGCCTGTCAGAACGAAGTTCATGAGGCGTTGGAATGTAGTGGGAGCTCCTTTGAGTCCGAATGGCATACGCTTAAATTCGTAGTGCCCGTAATTAGTGCTAAAAGCGGTCTTATGTCGATCTTTTTTGTCGACTAAGACTTGATGATAGCCGTTGGCCAAATCGAGAGTGGTAAAGTACCCGGCATGACCTAGTTGGTCAAGAATATCCTCGATTCGGGGTAGCGGAAATGCGTCGCCAATTGTCTTTTCATTCAATTTGCGAAAATCGACAACGACGCGCCACCTTTTTTCACCATCGAGTCCCGCCTTTTTGGGGACAACTAATAAGGGTGAATTCCAAGGGCTTTTGCTAGTTTGGACTATCCCGTTTTCTAGCATTTCTCTTAATTGCTCGTTGATTACTTGTCTCTGGGTCTCTGGTAGTCTGTAGGCCTTTTGATTTATGGGCACTTGATCTTGTATTAAAGGGATATTGTGGGTGATAGCATTTGTGTATGTGAGCTTATCACCTTTTAGAAAGAAGATATCGTTGTACTCGTAGCAGAGTTCGGATATCGAAGCTTTTTCTTCCGCATTTAGATTTGGGTCTAGGCTGAGCTCTTGGTCTAACCTGTTGACTCGCGGAGTATGTGTGGGATCTTCATGATCCGGAAATAAGTATCTTACGTGTTGTAAGATAGCTGTATTTTCCGAAAAGCTTACGTTAGTGTTAGGTTGTTGTAACCTTTTTTTGTGAGTATTTTTACTTACTTTACTAGTCGGCAGGGCACGTGCTTCCTGCTCTTTTACTGGTGGAGTACCGTAATTTATGGGTACTTTACATTGGTCCAAGTACTCGCACGCATTCGTATTTTGGCTAATAGGCCGTGAAAAATTGGTTCTCTTAGTACTATTTGACGGTGGAGCCAACTTTGCCTTCAATGAGGTCTTACGGATCTCGCACGCGTCTTTTATCGGGCTCAGGGGGCACCTTGTATTCTTAATACTAATTTTATTAAGTGGTGGAGTCGACTTTGCCTTTAAGTAGGTCTTACTGAGCTCGCACGCACTTGTGATAGGGCTCTTGGGCCACTGTTGTTTCTTAACACTAACTTGGTTGGGTGGTGGAGTCGTCTTTGCCTGAGAATAGGTCTTACTGAGCTCACACGCACCTGTTATAGGGCTCTTTGGCCTCGTATATATCTTAAATCTAGGTAAACTAGACGGAGGAGTCCTCGGCATCTTGTTTATCGGCTTCTGGATTTCGCTCGCATCTTTTATAGGGCTCTTGGGCCTCGAAATTTTTTTATAATTTACTCTATTGGACGGTGGAGTCATTGCTGCCTCTGTTCGGGTCTTACTGAGCTCGCACACGTCTTGTATGGGGCTCTTGGGCCGCGTTAGTAACTTATATCTAGGTATTCTGGAGAAAGAAGTCTTGCTTCACTTCTGTTCCGCCTTGGTAATCTCACTGATGTTTGCGTTATTCGCTTGCGATTTATTCGGCTTCAGAACGTGTTGTGTATCAGTGGCTTCTCCTATTGGGATGACGGTGTAGTCATGTATAGGGAGCAGTTGTAATAATAAACTGTTGATGACTACTTTAAAATTGTTAATGTTGAGTATGGCAACTAGCACTGTTTCTTTCCCAGTAGGGAGTAAACTGTTGGCCAGGAAGACTCCGTCGCCTATCTCTTTAGATAAACAGAGCATTTCTTCCTTCACTCGTAACGGGACTGTGGTGATAATTTGTGACCTAGCAGGTATGCATATCGGTTCCTCTAAAGTAACCAGATGCTGCCCCATATCGCTGGTTTCTTGATCACCCAGACAGCTCTTTTCGTATTCCGTCGGCTCTTGTTGAACCAGGCAGCCAGCATTACTCTGTGAGATGCCTTGGAGACACTGCATGTAGATAGCTTAACCTGTTTAGGTTCCATCTTTTCAGCAACTGACCTCACTTCGACTGCTTTTCTGGAATACAGCTTGTCCGTTTTGCATGACAAGGGCACGGTGAACTCTTCGGGATTTGTTTCCGTACAAGGAAACTTGAGTGCTTTATTTGGGCCTTCAACATTACAATTGTTTGATAGGAAATCGTTTCCTAAATGGCCGTCATCGGAAAGACCTGGCAGGTTTTGTACCACCTGAAACTTGCAGGGAATTTTATTTTTAAAATTGAAGTTGCCCTTGCAATTTCCCAATGTCTTTCCGGTTCCAAAAGGGGTCTGTAAAGTGCATGCCTCATTGGAATTAATTATCTTGAGGTCTTTAATTGCTCTTTTCTTAATAATACTAACCTCAGCGACAGTGTCCACTACTAGTTTTGTATGGCCGTTAAGGCTTATGTCCAGTGGAAGTTTCACTGTAGGGACACCGGATTCGGGCGCTTGAGGTGACCCTTTTAATTTTTTAGTTGGGTTTATAGTCGAGCCGGGGAGTTTTGGGTCGACTGCATGTCGTTTCCCTGACTCCGGGTTTCCCATTTTTTCTTCTGGCGGCAGTCTTCGTCTGCATGTCCTCGGCGACCACAAAAGGTGCATTTGAGTCTTATATTGAAGACTTGAGGACTTTTTGTGTTGTGTTGCTCTTGTGTAGATCTGTTGGGGAGGCGTGGAGGAACAATTTGTTGGGTCTGTTGACTTTTTCTGCAATCACGGACGTCATGTCCATAGATTTTGCAGTTTGAGCAGAAAGGGGTGTTCTTGCGCTTAAGGCAATCTGTATATGTATGACCCTTTCGCTGGCAGAAATTACACGTGATGTTACGGACCAGTGCATCTGTATCCGAGTTTCTGGCATCAGTGTTTGTAAATGGTCTTTGTCGTGACTGTGATGAACCTGAGTTATTCACATTGCGTGAAAACTGATTTGGATTTGGAGCACGAGGTGATGCGAACATAGGTGTTGATGGCATTTGATAGTAAGGAGCTCTATAGTAAGCTCTCACTCGTAAATCTAGGTCTACTGGAGCCATTGGAGGAGCTTGTACCAGAGGAGTCTGGACGAATGTAGCACTTTGTTGTAATTTCTCCATGTCCAAGGCTTTTTGAATTAGTGACTCTAAATCGCCTTCTCCCTGCGCGAGCAAATATTGTGTGGGTTAGTTACTCCACTTTTCAGAGCGTTTTTGGCAAAATCCATCAGCTGTGTTTTCACAGCAGGGACTGCCTCAGCTCCATACTTCTGTGTCGCTGCCTCGTTGCAAATCGTCAACAACTGTTTCAATCTTGTAATGAACACAGTGAGAGATTCTAACGGGTTTTGTCTGGTGGTAATTAGTTTGTTCACCAGCTCCTGATATGTCTCACGGGGAAGGTATGTTCTGTTTAAACGTTCTTCTACTTCAGTAAATGAAGCAGGGACGTCCGAAGCATATAATTGGTATGCGTCACCTCTGAGTCTTGTGGGAAGGACCTAAATGAAAGCCACTTTTTCTTCATTATCAAGGCACTGCATAGTTTGTTTGCAACAGCCAATGAAGGTTTGTAACTCTCGTCCCAATTGTGGGGTACTTTCACCCGAAAATAAGGGCACGAGTTGAGCTGTGAGCTTAGCTACTTTAGCGTAATCCACCATTGTGTGTAGTCTATTGACTGGAAATTGAAATTTGGGTAGACTAGCTGGGCTTGTTTCTGGGATGATTTCCGTTAAGGATTCTTCGAGCCAATCGATTAGCAGGTCTTCGGGAGTTGGTTCAGCTACTTCACCGTCACTGTTGCTATCACTATCACTGTCACTTAACCTAACACTCTTATTCTTTCCTAGATCTAAACTGAGTGAGCGCCGAGACTCGGAAAACTGTTCTAGTTCCTTTCGGAACTGTATTGTTTTTTCTTTTAAGGTCTTTAACTTGACGAGTCTGGTCTCACGCTCTGTTTTTAATTTGTGATCTAAGGCGTCACAATGGGTAATCGTCAGTTTATCCGATTCCCGCGCTCTCTCGTATAATTTATTTAAAAACTTAGCTAAACTTACTTGACTATTCAGACCTGGCAGAACGGTTCCGCTTCGAAGTCGAGGTCCTGTTGGGGGTAACTGTGGAGGTTTTTCTCCTGCAGCGGATGATGTACCTTCACCGGGGTGCTGTGTATTGGCACCTGGGGTTAATCCCGCGTCGGCTAAAGATGGAGAGTTTTCCCCCGCTGCTGTTTCTGGTTCCTGCTGAGGTAGAGCAGGATTGTCGGCTGGCATATGATGGGCTGTTCAGTGAAAGGGGGGCTCCTTGCCTGCTTAGGTCCCTTTGCTGTAATTGAGAGGGGGGTTTCTTTAACCGCCTTCGAGTTCCCTCTCAATCCTTTGTCGGTTGATTTGGGCTTACTTTTGCAGCTGGGGGGCCCTGGGCCGTCTTAACTTCCCCTGGATCTAGTTGAAAAGGGGGCTTATGAGCCGTCTTCGATTTCCTCTTCAACTCCGGATCGTTGACTGCTAGCGTTTGGTCGTCTGCTTGGCTGAAACTTCAGGCTGCTTATAGAGCTGTGTCCTGGCTGATCTGTACTCGTTCTTCTGGGAGATTTTGGATGGTTTTGCACTTCCTTCGGTGGACTGTTCACTTGTATCCCTCGGTGGTGCTTTTGCACTAATTGGGGTGAACGCTTGCCCGCCTGGAGCAGAGGCGCCTAGAGATGGTATCTACCCGAGTGTTGGGGGTGACTTGGCCTAAGTGGCTTAGTCAATGGGACCCCTTAGGTTCGCAGGATAGCGGATTTTAAAGCTCTTATGCCTTTCTATTTTGACTTTAGAAAGCAGGCTTCCACTATCCTACCGGCTGCGCCATTTTTGTAATATTCTTTTACACTTATTACTACAAACCTGGCTGCCCAAGGTTTGCCGGAGCAGATAGTACCTCCGTATCCGTAAAAAAGAACTCCCTTTTGTTTTGATTTATTTACACTTTATTTTTACACTAGGTGCTTCTGGCTTCAGTGCACTCTTTTATTTTTTTCACAATATTTTCTCTTACACAATTAAACTTTAACTATGGCTACTCGACTTGGTGAGGAGTGAACGTCCCCGTTTCTAAAATTTGCCTTTAAAACAACCGAGACGATCACTTCTTATTCCACCTTTTTTTTGGGCAAAAAACCTTTTTGTTTCAAATTAACTCTTTTATTAATACTCCCGAAAGTCTTTTACTTTTCCTCAAAAATTAACTAATTTTTACTACTCCCGGAAATTTCTTGCTCTTTTTTTTTAAATTAGCTCGACTACCTATTTCTTTAGCGCTCAAAAACCGACTGTTGAAAACAGACTGAACTCGACTTGGATCTTTTTAATCGCAAGTCTAGTTGTTCAGGATAGGAAAGTGCTTAATTAGCATTCCTATCCTGAGAAAATTATTTACCGCTGGGCATGTTTAAACATGCCCAGAATTATCGCGACGAACGATGGTTGGAATTGAAATTTGATATTTTCATAAATATCCAACCATCGTCGTGCTATCGTGCATACATTGTTGCTATCACAATGTATGCAGCTCGCGACAATTCGCTGATAAGAGCTTTTTTCGGTGAAGACTTGATCGTTTCAGTCTTCACCGACGTAAAATTTTCATGCGCCCGATATGTATGTATGTATATATGTGCATACATATCGTATTTACGACAAATCTTACTGAAGGTAAGATTTGTCGTGGGGCTTTTTTTTTTATTGAAACGACTTGGGATGTAACTTAAAACTTTTATTTTTCCCAAGTCGTTTTGTGGGAATATTTTTATTATATGCGAAGGAATTTGAAGAAATTGCTGATGGCAATTTCTTCGCCTTGTTTGGAGATAAGCGAACCATGTTTTAAGCATGATTAGCTTATTTCCATTTATGAAAATTAGATATTTTTTAATGATTTTTTCAATGATAATTATTACTTATAATTATCATTGTTAACCCTTTTTAGGTATACAACAGGTGCGTAGCCTTATTGGTGGAGGTTTCTAGTTAAGTTGGTCTGGTCTTGGAAGCTACAATTTGACCTTGAGATGCCCCTCCTGGGAATATCTGATACTATGACTAGGACTGTCGGGGCGTGTTGGATTGGGCTACGTTACCTGTACCAAGGCTTGGGTGGAATGTGTGTGGCTTAAGTAATGATGTGAAATGCTCTAAGCGAGTTTATATCGGGGCTGTATACTTGTCAGCTTGATTTTGTTGTTAGTTGTTTACTTTAATATGAGCGCCTGTGGTGTGTTGGGCTGGGCTACTTGGTGGCTGAGCACACGTTACCTAAGGTGTGGATACATGTGTGCAACTGTGTATTTATGTGGATAGGAAATGTTTTGAAATTCCCTAGTAATTAGTATAAGTAATAATTCAAGTTAATCCTAGAATATTTTTGTTCATACCAATAGATTCTAGAAGGTGTCAGTGGGGGTCTTAGTAATAGGGGTGGACAAATTTTTTATCAGAAATCCTCTACGGGCTATGGGTTTCGAGATATTAGTGATCTTACCTTTTGAGGTATAATTAGTAGTAGTAATAATTCAAGTTAACCCTAGGATATTTTTTGTCCATGCCAAAAGTATTAGTACTATGGGGTAAAAATTTTCATCAGAAATCCTCTACGGGCTATGGTTCGAGATATTAGCTATCTTACCTTCTCAGGTGTAATTAATATTAGTAGCTCAAAAACAAACAAAAAACAACAACAACTATAACCCAAGTTGTGGATTAAAGATTTGATGATATTAATCTGTAGGTGCCTTTTATAAACATGATTGCACCATGTCACCATATATCTAAAAATAGATCAGGCGAAGCTGGTTGGGGTGAATGTAGGTACATATGTTGACTTAGCTATGTAATGGAAATTAGTAAATGCTTAATTTTGCACTTCAGGTGTTAATTTGATTCCTTGTATAAACAAATTCGGACAGTACAGTAAAGTAAACAAATTCGCAGTCGAATAATGTAAACAAATTCGCACAGCGGCCGAGTAAAGTAAACAAATTGAGCGATTTATGACAGATTCCTAATTTCTTTAGTTGAAAACAACAACTGATAATAATCTGTAGGATATGATGTCTTAGATGAGTAGTGGAAGTTATAATTGAATATTTCTTTTGATAAAAAAAAAACTACAACAACTATAACGTAAGTTGTGGATTAAAAATCTTTTATAAACAAGAGGGAACATGCTATGATATTCGATATCTAAAAATAGATCACGGCTGCTTCGGATGTTAAGAAACATGAAGTAATAGAAATTAAAGCCTTATCAGAAAATTTTCGATGTAGGTGTGTGTATGTGTATGTATTGAAAATTCTTAGGTTATATGAAAAATTGTTTTTTTAATTTCAATAAAATTCCTTTTTGGGCAGGTTAAATTTAAAGTTTTGATCACCTATGATATCAATGTGAGGTGATACTAATATAGTACGATATGTTGACTTAGAAGAGTAGTGAAAGTTGTATGGGTATAGTAAAAGACTTTTCATCAAATATTTGGTGATAAGGTGTAATGGCATGACCAGTGTTGCAGGTGGAGGTTGAGCGTGGGTACTGTAAGTTGTGTATATATTAATTGTGTTGTATATTAATCTAGTAGGATATGAAAGCTTTAGTGAAGAGCGTGGAAGAGGATAGTATTATGTGTTTACTTTTAAATCTTAAGTTAGGTTGAGAATGGGTTAAATTAAAAGCATTGATGATAGAAGATAGTGCTATGATATAAGTAATGGAAATTGTATGGGAGCAGTAAAAGAATAATTTTTGGCAGTCAGGTGTAATGGCATGACTTAGCAGGTAATTTGATATTACCGTTTGCCAAGATCGTGGCGGTTGAGATTGAGTTAAGCTTAGTGGTGCTCGATGTTTATTTTATGGGTGGTGGGTGTGCATAATATAGTAGAAAGCTTTAGTGAATACCATACTTTTCAACCAGCTGACTCTGTCAAAACATTTGTGTCGCTCTAACATAAATCTGTGTTCATATTTTAGGTGGGCATGATAGCTTGAAATTATCTTGTGGATATTGATCAATGAAGAAGCCTATAAGTTTTGTTTACAATTCGCTATATTTTTCGGTCTGGGATTAACAAATATTTTGAGGAGAAGTTAAGTTTGGTGGTGCATGAAGTTTCTTTTATGTGCGGAGGGTGCTCATAATCTAGTAGGAAACTTTAGTGAATACCATACTTTTCAACCATCTCGCTCTAACACACAACATCTGCCTTGGAGCTTTGTGTTATCAGTTGGGAAAAATAACAACATCTATAACCTAGGTTGTGGATTAAAGATTTGATTATATTTATCTGTAGGTGTCTTTTATAAACAAGATTGCACCATGTAATCATATATCTAAAAATAGATCAGGCGAAGCTGGTCGGGGCGAATGTAGGTAGATATGTTCACTTAGATAAGTAATGGAAATTAGTAAATGCCGAATTTTCCTCTTCAGGTGTAATGCTTCTAATTTGATGCCTTGCATAAACAAATTCGCATAGTCCAGTAAAGTAAACAAATTCGCAGTCGAATAATGTAAACAAATTCACACAGCAGACGAGTAAAGTATACAAATTGAGCGATTTATGAAAGATTCCTAATTTCTTTAGCAGAAAACAATGACAACAACTGATATTAATCTGTAGGATGTGATGTCGTAGATGGGTAGTGGAAGTTATAATTGAAAATGTCTTTTGCTGAAAAAACAACAACACCTATAACGTAAGTTGTGGATTAAAAATCTTTTATAAACAAGAGTGATCATGCTATGATATTCTATATCTAAAAATAGATCACGGCTGCTTGGGATAGTAAGACACATGAAATCATTAGAAGTAATGGAAATTAAAGCATTAGAAAAGGTTGCCCCCACCACCGCCACCCCCACCACCACCATCACCCACCACCACCACCAACCACCACCACTACCCACCACCACCCACCACCACCACCACCCACCCACCGCCACCACCACCCGTTGTAGTGATCAAACATTATTCGGGAGTTCCGGACTTAGTATGGGAAAATGAATAAAAAGAAGGCCATGTATAAAATATCATTTATTAAAAATTAAAAAGTATTAATTCTTATAATCTTACGGTACAGAGCTGTATGTAATCAAAATTTCCTGTGTTTGATGAATCTGTTGTTGAAATCAACATCTGCATACAGTGTAAGTTTACATGATCCTTTATGAGCTCTCCAAGTATACAAAATGAGAATTTCTAGTGCTTAGTTAAATCGCACTTTTTAAGGCATGGCTCGTAATTACTTTTTGTCAAGGTTTGGTAGAATTTATATAGCCTCACAACTTGTTTTAGGCATCTAGCAACACCACAACATTCACATGTATCTGGTCCATCCGTTGAATCATCTCTTGACCAAGGGCAGCTTATATAGTGTTCACCAAGTTTTGACTTGACTTTTTCAATATTTTCATATAATTTTAAAAAGTTATAGCATTCTTGAATTTGTTTCTTATGCTCATCGAGTAAAATGTTATTATATTCTCCTAAAAACTCCTCAATATCCATCTTAACAGTTCAGCATTCGGGAATACACTAACCACTAACCAAACTCTCGTGCAATTTTCCCTTCCCCTTTTAGATTTTGTATAGAACATACCAGATTCTTATAAAATTGCCTGCTACCTAGTAGATTTTGGATTTTGGTTCTCGGCACCATTTTGGATTTTTTATATAGAACATATGGATTTATATAAGGCTTACCCATCAGGAAATGCATAAAATCTTCGATTTTTCTTTGGAACATACTGTACAAGATTCTAATAAAATTTTCTTCTGCCTATTAGATTTCGTATGGAACATACTGTTACCGGATTCTTACCAGATTCTTATAAAATTTTCTTTCGCCTGTTAGATTTTGTATGGAACATACTATTACCAGATTCTTATACAATTTTCTTCTACTTTTTAAATTGTGAACTGAACATGGTACCAGATTCTTATAAAATTTTCTTATGGTTATTAGATTTTGTATAGAATATACTGCAACCAAATTCTTATAGCCTTTCATTTTGCTGCTATCTATTTTCAGATATTATATAATGTGCATTTATCTAGAACAAAAATCTATAGCTCGGTTTGGTCACATATGAATTTATATAAGGTTTATAAGGAAATGCAGTTACCAGATTCTTATAAAAGATTATGTAAGATTATGTATGGAACATACTGTTACCAGAAATCTTCTTCTTTACAGTTTACTCACAGCTAATTATAATCTCCCATACAACTTGCACTACTCATCATCCAAGTGAACCCAAGAGCAGACACTTTCGGTTTCAAAGGTTTAGGTGACGTCAGAGGTCAAGACAATGTGCCAAATACATATAAATAGTAGTTTCATAACTTGTTTTTCAATTGATATTCTGCTCTTTACCCAAACAGATCACTGTTTCTTGGCAAGCTAATTACGCAATAATTTCAACATGAGCTCTAACGACACTACAAACCTTCTAAAGCCTACGGATGAAAGGAGTAAAGAATATTCATATAAGGCTCAGTCTACATCTATGAAATCGATGCTTTCCAGAAATAAAGAAGAAAGTTTTTCATCCAAAAACGAGTCGACTGTCCCCTACCAACAGGTCGAAAAATCAGGATATTCCAACAAATATCGCAAAAAGTAAAGATGGAGAGATGTTATTTGTGAAAGTGGTGCACCACGAACCTTTTAACGCCACATTGGTGTAAAGGCATAAGGAATATTCATTATAAGGATCAATCTATATCTATGAAATCTTGGCCTTGCTGAACTAAAGAAAAAAGACTTTAGACTTAAGCTATAATACAATTAAAAAAAATTATTTCAATAAATGGCATTATAACCATGATACAATTTTTATTTACAAAACATATTTTAGACTAGGTTAGACTTAATATATTTTCTGCGGCACACATCGCTTAATAGTGATAATTGAAGCAAGACGAGGAGATAAATACCAAACACCATCCATTTAACTTAATACATAACTTACAGTACCCACTCTAAACCCCGCACCACGATCTTCACTATGGGCTTGTAGAATTATCAACTATTTCTTCCTTCATACTCCACCATTCGGGCGATACTTTTGAGGAGATAAATATCCAGCGAGATTGCTGATTAGGATTTTACTCCTTATTCATAGATCCCATACAACTCCCACTACTCACCTCAGATAACATATCATACTACATTAATATCATAACACAGCGTTTTTCTATCAAAGCTTTTAATTTAACCCACTCTCAACTTAATGGTAAGTAAAGAGTGTACCTGCCCTAATAGTAACTATATCAGCTTCATGTGGAATATTTTTAGATATAGGAGTCAATCAAATCTCATAACAGCGTAACTGCTTGATTTATAAAAAAAACTCTGCTACCTTCATATGCTTACCACAAGATCATATTATGAACATGAAATTAACACGTTCTTATCTAGCCACCGAGTCAACTAAAAGAAGACATTCCTGCTGGAGGCTAAAAAGTTTAAACCTTGAGATCCATGAAAACTTTCAATTTAATCCACAACTAACAGGACCCTCTCTCAACCTCCACCACGATCTTCACTATTATCAATTTTTTGCTCCTCATACAACACCATTTGGATGATAATTTAGGGAGATAAATATGAAGCGACCTTGCTGATAAGGTTTTTATTCCTTACTCACAGCTCCCAAACAACTTCCATTACTCATCTAAGACAAGATATCATACTACATTGATATCATAACACCACCTTCTTTCATCAAAACATTTAATTAAACCCACTCTCAACCTAATGGTAAGAAAATAATGTGATCACCTCAATAGTATGAAGATAAAATTATCATATTCTTATCAGCTTCATATGAACTATGATATTTGGGATCAATCAAATTTCATAACAGTGTGACTGATTGAGAAATTTTATTGACAAGAAAAAACAATTCGTCATAAAGACTTTTCAATACAAACTCCTAGATACAAAAAAAAAAAACATTAATCGCTCAATTTGTCTGCTTTACTCGGCTATATTTGTTTACGCAAGATATCAAATTATCAGCCACCTGGCAACCTTTTCTATTGCTTTAATTTCCATTACTTCTAATGATTTCATGTGTCTTACTATCCCAAGCAGCCGTGATCTATTTTTAGATATCGAATATCATAGCATGATCACTCTTGTTTATAAAAGATTCTTAATCCACAACTTATGTTATAGTTGTTGTTGTTTTTTCAGCAGAAGACATTTCCAATTATAACTTCCACTACTCATCTACGACACCACATCCTACAGATTAATATCAGTTGTTGTCATTGTTTTCTGCTAAAGAAATTAGGAATCTTTCATAAATCGCTCAATTTGTATACTTTACTCGTCTGCTGTGTGAATTTGTTTACATTAGTCGACTGCGAATTTATTTACTTTACTGGACTATGCGAATTTGTTTATGCAAGGCATCAAATTAGAAGCATTACACCTGAAGAGGAAAATTCGGCATTTACAAATTTCCATTACTTATCTAAGTGAACACATCTACCTACATTCGCCCCGACCAGCTTCGCCTGATCTATTTTTAGATATATGATTACATGGTGCAATCTTGTTTATAAAAGACACCTACAGATAAATATAATCAAATCTTTAATCCACAACCTAGGTTATAGTTGTTGTTATTTTTCCCAACTGATAACACAAAGCTCCAAGGCAGATGTTGTGTGTTAGAGCGAGATGGTTGAAAAGTATGGTATTCACTAAAGTTTCCTACTAGATTATGAGCACCCTCCGCACATAAAAGAAACTTCATGCACCACCAAACTTAACTTCTCCTCAAAATATTTGTTAATCCCTTATATTCTTCTTCATTGATCAATATCCATAAGATAATTTCAAGCTATCATGCCCACCTAAAATATGAACAAGGATTTATGTTAGAGCGATACAAATGTTTTGACAGAGTCAGCTGGTTGAAAAGTATGGTATTCACTAAAGCTTTCTACTATATTATGCACACCCACCACCCATAAAATAAACATCGAGCACCACTAAGCTTAACTCAATCTCAACCGCCACGATCTTGGCAAAAGGTAATATCAAATTACCTGCTAAGTCATGCCATTACACCTGACAGCCAAAAATTATTCTATTACTGCTCCCATACAATTTCCATTACTTATATCATAGCACTATCTTCTATCATCAATGCTTTTAATTTAACCCATTCTCAACCTAACTTAAGATTTAAAAGTAAACACATAATACTATCCTCTTCCACGCTCTTCACTAAAGCTTTCATATCCTACTAGATTAATATACAACACAATTAATATATACACAACTTACAGTACCCACGCTCAACCTCCACCTGCAACACTGGTCATGCCATTACACCTTATCACCAAAAATTTGATGAAAAGTCTTTTACTATACCCATACAACTTTCACTACTCTTCTAAGTCAACATCTCGTACTATATTAGTATCACCTCACATTGATATCATAGGTGATCAAAACTTTAAATTTAACCTGCCCAAAAAGGAATTTTATTGAAATTAACAAAACAATTTTTCATATAACCTAATAATTTTCAATACATACACATACACACACCTACATCGAAAATTTTCTGATAAGGCTTTAATTTCTATTACTTCATGTTTCTTAACATCCGAAGCAGCCGTGATCTATTTTTAGATATCGAATATCATAGCATGTTCCCTCTTGTTTATAAAAGATTTTTAATCCACAACTTACGTTCTAGTTGTTGTTGTTTTTTTTTATCAAAAGAAATATTCAATTATAACTTCCACTACTCATCTAAGACATCATATCCTACAGATTATTATCAGTTGTTGTTTTCAACTAAAGAAATTAGGAATCTGTCATAAATCGCTCAATTTGTTTACTTTACTCGCCCGCTGTGCGAATTTGTTTACATTATTCGACTGCGAATTTGTTTACTTTACTGTACTGTACGAATTTGTTTATGCAAGGAATCAAATTAGCACCTGAAGAGCAAAATTAAGCATTTACTAATTTCCATTACATATCTAAGTCAACATATCTACCTACATTCACCCCAACCAGCTTCGCCTGATCTATTTTTAGATATATGGTTACATGGTGCAATCATGTTTATAAAAGGCACCTACAGATTAATATCATCAAATCTTTAATCCACAACTTAGGTTATAGTTGTTGTTGTTTTTTGTTTGTTTTTGAGCTACTAATATTAATTACACCTGAGAAGGTAAGATAGCTAATATCTCGAACCATAGCCCGTAGAGGATTTCTGATGAAAATTTTTACCCCATAGTACTAATACTTTTGGCATGGACAAAAAATATCCTAGGGTAAACTTGAATTATTACTACTACTAATTATACCTCAAAAGGTCAGATCACTAATATCTCGAAACCCATAGCCCGTAGAGGATTTTTGATAAAAAATTTGTCCACCCCTATTACTAAGACCCCACTGACACCTTCTAGAATCTATTGGTATGAACAAAAATATTCTAGGATTAACTTGAATTATTACTTATACTAATTACTAGGGAATTTCATAACATTTCCTATCCACATAAATACACAGTTGCACACATGCATACACACCTTAGGTAACGTGTGCTCAGCCACCAAGTAGCCCAGCCCAACACACCACAGGCACTCATATTAAAGTAAACAACTAACAACAAAATCAAGCTGACAAGTATACAGCCCCGATATAAACTCGCTTGGAGCATTTCACATCATTACTTAAGCCACACACATTCCACCCAAGCCTTGGTACAGGTAACGTAGCCCAATCCAACACGCCCCAGACAGTCCTAGTCACAGTATCAGATATTCCCAGGAGGGGCATCTCAAGGTCAAATTGTAGCTTCCAAGACCAGATCAACTTCTCTAGAAACCTCCACCAATAAAGCTACGCACCCCTTCACAAATGTTTAGAGCTTCAGCCAGACGGTAGGAAAGGAATTCCCCCAGGCAGGCCGTGTGACGTATACCACTAGACGGAATCCCCCTCAGTGGCCCAGAAGCCGGTCAAGAGCCAGCAAAATAGTTGGAATCTACCTTGCAATTTTTGTATGGTACTGTCACAGTATAATGTTAATTTTCAGTACAAAAGCGGCCTCAGAACCACCTCAAAATTGCTCAGAAAACTGCAAGATGATGTCAACTTTTCAGTACAAAACGGACCTCAGCCCCTTCCCCTCCCCTCCCCCCTTCACAGAACCCACAGTGATCCATCAAAATAGTTTGAAATTTCCGGACACTTTTTGTATGGAAAAAGTGAGCCAGACTCAGCCACCAAGTAGCCCAGCCCAACACACCACAGGCACTCATACTAAAGTAAACAACTAACAACAAACTCAAGCTGACAAGTATACATCCCCGATATCAGATATTGTCACTAAAGCTCTCAGACAACCTCCAGCACCCAGACACAGGAAAGGTCAAAGGTAAAATTGTAGCCTCCAAGACCAGATCAAACAAAAAATTGGTGTCATCTCCTGGTCAGCCATACGGTAGGAAAGAAATTCTCCAGGCATACCCTGTGACGTATACCACTAGACGGAATCCCCCTCAGTGGCCCAGAACCCAGTCCAGAGCCAGCAAAATAGTTTGAAATTTCCGGACACTTTTTGTATGGAAAAAGTGGTCCAGAACATACATAGTGTAACTACTCCCGTAATAATTGAGCAGGCATAAAAGAGCTTGTAGCTGCGTTATATTTGCAGGTGACGGCGCGTTAACGATTGCTGCCGTCTTTTGTGGACTTGGGCTAATTTTATTAAACGAGATTACGTGCCCTAAATATTCAACTTGATTTGCAAAAAAAATACGTTTTTTAACATTTACCCTTACCCTATATTTTTCGAGTCTTGATAAGACTTCCATTAAGTTTTTTTCGCCCTGTCTTAAAGATTCCCCACCTATAATAATATCATCAAGATAACAGAAGACTTGATTAACCCCTTGAAGTATTCGATCAATAATACTTTGGAAAATGGAGGGGGCACTGGCTATCCCAAATGGCAAACGATTAAAGGCATATAATCTTTTATGAGTGTTAACCACCAAATATTTTTTGGAATTTTCTGAAACCGCAACTTGTTGATACGCTCCGGACAGATCGATAACACAGAAATATCTAGAATTGCTTAAATTTCCAAAAAGGTCCTCACATGTTGGCAGTGGATAATGTTCCATTTTGACGTATTTATTTATTGTTTTTTTAAAATCAACACAAATCCTAATCGAATCATCTGTCTTTGGTACGACAACATTTGGGCTTGCTGTTTCCGTATATTTGACTGGAGAAATTATGCCTATACTGCACAACCGATTAAGCTCACTTTCGACCTTTTGACGCAACTGGAAGGGTACTGTATAACTTTTGTGAAATACCGGAACATAAGATTCGTTCATATAAATTTCGGCTTTGAAACCTTCAATAGGCTTTTCTAAATTATTGGAAAATGCACACGTAAATTTTTCTGATAACTTAACTAGCAGTTCACATCTTGACAGTACATGTAAATGGCATCCCTGTTCAGTTGACTTTAATTGACTAATTAAGGAGTTCTTGTACATAATTGTATTGCTGATAATCGAAAATCTCCACTTAGGTGTCAATGCGCCTAGCCATGGTCTTCCCAGAATAGGTGTAAATTTTTTCTTTGTTTTCACGATAACCAATTTGAGTACTGTTTCCCCCACTCCATCATCCGGCCACTTTACTCTAACCTGAACAAATCCAATCACTGAAACTCTTTCACCCGTAACAACTTGTAAAACATTTTCATATTTACTAATCCATAAATCTTTTAAATATTTAACATAATCCTCATAACTTATAATTGATTGGCAGGCTCCACTATCTACCTCCATGTCAATTAACTTTTTTTCAATTTGTACTTGAACAATTAACCTGGTGTCGTCTCCCAAACTATTGATGTGATTGAATTCTTCCTCTGGATGTTGTCTGCTATTACTTTGACTGTCGTTGGCGTTTTTTGACTCGTCTCGTAATCCAATAGAATGAAGGCCTATTTGTTGCGCTTTTCGACACATTTTTGCAAAGTGGCCTTTTAAATTGCAGATAAAGCAAGTGACTTCTAATGCTGGACATTTTTTTTTATGTGAGCTGTTACACATCTACCGCAGATGAACTTGTTTGCATTTGGTTTATGATACTGACTCTGATAATTACTGCGCCCTTTGCTACTAGACTGCGGCTGTGACTGATAATTATTTTTAGACTGACTTATACTTGCTCTCTGTTTTGGTTTTGACTGCCTAGACACGGTATTTATTAGCGAGGGTTTCATATTATCTGATTGTTTAGCCACTGTTTCAAAATTAAGAGCTTTTTTACACACTTGTTCGAACGTTGAGTCATTTTCATCGAGTAATTTTTCTTGCCATTTTGAGTTATGTAGTCCAAAAATAAATTTATCGCGCAGTGCCTCTTTTCAAAAGTTGCCAAAATTGCAATCAGCGGAAAGTAATTTCAAACTTACGATGTACTCCATGATGGTTTCATTTTCTTTTTGATTTCGACGATAAAATTTAAAACGCTCCGATATGACTAAAACTTGAGGCGCGTAAACTTTTTTCAATGCCTCGACTAATTCTTTATATGATTTTGTACTTGGTGATGCTAGAGCTAATACGGTTTTGAGTGTTTTATACGCATCTGGCCCCACAAGCGTGATAAAAACGGAACTTTTTTTTGCTTCTCCCACAACATTGCATTTGAAAAATTCCTCTACTCTGTCCATATATTCATCGAAACTATCTCCTGGTACAAAATATTCTATTGAACCGAAAAAATTCATGATTTTTGTTTTAAATTCGACTTTGTCTTCTAATTTCACAGACCCCTCTAAATTTTGCTCTTCACTTTCGGCCATTAACTAGATCATGAACTCAGAGTAGCACTAAACACATGCGGTTTGAAACAGAATTTCCTCAAATTTTTACCAAAACTTGTTCTCCGCGGTTTAAATTGTTTTTTTTTTCTTTTTTTTTCGCTACCATAAATTTTACTCGTCGCCACTGTTATAGGGATTAATAAATCACAAGATAAACGACCAAATTCCTTAATTTACTTTATTAGATCTATCCCGTGTGACAGTTCAAACCATAGAGAGCGATTGTGAAGTTGAACTCGTGGCTGTCCCAGAGCTGGACGTTTTTCATTCGTTACGATTGGTAGCACTGACTAGTCTTTGATCTAACTTCACGACACCGGTTACATGATACAACGCAATCTTTCCACCAGATCTGCTTCTGGAATCGGTATGCTCATCTTGACAACTTACGCATGGACCGCTAATCGAAAATCGCTGAATGGTTCGTTAATTCCCTGCTTCCTGCACTCAACTAGCTTGCGAATTTCGTATTCAGTGTCCTGACTGCGAAATTCCCGTAGGAGTGCGGAACGTATATCTTGCCAAGTTGATGGACGCTGTCCATCATTTTTTGATCTTTATCCTTGGTAAGAGAGTGTTCGTCCTGATCATCCTAACATGGGATGGTAGCCCTTCAGGCTCCGGTCCCAAAATTTAATTATATTCTACAGCGTTAGCCCATAGTATAGACTGCCCGAAAGTGCATCGATGAACAATATTCCGTGGCGAAGAGAGAGAGAGAGTTTGTTTTGTCCAGCAGGGCTGGAGCATAGAATTTTTTATTTTTTTTTTTTTCTTTTTGTGGAAGGAGCGGTCCTTCTGCGTTGATCCGTCATGCCAACACCCCTTTCATAAATGAAAAAACAACGTTATTAGCACACATAAGTGGAATAAAATTGTTTGTGTAGAATACGCAGGACTTAAGAATCTTAAAACAGGGTTTTTTTCCCCCAGGATATCAGTACTAGAGAAAAGTTTTCTTTTGAGCGCAATAGCAAGTCCCTTTAAAATATATTTCAGGCAGATTCGAAAGAGCATTGTTCCTTTTCATATTTGGTACAATTTCCATTTGAAGTATTTTTGACATTATTTCTTTTATATGTACTTGGCACAATTTTCGGTTGAATTATCTTGGATATTCACATCATAACATTGTTTTTTAATCATATTTGGTACAATTTCCGTTTGAATTTTTGCTGACATTTTGTATAGACGCATTTTTTTGATATTAGGTTTACTTGGCACAATCTTTGTAATTAGCATAAACGCATTTATTTATTTTGTTTTCTTTGTATATACTTGGCACAACTTTCAGCTGAATTATCTTCAGCATTAGCATAAACGCATTTTCTTTTTCTTTTTCTTTTTTTTGTATATATTCGGCACAATTTCCGGCTGAATTATTTTCGATATTAATATAAACGCAGTTTGGTTTTTGTTTATCACACCTGGCACAATTTTCAGTTGAATTATCTTTGATATTAACAAAAGAACATTGTTTCCCAATCGTATTTGGTACAATTTTCGTTTGAATTATTGTTGGAATTAGTATAAACGCGTTTTATTTTTACATATATTTGACACACTTGGCCGCAAAGATGGACTTCTCCATTTTATTGCCGACGAGCTTGAGGTCGAATTCGCTGTTCGCCACCTTAGATCTGACGACGCTAACGCTCGTCGGAAGCTAATGGAAGTGTATGAGGCCCAAAAATCAGAATCCGGCAGAATACCCTTTATGTCTGACGCTCATAATAACCCATCGCGTGAATTAGACTATATCATCAGTCGAGCGGATGCTCTAAATCGGGACTTGAGCTCGGATCCCATCCGAACCAACGAAGATCGTACGTGTTATATCAGTCAGGTGCTCCATGTACTCCATAGAGCCCGGTGGCTGTATAATACGTCTCCCTCTGTCCAGTCTGATGCGCAATCTTATGTTCAGACCTTGGAGGATATCCCGTCGAATCTAGCCCTTCTTCCCAGCTTCCGCCAGTGCCTGTAGCCAAGGGCGCTGGAGGCATAACGCCCACAGCTCCTGTGAGTAGCACAGACAGTAAAGGGTAAAATACGCTGACAGATGCTATGTCGAAAACGGTTGTGACAACGGTAGGCGCTGCGTTGAGCTTACCAGGACCTAGCTTGGAACTTCCACGCCAATCCTGACGAATCGTACTTGGATGTACCTTTATTCGAGGAGCAGAGGGTTCAAGCAGCTTTCACAGGCATACCATACGCGTTTGCTGAACCACTTTCGGGAAGGCCTTGTATCGATCAACGATCGACTGGAAAGTTTGAATAGGGGTCCAGTCACTAGAGTACCTCCGTTTCCGAGACATAGTAATATAGAGTCTGGTGTCCCACCCGTACCGGGTTCACTCGTCTCTCCGTTTAAAATCCCAAACCATCCCCGACAGCCAGCAGCGAGAGATCGTTACGGAGTATCCCACAGACCTGTCTTCCGCTGGAAGTTAAATTTAGATGGCACATCAGGCCTAGACGTAACAGAGTTTATATTTCGGGTGGAATCACTGGCAATACTAGAGCAAGTATCCTCTTTCGAACTGTGCGCTAGGTTTCATACATTCGTTACTGGGAAAACTGCCAATTGGTATTGGCTATACTTGCAAAACCACCGTACGCACTCTTGGCAAGGATCGCCCCTAGCCGACTGAACGCTGGCGGCGATTGCTGTGCAGCCACCCACGCATATCCTGGACATAATTTTTTTGTAAAAAGAGGTGTCGGATGCAGTATCTACATATGTCCAGGTAGAAGTGGATATAAGTGGATCTGTCGACTCACAAGCTCTTTGTTACAATATGCGATTGAGCCTTTCTTCTACTTCTTTAAAAGTGATGGGCATATTTGAGGCAAAAAGCTGATAAGCTTCGCCTCGAACTATGGTGGAAGATTTGCAGGAAAGCTGCCTACAGCATCCTCGGAATGTTTGGGGCTCAAGGCTTATTTTTGGATGCTGTTCTCCCGAGAATAGGGGAACGAGCTTTCCGATTTTAGCATAATCTCCATGGTTTAATTTGAAATTTTACGTCTAGAATTTGGCACTACTTGGGGAGCTAGTATCTTCGATGCTGGTTTCCTGAAGGGAGCCGCCCAGCCAATTTAACAGGATATCACTCGGGATGGAATCACTGACACTGTCTTCGATGACAGTTTCTCTTAAATTAGCACTATTATTTTGAATAATGTCTACCCCGAGAGAGTGCGAAAATTCTCCAAACTCTTGGAAGCTCTTTTTGAACTTCTCTGTATTTAGTTTGAATTTGGCGATTGTTTCAAGTCTTTCTTTTCGAGACTTTGCAATTTGTTTTTCTACCGAATCGCACTGAAGTACAGAGAATCCGGAGGAATTTCGCACTTTCTCTTCTAAATTCTTCAAATATAATTCTAAATTTAAAGTATGCCTTACTTGTTGAGGGCCTGTCAGAATTCTCCCGCTCCTAAGGGTGACTCCTTTTGTTGCAGAATTTGTTGGAGGTGTTTGATTATCACCCTCTGTTGCGGATGTTGCTCCCGCGTTGCTTCCTTCGTACCGGGGTGGAACTTCCTGTGCGTTGCCCGGTGAGGAAGATTGTTGTGGAGGGGTGTTTTCCGGCCGTATTTCTTGTTGGAAGCTTTCCTCGCTCATTTACCACCGGATGTAGGTTTGCAGCTAGGGGGGCTTTTGCCGTCTTAATTCCCTTGGTTCAAGTTGAGAGGGGGGCTTATTGCCTTCGTCGAATTCCCTCTCAATTCCGCGGATCGTTGGTTCGTTTGCTGCAAAGACTTTTCAGTGCTTTCGGGGGGGGGGGCGTGGCCGTCTTAAATTCCCCTGGATAAAAGCTAAAAAAGGGGCTCGTTGCCTGCTTCGAAGTCTCTTTCAGCTCCGGATCGTAGGTTGCTGTGTAGCTGATATTTCTTCCTGCGTCGGGTTGGAATTTCCCTTCTAACGTGGGCGTCTGTTATGTCTTCGTTTGGGCTGGGATGAAGCCCGCTAATGTCCACCGTTGGCACTGGTGTGCTTAGAGGAAGGGGTGTCTGCGTGTTTTTAAAACAGAGGTAGTTAAAGCTGTCCGACCTCGAGTATGGGGGCTATTAGACCAGACTGGCCTAATCTGATTAACCCCTTCGGGTTCTTTGTAGGATAGCGGGATTTGAAGCACTTATGTTTTTCTTGACTTTGAAAAACTGGCTTCCACTATCCTACCGGTTGCGCCAAAATCTTATATATTTTTTCGGGATATGTGTATAGCAGTACCAGTGAACTCTATGTACAGCTCACCTTGTTTTCGTTGCCTATGTAATCCAGGGGTTGGTTCATTGACACACAGTTTCTTTCTTCGGTTTCCACATTTTCTTTGTAATTCACAGCACTTTTTCTTTTAATACAACTTTATTTAGGTTACAACTTTTCTGCTATTACAAACTTTCCTTTGATTCCCAACTTTACTTTGGTTACAACTTTTCGTTTATTACAAACTTTTGTTTGATTCCCAACTTTACTTTGGTTACAACTTTTCGTTTATAACCAACTTTTCTTTGATTCCCAACTTTACTTTGGTTACAACTTTTCGTTTATTACAAACTACCGAAACCGCGCCGCCACCAAGTTTTTTCTTCAAATCGATTCTTCTTAAGGAACTCAAAAAACAACCGAACTCTGACTACAATTTTCATCCTGGTGACCGTGCCGAAATTTAAAAACCAACTCGACCCTTGATCATTTCAATGGTGTTCAAAAGCCGCTTTTCAGGGTAGAAAATGCTTACTTGCATTTTCTTACGCTGAGAAAATTTTTCATTTCTTCTGGACTTGATTAAACATGTCCAGAATACTTTTCGATGGACTTTGGCTTGAAAAAATGTAATTTGATGTTTTTATAAACATCAGCCACCATCCCTGCGCTTGATATTGCGGCGCGCGTATACACCTAATGTATTTTCGTGGCGCGCATTTCTTATGGCGAGAAGCTTTGGTCGTAATATGTATATACGTATATACATACATATTGAATTTTTAAAAGAAAATCGTACTGGCAAAGTCAGCTGAAGGCAGAATTTGTCATGGGAGTATTTTTTTGAAGTATCGAATGTGAAGAAAATTCCTGATGCAATTTCTTCGCTCATTTTAGCTATAAGCAAACCATGTTTTGAGCCTGGTTAGCTTATGAAAATATTAGTATGACAATGTAATATGTGAGAGTTTTTTTTAATGCTTTTTTATAGGTTGTTAGGTATGTAACACCTGGCACACAGATCTAGTAATTTGTGAGAACCTGATTTAACCATATACCTCAGATCCCCATATTCCAACGAGTTGAAATATGAAGAACTAAGTTAAATTTCCGGTCCGAACCAGGATCTTCAGATGGTGATAAGCTGTCACAGTGAATCCACGACAGAGCATCTGGGACTACGTTCAGCTTTCCTTTGTACTCAATGGTGAAGTCGAAACTTTGAAGTTACAAACTCCACCTGGCAAGTCTACCGCTGAGAACGTTTTGAGACATCAGTCATTTCAAGCTCGCATGATCAGTCACTATCTTGAACAGCATACGTTCAATGAAATGCCGGAATTTTTGTACAATTACTATTGCTGCTAAGTATTCTTGCTCTGTGACTGTGTAGTTTGTGGTGAACTCAACCTTTTCGTCGGTAATATTCACACCACCGAACAGTTGATCGTTTTATCTTTTTCGTTAGGTCCAGATCTGGGATCATAACTCCTGCAAGCTCTGACAATGACGATAAAATGCGGTTTCGCACCTTGTTATAATTCTGTAGATGTGGGAGACTGAACTTCCCGAAGTAGCTACGATCGGTTGTAATGGAACGTCGAAAATTAGGGATTCTTCTAAAGAAGTGTCTATTAAAAGTGTCTTGGGCTCCCTACTGGTGGAAACTAGAGCTTGAAAATCTGCAGAAAAATCAGTAAGGTTCCTTGCCTCTGCTGAGAGATTACTATCATTCATTTGATTGTCAGATGGATTGTTGACATCACCACTCCCTAAGTGATATCAACGAACAGTCTTATAATTGTTCGATGAGGTCTGCTGGGTGGGCAGACTGTCTTCCCTGTTTAAAGATCGAGCTGGAGTCGCACAGCTGTTATTATTCGATATGTCGCACTCGGTCGAGAAAAGGTGTTATGATTCTCTACTCGCTTCAAGTTTTTCTGTAGATACTGTCTACATTTACACTTGAAGCCATCTTTTCGTCCGCATTCATAGTGAACAATTACCTGCGAATTAGATTAATGTACATATATACATGCATACCTACAGAAAGAAAATAATTCATTTCTCACAGTAAAGCTTCTAAATCTCATATTGCGTCTGGGAGAATACATTTCATGCGCAAGTAATCAAATATCACTTGCCGGCGCCTGGGAAATGCAAGCTTGCAAATTCTTACGTGAAATTGCCGCCTGCAGTTCTCATGAGAAAGATTATCTTCCCAGCAAATTTTTATTTAAATTTTTATATAAATTGACGAGTTTTGGGGAATAAATATTCAGTATTTTTTAAAGCATCAAAGGAGTCTTTTTAATTAATTTACACATAGTAAAACACGCGTTGTGGCTCTTGTAAAAATGACCTTGTTGGTCTCAATTCCAAGAAACACTAGGTGTCTACTCTGACAGCTCACACAGTTCCTGTACTTGTGTCGTATTCTGAAGTTAAGGAAGAATTCTCAATCTCACTTACACGCTGACTACGATAGGTGTTCAGGACACTAGCAGTTACAAGCCTCAGCTGAGTATCTTGCATCTGTGTTACCAACACTCGAAGTTGGCCTATGATGCTGGACGTAAGCAGATTTTATTCTGTAGTTCTGGCAATAGGTTAGATTTGACAAGCTCGAGAAATTCGTGGGCGGGAATCGGGTGTTGCAACTGATCATGTAGTAGTACCAATGTCTGGTGATAGGTGGAAGATGGTTCACCACGCCGTTGCTTCCGTGACATCAGATGAACTCTGACTTTAAGGTCATCCTTTGGGACTCCCCATTCAACCAAGATAAGGGCCAGTAGTAGTCCATAGCGGGTCCTGACAGTTATACGAACATCTTCCTGACTAGCAGATCAAAATCTCGTTTCTAGGACGGAGTACGTGAGTGCTTCCACTCGGAATGTAAGCTCATCTACGAAGAGTTTTGAGTTATCTCCGCTGTAGGAAATATTCCAACGTCTGATTGAACTACTTCATCGTGTTTGCGTTGTGTCGGAGGGGCAAGTGTCGCTCTAGGAGGAAAAGAATATCTTTGATGACCAGTCCATACTTTGAGAGACCCCTTCAATTACTAAGTCTTGAAGTTGCGCTCTGCGATCTGCCATAAATGTGTCAGTAGCTACTAGGCCTTGGCCAGAAGGTACAGCTGCCGGACTATTTCTTCGTGAGCTACTATGAGAACGGGATGCAGACCATAGCCCTGGAGATAACGATTGATGACTTGGATGTGAGAGTCTCGACGGAGGCATGTTGAGCTGTAGTGACTGCTGAGGAAGATCATGCCCACACATGGTAGCTACAGGCTTGCTCTTGGCAGACCAGTCTCCATCTTGACAGATGGTGCACTTATCTAGCCTTTGTATAGGAACTTCAGTAGTAGGTGGTGTTCACTATCTGAAAAACTTACTAGACTCAAGGAGGAATAACGAGGGTGATCATATAACACGAATGGTCAAAGACTGAGTAATTCTGCTGTTTGCGCAGAAGCTTTTCCATAATCCGGGAATAAAACGGGCGAATATTGTCGAGGCTAAAACTAGGACTTAGAATTGCAACATGAAATTCAGAAAATTCTCCAGCTTAAGGCCGTTATTTAATTCGGAGGTCGTTGGACACTGCAGCGTTCCTATTTAATATTAGGTAGATATTCTTAATTCAAGAAATGTAGTACTATATTCAAGAAATGTAGTACACCTTGTAACCAATCAAAATCGACAACGAAGTATGCATCAACAAAATATTTCAAGGACAAAAATACTGTAAGCTACAATCGAAAATATAACGAAATTTCCAGTTCACGAACTAACCTCGGATGTTTCCAAAAACAAAAATAAAAAAAATCATAATAGTTCTCTTCCTCTCTCTCCAAGAGCTAACTCTCAAAAGAAGGGTCCTCCAAGATCCATTTTCGCCAATCAGGTCATAAGTCAAAAGTAAGTTGTTTGGATGTGTGTATGAAAAACGTTTGCAATATCAAGGACATCTCAGAAAATTCGGGTTGGAGATGTTAAAAACTGAGAATGTTGCTAGAGATTATCCATCCAGGCAGTTGGCAGTATGCCAGCTCCTAATAACTGAAGGTCCCCAGAATCACTTCCATCCTCCAACAAGTCCTTCCTTGCTCTTCTGTCGATCCAATAGCTAGCTAACCTTCCAGTTGGGCAAAGCCATGAGTCTGGTCAACTAGTTAGGTAAAAGCAAAAAGTCATCTCAAAGACTCATGATAGAATCAATTGGGTAACAAAGACATGCCTCCGTGAGAACTCAAACATTAAATTATTCGTGAGGCTACCAGCCATTTCCACGGCTCAAGGTCAGCGGGAAAGATCAAAATAAATCCGAAAATACTACAACCCGAAAAATTTCAAGAGGTTTGACCAAAGTCAAACCTAAAGTTGAATTTAAGAGAAAAAATCAAAATAAGAATATGGATGCTCAAAAACTTTACTCGAAATACAAAATCTCAAACTCTAAAAACTTTACTGGAAAAACATTGAACGACAAAATTCATAAGGGTAACAAACAACAGTTAGACGAAATTTCGCAAGTAACTTCCACTGGATGTGAGACTTGAGGTAAATCAACTAGCAAATTTCCAGAGAATCGTATCACTTTAAGTCCCAGTCTCTAGTAAAAGAGACACTTAGACCACCGAAGTCTAACTGTTGCAATTGTAGTTGGAAATGGGAAAACAGGTCTTGAAATTTCTTCACAAGACTTAATATTTATTTTCCCTTTACAACTTTTACTAATGGACTGTATAATTTACGTTGAAAACTTCGGATGATGTCCGGTGCCCGGTCTCTTCAAAAAACAAAAGAGGAAGTAAGTAAAACTATGTCCCTCGTCGTGCTCTACGCTTTCTTGCTTGTCACCCTCAACTTGAAGTTGGTCCTCATTCCTGCAATGCGCGATTGCTACCATCTTTTTGTGGAGGGTAATGTTGCGGCTCCGTTCTCATACATTCTCCCCACCCTTGATGCCTTGGCGGCAAGTCCTCGATGTAGTGAAGTTGAACATGAATAGGCAATAGGACACTGGTAAGCTAGTCGTCCCTCATAGTTGGCTTGAAAGTGAGTTGTTAATTTAAAACTTATAAAATCCTAAAGAGGTTGGAAATATTCTGCCTTTCCTTATCTTTCTAATAGTTAGTTTTACATTCAGTGAAAATATTTAGCTACTCATTTTAAAATCACGTGATAGCCCTTGAACACTTAGATGTGCACACAGTGGGGTTTTCTAGGTGAATATACATATGTACAAAAAAAAAAAAGGTTAACCGACACAGTTTGGTAATTGGACGTTTGAGGGTAGAGGTTGTAACGGCTATAATCTTTTTCTTTGCAAGTAAAGAATATCTAATTTTTTCTTGGGGTACGAGGTCTTATTTACTCATCATTGGGCAGCTCATTTTTAAATCCAGACTGGTTAAAAGTTCAATGAATTTTTTTTTCCTTTTTTTTGTTCAATGCACATGGGAAAAATTGTTTTTCTTTCCTCGCAAGGGAAAGACAATAAATTGAGTCCAAACGGAAATTAAGCTCGAGACAATTAATAAAATAAATCGCCCACTAAACGTTTCTTTTTGGAATACAAAGAAAATGCAATTTGAGCATTTCTGATCACCCAACAAAGGTGCTGATCAATCAGGTGCAATGCACTTGAGTAACTTTCCCTCGTATCGTTTTTTTCGGTATGTGGCGATCGAAACCCCACATAGTAAAGCAAATCGATGGAAGAAAGATCTTCCGCGGGAGCTCGTCCAGTTTTGTGTTTTGTTTTTCGTTCGTCTTGTGCGCCCTTACAGAATTTGAAAAAAAAATCAAATCAGAAGTAATAGTGGCTATATTAATATTTCTTTAAATAAAGACCGGGCATCGGGCAATTGTGCGTGCATGCCAGAAATATTGAGGAGACGTTTATCCGAGAAGTTTACATTTTTTTTTATAAATTTATTTGTGGATGTAACTCGATAGTTACTGAGTGACAGCATAAGCTCTTTTTTTCTACCCTCAAAGAAGGGAATTTTGGATAAATCTAAGGTGAGGTGTGATTACTTGCTCATTGCCGGGAAAAATTTATTTAGTAAGTTTTCTTCTTTCTGTTGGTTTCGAATACAGATATCAGGTGACAGTATTTGGCCTGCACGGTGTGGATCAGTGCCGGAGGGAAAGGACAAAGTAACAAACAAACAAAAGGTACAGAAATAGGCCAGTAAAATTTGCGCAGCATCGATAGGGCCAAACCTAGCGCCTTCTAGAGCGCCCAAAGATTTCCTTGGGGTTAAACACCATCCAAAATCATCGTCGGAACTTGATAGTGGAACGGAGGAGAAACCAGCAAAATCCACTGATAGGAGAAAACGAAAAAAAAAATCCCAAGAGCAAGCAGGAGAAATTTCTTATCTTTTTTTGTCCGTCTTTTTTGTTGTTGTTTTGTTTTCACAGCGTTAATCACCAGGCCGCTGAAGCGCTTCTTCGCCGGTAGATTGACAAGTAAGTACATTTACGACAAATTAATTGTAATGTGAGTAGATTGTGTTGTTTTTTTCTTCTCCTTGTCCGGGGTTATAGGCTAATTCTGTATTTCTTCCTCTGTTCGTTTATTTCAACTTTTTGTTTCATATATATATATTAGCAATGAAGTCGGAATTTCGCGATATTTTTTTTCTTTTCTCTATAGAAATCTAAATTAGTACATTAATATATTAACGTAGTTCTTTTTGTTTTGCGGAATATTATATTGAAGTAGTTCTTTTTTTGTTTTGCGAAGTATTTCCGGATAGATAGTACGTATATATATATTTGTATACATGTGAGCTGCCATCATACTTCCACTTAGCGATCTTTATTTTTTTTTGTTTTTTTTTTTTTATATATAGATTCCTAGAATAGTGTATTAATGTAAGGGTTAATTTGGATTACCGAATTCTTTCATAGCGATTTTGTTTTTTTTTTTTTTTCTCTTTATTTTTTTTTTATTTTGTTTCCTTGATATAACATATACATGTATACATACTCACGTATTAGCTTGATTAGCAATATATACGCTAGTACAACGACGTAGTTTTTTTTCTATGTATCTATGTATATTCTCCTTTTTTGTTTGTTTTATATGTATATCTTTAGTCTTTATTGGTTATTCGGTATAGTTATAGTCTCCTCGTATCTGTATGGTAGATTAGATTGGACAATCTTAATACTGTCGAAAACAAGGAATACATTATTGTATTTTATCTTACTTCTACTGGTTTTATTTTAGTATACACATATATATATATATATATATATATATTTTTCCATTATCTTCAACTGCATTCCTTGATAGCCTAAATATCTCATATTCACCTCATATTTTAATATATATATTTATATCCGTAACTCGTTTACCTTTCGCATTTACTAATAATGGATCCCAAATTCCTATTAGAGGACGAACGTAATGTTGAGTATAAGGTCAGGGGCCTAGAAATAACTGATCCCGAAGCCTCTACCAAACTTAGAGAATTATTGGATTTAGAGGCATCGTTTCCTGGTCGAGCACCAACGGTTATGCACGATCCTTCCGAGACGGGGAGTGAGCTTGAGATTTGTAAAGAAAAGCTCGCCTTGCTAACTCAGCTAATTAAAGAGAATAAAGTCCAAACGCATGACGACTATCAACGCGTGAGATGTCGATTGAGTCACCTAAGTGGGCGTGCTATACGCTTAGCTAGCTCATCGACAGATCATACAGAAGAGGCCACTGAACAAGTATCGGCCCTATCCGAGCTTATTAAAGAATTCATGAAAATTAAGATTCCTCCTCGTAGGGATGCCTCTGAGAGCCAAAAGCTCCAAGCCCCTGCAGGAGCAACTAGTACTCCGGCACCAACTAGCTCTGAGACAAATGTTGAAGGAGCTGTGGCCGCTAATGTTGGTACAGGCGCAGAACGTCGACGTATTCAGTTTCCTAAAAGTTTGACACTTCCATCTCTGTCGATAATTGGGAATACAGCTGGGGATCTAGGCAGGTCTCCTAATCAGTTTTTTAGCACAACCACGAATCCATTAAACTATACAACCCTGACGCCGCGCCTGGGCAATCAGAGTGATCCCTTGTCAACAACTCCTTTCCCTACTGAACACAATCGCGGAAGCAACCCTAGCAGGAATCAACCCAGTGATAATTTTCAGTACGGTACAGAACAAAATCGCGGAAGCAACCCTAGCGGGAATCAACCCAGTGGCCATTTTCAGTACAGTGGCCGCCCAGAAACTTCAAGCTTTCCTCATTGGCAGCCAAGGCTACCAAAATGGAAGATATCTTTTAACGGGTCCCCAGACGGACTTGACGTCACCGAATTTGTCTTCCGTCTAGAAATGCTTTCCAAAGACGATAACTATCCGCTGGATCGTTTAATTGGCATTTTGCCTAATTTCCTCTCAGGTACGGCTGAAAGCTGGTTCTGGGTTTACAAGCGGAAATATCGCGATACGAGTTGGCAGGGTATGAAGACAGCCCTACTCGAGCGATTCGGGAGCTATGTCTCATAAAGAGAAACGCGAAGGGCCATTGAAACAAGAAGACAAGGCCCGAAAGAAACGTTCAATAATTTCCTGCTGGACGTAGAACGGCTTAACGGTCGGCTTCGAAGACCATTTCCTGACAGAGAGCTACTCGAAATTGTCCGAGAAAACATGGGCCCGGCTCTGCAGAGTGCCACTACCACGACAATATTCAGATCAACGGAAGAGGTGAGAATTATCTGCCAGAAGCTAGAAAAATTGTGGGCTAGATCTGGGCACGATCCTCGTCAGCTGACCATGGCTCGCACTTTCCGAAATAGAGCTCAAATGGAAGAGCTAGAGAAGGTAATACCCTTGTCAGACTACGCTGATAATGACATTGACCCACAAGTAGCAGCCCTTACCCCAGTGCTAAGGAGAAGCACTGCTAACCGCGCTTCGTTGGATATATGTTGGAACTGCCGAGACTTAGGCCACAGATATCAAGACTGTACAAAGGGTCATCTTGGGATATTCTGTTACGGTTGCGGACGTCCTGGCGTGCTGAAGCCAAACTGTGGGACCTGTTTAGGCCGTGCGGTAAACAAGACACCGAACGCAGAAAGTGGGGTCATGCGTTTGGGCCATATGACCAGTTACCCCAGTGCCAGGAGAGTAGAAGCAGCCACCAATACCGAGCCTGCAACCCATCGTTAGAGAATGGGCATGCTTTATCGAAATTTCTTCCCACTTCATCCCTTTCCCACTTAGCATCAACCCAATCAACCCAAACTGTCCAATCGGACTTAGACACATCCAAAACAACTCCTGAGGAATCCCCACGCTTTAGATATATCGCTTCGAGTCGAGGCCGGCGGAGTCAGCTTAGATCTCGGAAGTACTGGAAATCCAAAAAGCTGCTTCGTAAAGCAGTATCTGCCGCTATTCAGCGTGATGGAGAAGACCATCGTCCATACGTCACAGTAAAAATAGCTGAAGAAAATATAGTTGGTCTGCTTGACAGTGGAGCTTCTGTTAGCATATTGGGAAAACACTCTCTAGAATTTCTGCGTAAGAATAATCTTAGTTATTCATATGTTTGCACAGCGGATGGCTCACGGAATTCTATCATTGGCCACATAAAGTTGCCCGTTCGTTATGCTGAGAAAACAGAAACCATCCATTTTCACTTAGTACCCAGCTTACAACAGGAACTTTACTTAGGAATTGATTTTTGGGATGCTTTTGGCATTACCCCTGCTGTAATAGATTCCCTGGATATTGATAAAACAACGAAGATCCATCCCCCGCAACACACCCTCACGCTAGAACAAAATGCCCAACTGGAAGACCTCAAACATCAATTTCCATCCTTTTCGCAGGATGGCCTCGGCCGTACAAAGCTGTTGGAACACAACATTGACGTAAGAGATACTCCACCAATAAAGCAACGTCACTATCCGGTATCCCCAGCAATTCAAAAGCTGTTATATGAGGAACTGGACCGAATGTTAGCCATGGACGTTATCGAAGAGAGTCAGAGCTCCTGGAGCTCTCCAGTGGTTGTCGTGAAAAATTCTAATGGGAAGGTGCGACTGTGTCTAGATTCTCGCAAGGTAAATTCTGTTACCAAGAAAGATGCTTATCCACTACCATTGATAGATGGACTCTTAGGTCGCCTCCGGGAAACCAGATATATCTCAAGCTTAGATCTGAAAGACGCATTCTGGCAGATACCACTCGCAGAGTCCGCTCGTGATAAGACTGCATTCACAGTTCCTGGAAGGCCTTTATATCAATTTAAAGTCATGCCGTTTGGTCTGTGCAATGCCCCTCAAACTATGTGTCGCCTTATGGACCGGGTAGTGCCTCATCAGTACCACGATCGAGTATACGTCTACCTAGATGACTTACTCATTACTTCCACTACGTTCGATGAACATTTCGACTTACTGAGAGAAGTCGCTTCCCTGCTTCGTCAGGCAGGACTGACCATAAACGTTGAGAAGAGTAAGTTCGTTCTTCGTGAAATTAAATACCTTGGCTATGTGGTAGGTGAAGGAGGTCTGAGGGTCGATCCTGAAAAGGTGTCTGCGATTGTAAATTTTCCTAGCCCATCAACAGTGCGGCAAACACGCAGACTACTTGGCTTGGCTGGATGGTACAGGAGATTTATCCCAAACTTTTCGAGCATCGCTGCTCCGATCACAGAGCTTCTGAAGAAGGGTGCGAATTTTCAGTGGACTCCGGAGGCTCAAAAAGCCTTTAAACAACTAAAAGAGCACTTATGTTCGGCCCCACTGCTAGCTAATCCAGATTATACGAAGCCCTTCTATATAAGATGTGATGCCAGCACTATGGGAATTGGCAGTGTCTTATTTCAAAAGTCGGGGGATGATGCCGAAAGGCCACTTGCATTTATGTCCCAAAAGTTGAATCCTGCGCAGCGAAATTATAGTATCACTGAACTAGAATGCTTCGCTGCGGTACTGAGCGTAAAGAAGTTTAGGGCATACATCGAAGGTTTCCACTTTACAATCATCACCGACCACCAGAGTTTGAAGTGGCTAATGTCTCAAAAGGAACTTACGGGGCGACTCGCACGATGGAGCTTAAAACTACAGTCGTTCGACTTCGAGATCGAACACGTAAAAGGAAGTCAAAATGTAGTGCCGGATGCATTTTCTCGAATGTATCTTGATTCGGCAGAGGCGACTATCTCTGACCAGAGCAAGCTAGATTACCTGGTAGACCTTAAATCAGCACATTTATCTGACCCGGCTTACGTAGGTTGGAAAGACAAAATCTCTGCTACACCAGCACAGTATCCTAACCTGCAAGTCACTGAACTGCACATTTTCATTCGTATTGAGGGCGGGGTGATAATGATCTATCCGATATCCCCAGTTGGAAACTCTGGATTCCTCAAGGATTGACCAAAGATTTAATTAGTAGGGAACACGAGAGTTCTACTGCAGCTCATGGCGGAATCCATAAAACCCTCGACAGACTGCGAAGATATTATTTCTGGCCAGGCATGCGCCAACAAGTCCGCGCCTATATCTTACAATGCGATGTCTGCAAACAAACCAAAGCTCCAAATTGCAGGCTAAGGCCTAAAATGGGAAACCAGATTGAGGTAGAAAGGCCATGGCAGAGATTGCATATCGACTATATTGGACCCCTTCCAAGAAGTAAACGCGGGAATACTACCATCCTAGTCGTTGTAGATCAGTTTACCAAATTCGTACTACTAAAGGCTTTTCCCCAAGCTAAAACTAAACAACTCATAGAATATCTGGAGGAAAATATATTTCACTGTTACGGGGTACCCGAGATTATACATACTGATAATAGGCCACAATTTATCTCAACAGATTTTGCTCGCATGATAGAACGTTTCGGCATATACCACACAAAGACTGCAGGATATTCGCCACATTCGAATGCTGCAGAAAGAGTTAATCGTTCCATCGTGGCAGCAATTAGGTCGTATGTGCAAGAGGAACATACCAGCTGGGATTCCCAGCTAAGTGATGTCGCTTGCGCTTTGCGTAATGCAACGCATCAGTCAACCAAATTTTCCCCTTATTTCTTACTTTACGGATATCACATGATCTTACATGGAGGTACATACAATCTTCTCCGCCAAATTGATGGCTTGGCAGAATGTAACTTCGAAGTATTACCTAGTAAATACAGACTTCCACTAGTACACGAGCGAGTGAAAGACCATCTCCAGGAAGCATACCAGAGAAACGCTCACACCTATAACCTTCGAGCGCGGCAGATCACGTTCAAACCAGGACAAACTGTATATGTCCGGAACTTCGTACAGAGCAAAGCCGTAGACAAGTTCGCGGCCAAACTTGCCAACAAGTTCATAAAGGCTCGCATACGGAAAAAGAATGGTAACGTGAACTATGAAGTTGAAAATATGGATGGTAAGTTTATTGGCGTCTACCACGCAAGCAACATTCGCCAGTAAAATTCTAAATCCTAAATCATTCTATGAAATACATATCGGTGTTCAACTCGCAAAAGAGAGGAGTAATATAAATAGAGTAGCTAGACCATAACCTCGCCCTTAACCTTTTTGAATCCATACCCTGTATTTGGTCCGGAGCCCTATATGAATTTGGCTGGCTGCTCGGCTTACTTCTAAGCACGGGTAGCAAGTACACTCAACCTTAATAACCAAGCCTTTCTCTATACAGAACAGTCACGGACGAGAAATTACGACCATGTGGAAGCCAATGGAGCTCTCACCAACCACCGGCCTATTATTGGTGATTGGTCTGATGACAACTGCTCCTATTGCCTGCGGAATCATCGGCTACTACCACGCTACACATCTTTCAATGCAAAATTAACATCATACAGTCAGTGTACAAATGCGTTATGTTCAGCCATCTCTCTCTAGTACCTGGAGGATTGAGTACATATATTATGGATATAAGTAAAGAGAACTGCATGAACATTCATAGGTATAACACTCTTAAATTACAAAACGGCAGAACAATTGCTGATATTAAGACGAATGCTTCAACCTCACTGACCGAAGTCGTTGGCGGGTCAATCGACCAAAACGGAAATTGCAACGGAGTTCCGTATACGTCAGGAGCAAATTCCTGGGATAATGTTGTGGTTATGCATGCGATGGAAGTAACCATTATGGACTACCAAAACTCGGTCCGCATTGATGACAACATGGTTATTCTACGAAACAACGTGCTGTGTCCCTACCTGGCTGGTAAATGTACGGATCCAGAATACGGAATGAGTTTTTGGGATCTCATCTCTGACAATTCTTGCGAAAGTCAAAAGTACGACGTATTATGGCAAGTAATGGCTACGAAGATTAGGACCTCGAACAAATCCATTAGCAACACCATATACACCGTGACGTCCGGAGAAATAATCTTTGCACTCGAAGTAAAAAAGCAAGTATCCGTTTGTTGTTTGCCCGGTTTTCAAACTGAGCATCCCAGGCTGGTCATTGTACCTAAAGCAGCATCCGAGTACTTGTTTAGGAAAAAAAAACCTGGATACACGTAATCATCTTTTCACTTACGTTAATTCAAAGTTCGTCTATGTTGAGCGTCACTTTAAGGGTCAAGTCGAGAAACTGTACACCAATCTCCTGAAGAAGAAATGCGAATTAGAAAGAGAACTACTTCAAACCCAGCTAATCATGGCCCTCCACCACCCGGCAGAGTTCGCTCTTATTAGAATGAAAGAGCAAGGGTTTACCGCTGTACATAGGGGGGAAATCATTTACTTAGTGAGATGCCAACCAGTTGAAGTCACTGTTCGGAAGAGCAACCGTTGTTATATGGAACTACCAGTAACTTATGGAAAAAGTGACTACTTCCTAGCTCCGTTAACTCACCTACTGCAGCAGCGTGGAACTGACATTATCTGCTCAGATTTACTAAGCCCAGCATACTATATTAGAGGAACCTGGTACGGGACCAATCCGACAATTCACCAAATTAAAGAACCATCTCAACTCCAGCCATCAAACACCGCTGACTGGACATACGAAAACCCAGGAGAACTTATTCGGGCAGGAATTTACCACAGTGAGTCTCTGGAAAACCTTCGCCACCAGATCATGTATCCGTCCGAGAGGCTAGCCATTACTAACATACTCACACAACGTGTAATGGGTCAAGATGTTCTCCACCAAGATATTAACGCCGTCAACCTTTTATCTCCAAAGACAATGGAGGACCTAGTCACAACGGTACGGACAAAGATATGGGGCGCTTTCAATTTTTTGGGAAGTGTCTGCTCCTCCTTGCTGGGAATTTACGTGTGTCTGAAGGCAGTCAAGTTTGTCATCGATACCTTCATCAATGCCAAGGTCCTCGGAGCGATTTACGGGAGGAGTTGGAAATTATCAGCAGCTTTGTGGAACACCATGACAAACCATATTCTACATCAACAACATCAACAGCAAGCTACTGCATATCCGGACTCCGTCACTACCCATCTATCCCATGATCGTCTCGCCAGTGCCTTAACGGAACAAGAAGCACAGACAACATCACCACCAGGAGCTTCAAAAGACACCATAGACGAAATAATCGCGCTGAAGGACCGAGTAGCTCGTCTGTACCCCAACGTCCAGCCTTAGAAGAACACCAATCTTTCAGTAATACACTTCTACCGTGGTTAAGGTCATACCAATCAGCAACCAGATCGACTGAAATTTCTCGATATGTAAAAAGTTAAATACTTCCTTATCATACCCTTGATACATTTGTGTTCACTTTGTTTCTTGAATAAAGATTGAGTAATAGCTTACTAAGATTGTCTAGCCCATTTTCTTATTCCTTTTTGTTTTTATATAACCACACATAATCGCTGCCTTTTGATCATACAAAGTACCATATCATCTTTCGTAAGAGTTATGCCCGGCTAGCTCAGTTGGTAAAGCTTGAGACTCTTTGATCTCAGGGTGTTTGGCGTCCCTGCGTTGGGCTTTATATATTGGGTGAAATCACAGCCGTAGTCTTCCCTTTTTCTTTGCAAGTAAAGAATATCTAATTTTTTTCTTGGGGTACGAGGGCTTATTTACTTATCATTGGGCAGCTCATTTTTAAATCCAGACTGGTTAAAAGTTCAATGAATTTTTTTTCCGTTTTTTTGTTCAATGCACATGGGAAAAATTGTTTTTCTTTCCTCGCAAGGGAAAGACAAAAATTGAGTCCAAGCAGAAATTAAGCTCGAGACAATTAAGAAAATAGATCGCCCACTAAACGTTTCTTTTTGGAATACAAAGAAAATGCAATTTGAGCATTTCCGATCACCCAACAAAGGTGCTGATCAATCAGGTGCAATGCCTTTGAGTAACTTTCCCTCGTATCGTTTTTTTCGGTATGTGGCGATCGAAACCCCACATAGTAAAGCAAATCGATGGAAGAAAGATCTTCCGCGGGAGCTCGTCCAGTTTTGTGTTTTGTTTTTCGTTCGTCTTGTGCGCCCTTACAGAATTTGAAAAAAAAAAAATCAAATCAGAAGTAATAGTGGCTATATTAATATTTCTTTAAATAAAGACCGGGCATCGGGCAATTGTGCGTGCATGCCAGAAATATTGAGGAGACGTTTATCCGAGAAGTTTACATTTTTTTTTATAAATTTATTTGTGGATGTAACTCGATAGTTACTGAGTGACAGCATAAGCTCATTTTTTTCTGCCCTCAAAGAAGGGAATTTTGGATAAATCTAAGGTGAGGTGTGATTACTTGCTCATTGCCGGGAAAAATTTATTTAGTGAGGTTTCTTCTTTCTGTTGGTTTCGAGTACAGATATCAGGTGACAGTATTTGGCCTGCACGGTGTGGATCAGTGCCGGAGGGAAAGGACAAAGTAACAAACAAACACAAGGTACAGAAATAGGCCAGTAAAATTTGCGCAGGATCGATAGGGCCAAACCTGGCGCCTTCTAGAGCGCCCAAAGATTTCCTTGGGGTTAAACACCATCCAAAATCATCGTCGGAACTTGATAGTGGAACGGAGGAGAAGCCAGCAAAATCCACTGATAGGAGAAAACGAAAAAAAAAATCCCAAGAGCAAGCAGGAGAAATTTCTTATCTTTTTTTGTCCGTCTTTTTCGTTGTTGTTTTGTTTTCACAGCGTTAATCACCAGGCCGCTGAAGCGCTTCTTCGCCGGGAGATTGACAAGTAAGTACATTTACGACAAATTAATTGTAATGTGAGTAGATTGTGTTGTTTTTTTCTTCTCCTTGTCCGGGGTTATAGGCTAATTCTGTATTTCTTCCTCTGTTCGTTTATTTCAACTTTTTGTTTCATATATATATATATATTAGCAATGAAGTCGGAATTTGGCGATATTTTTTTTTCTTTTCTCTATAGAAATCTAAATTAGTACATTAATATAATAACGTAGTTCTTTTTGTTTTGCGGAATATTATATTGCAGTAGTTCTTGTTTTGTTTTGCGAAGTATTTCCGGATAGATAGTACGTATATATATATTTGTATACATGTGAGCTGCCATCATACTTCCACTTAGCGATCTTTATTTTTGTTTTGTTTTTTTTTTTATATATAGATCCCTAGAATAGTGTATTAATGTAAGGGTTAATTTGGATTACCGAATTCTTTCATAGCGATTTTGTTTTTTTTTCTCTTAATTTTTTTTTTTATTTTGTTTCCTTGATATAACATATACATGTATACATACTCACGTATTAGCTTGATTAGCAATATATACGCTAGTACAACGACGTAGTTTTTTTTTTATGTATCTATGTATACGCGTCATGATTATTAATATATACGCTAGTATAGTAACTTAATGTCTTGGTTTTCTTAATATATCTATACCTATATATCCGCTTATGGTTAATGAATTGATTTCCAAATACCCATATATTACGCCCTTGTCTAGTAGTGTGACCCTTTTTACTTTTGTGCGTGTTCGGGGAAATAAATAAATAATAATGGCCATGTGCTAAGTTTCATATTTTCGTTTGGTGTCGGGTTTGGTTAAGGTTTTGGGGAAGCTCGAGATGCCGGGAGGATAAAGTAACTGGCAGGCTCACCTAGGAGTATGAAGAGGGCAGTGGTGGGTGATGCAGGTAGCCCAGTGTGACCCATCATTCTAATTGGTGTCACCTTTTCTATCTTCAAGCCTTTTTTTTGTTTTTGTTTTTGGTCTTAATTTTATTTGTGTCTATTTCTTTCTACCTTCCAAAGGTACAGCAATAGGTAGTTGATCGGAGAGCAAAGAACCTACCCAAGCCCTGAGCTTGAGCCGGCAAAAGTCTGTACCTGCTCATCTAAAGGTCAACCCTCATTGTTCAGAACTGAACATCTTTTTCATTTCATAGTGAAATGATTTCGTCATACAAAAAATACATTGTCACAACAAAATAATTTTGTTAACATAAAAAACATCTACGCAACCAAAGCACCAAATCGGCACATATTTTCCAGCAGGCAACAAATGCAAGCTTTGCATTTTGTAGAAGTTATTAACCTCGGGTCAATAATAATGTACAAATTTGCCGCGTTAGCATTAAATTAGTATGTAGCATGAGTAAATTTCCAATATTTGTAAATATATGTTATGTTAGCAATAATTTAGTATTTAAGTCATATGATAAAATGAATAAAGACAGTTTTGATCTAAAACGCAGAGTGTTTTAATTCTTTAGACTCAAATTAAGTTTGAGTTTATTACAGTCGCACTACATGGTCCTTCGAGCGGTAATTTAAGAAACAACAATAATTCAAGAAATCTTGAATTATTTTCTTAATCATAATCCAAAAAAGTTCTTCCAGCAACTTCGTGTTTAATTCAAGAATCTTTGAATTATTTTTGGAAGGAAGTAACAGCAATACAACTACGTGATTAATTCAAGAGTCTTTGAATTATAATTACAAAGCAATAAGCCAATACTAGCTTCGCAAGAAACAATTCAAGAGCCATTGAATTGTCGACAGCTGGTGATAATAATTCAAGAATCTTTGAATTATTTTCCTCACTTTGCATCATCAACCTATCTTAAAAGATCCAGATAGCCACAAAAAGATTCAAATTAAGTTTGAATTCTTTTTAGATCAAAATCAAAATGCCAACAGATCCATTGCATGAGGATTCATTAAAGGCCCAGAAGCACCTATTGAAGGCCCAGAAGCAAATAGCTGGAGATATTGAAAGATTCAAGACCAATCTCACCAAAGACCCACTGGAACGGAGAATCCCAGAAAAGTTGGTAGACAAACGACGCCAACTAGAAGAATACTGGGAAAGCTTTACTGAACTGCACACAGATATAGTGACCTGCATTAGTGAAGATCACGCGTATTTCAAAGAAGACGTTTTTAGTAAAACAAAGGCGATATACATTGACGCTATCAAGATCATTGAAAAATACGAAGCGATAAATAAAGCTACAGAGCCAAATTCTCCAGTACCATCCACTACAAAGCAGACTATCAACCCAACAACAGACATGCCAACACTTTCTCTCACCACTCCCGAGTTGGACACACAACCAACAATAACCGCTGCCAGTCCAGCCAATCCCAGTGGCGCTATACAGCAGCCAGTTCCACCAATGGCCTACTCACATCAGAACAACACCAATAACTTTCCGAAACTTCCGCCAATAAAAATACCTAAGTTTAGCGGAAACTATAAGGAATGGAAGACGTTCATCGACATCTTCGCCCAAGTAATAGATCACAACCCTTATCTGAGCAAAGTTGAAAAGATGCAGTACCTTCTTTTCCATCTTGAAGGTGAAGCAAGGAAGGTTATCAGTCATCTCCAGCTGAGCAATGAGAACTACAATATTGCCATTCAACTGATAAAGGCTAGATTTAACAATAATAGAAAGATCGTTACTACGTACATCAATACTATCATAGACGCAAAGAAAGCCGAGCACAGATCTCAAGAGGATATAATTATGCTTTATGACACATTAAGGGAATGCCTCGCTGCATTAAAGAATTTAAACTGCAATACAGATGAATGGGATGCTATGATTGTTTGTATTGCTACGAGAAAGCTCGACGCAGAGAGTCTTAGATTTTTTGAAGAAAGTCTAACAAACCAGAAAGAAATGCCTTCAATGACGGAGTTGTTCAATTTCTTGGAAAAACGTTACCAGATTTTAGACTGCATAAAAAGTTCAAGGCAGACCAGACCTGATGGAAATCAAAGCAACATTAAGAAGAGAGCATTTAACACAACATTGAAGCGTTCATGTATCTTCTGCAATAAAGAACATGCAATATATCAGTGTATGGATTTTAAGGCAATGAGCGTAAGGGAACGAAACACATTCATTAATAAGAAAAATCTGTGCAACAATTGCATGGCCCATAAGGCAACTGAAAAATGCAGAACCAACAAATCGTGTTATTACTGCAACAAAAAGCACCACACCTTGCTTCATAGAGATCATGAAGGTGATGAACAATCGAAGAAAAGTATGAGTAGACCTGTAACCACATATAATAAGAAGGATAGCTCACATTCAAACCAGCCAATTGAAGAAGATGTAACGATTCTACACAATAAAACCAAATTTCCAAAGGTTTTACTACCCACTGCCAAGGTGTATTTAAAAAATATCTTCAATGAATCAATACCCTTTAGAGCATTGATAGACCCCGGCTCACAAGTATCGCTCATCACTGAAGAAGCGGTGCAAATCTTAAAATTAACCAAGGAGCGTATTAAAACAACCATAATGGGAGTTGGCGATACTAAGTCCGCTAAATCCTCCAGCAATGTAACTATCCAAATTGAGCTAAAACAACCAGAACGCCCAAGCCTCACTGCAGAAGCACTTGTATTGCAAAAGTTAAATTCGCTACTACCAGACGCACCAACAACACGAATTGATCCAACAAAGTTTGGAAATATTACACTGGCAGATGAGACTTATCATATTCCTGGACCAATAGATTTACTGCTAGGCGCAGACGTTTACGCAAACGTAATACTGGACGGATTGATATCAGGGCAACCTACGGCACAAAACACAAAATTAGGTTGGATTCTCTTTGGTCGTGCTCCAGATACCTTCATCAAAACCAACAAGGTATCAAGTTTTCTGTCCACAGCTGAAATAGACGAAAAGCTCGGAAAACTGTGGGAAATAGAAGAAGACATCTCCTCTAGTCAGGTGACCGATCAATACGCACAGCATTTCCAAGAAACACATAGCAGAGACAGAGATGGCAGATACATTGTCCGCTTACCATTTAAGGATAATGTTAACAAATTGGGCGATTCAAGAAACAAGGCGTTCGCTCGTTTATTACAACTAGAGAAGAAATTACAGAAATCACCGAATGACTTCGACGAATATAATAACTTTCTAATGCAATACCTGAAACTTGGTCATATGAGCCCAGCTGATGCCTTCACAGGACATATATCCAGAGTATTCTACCTGCCCCATCACGCAGTATTTAAAAAAGACAGCACTACGACAAAATTACGAGTAGTGTTCGACGGGTCCTGTAAGACTAACACGGGAATAAGTCTGAACGATTTATTACACAAAGGTCAAAAGCTACAACAAGACTTACATCAAATACTAATAAGATGGAGAAAGCATCGCTATGTCTTTACAGCAGATATAGAAAAGATGTTTAGACAAATCAAGATAGCTAAAGAAGATCGAAATTTCCAGCGAATACTCTGGAGACATTCTGCGACAGAACCAGTGCAAGAATTCGTTCTGAACACAGTTACATATGGAACAGCTCCTGCAGCTTACCTAGCGGTAAAAGCTTTGAAACAGCTTGCAGAAGATGAAGGCGATGATTATCCGGTAGCAAAGAATGTGGTAAATAATGACTTCTACATGGATGACATGCTTTCTGGTGCAGATACCCGAGGTGACGCACGCCTGCTCCAAAATGAGATAATCTCCCTCTTAAGCAAAGGTGGATTCAATCTAAGAAAATGGACCTCAAATAATCACGAGCTGTTACAAGACATGCAAGAAGACATGGTTGAAAAGGGAATCCTAGAAATTGGAAAGGATGATACTATAAAAACCCTTGGAATACACTGGAATCCGAATCAAGACGAATTCCAGTTCAAAATGAAATTCGATAAGGAAGATTCAAAACTAACCAAGCGAATATTACTGTCAAGAATTGCCACAATTTACGATCCATTAGGGTGGCTAGCCCCAGTAATAGTAACAGCCAAGCTCATCATGCAAGCTATATGGCAAACAGGCACAGACTGGGATCAAGTCCCACCGCCAGAAATAACAAAGGCATGGAAAAGGCTAGAAGGGGAGATGCAGGAACTGCAATCGATCAAAATTCCACGTTGGATTAACCACAGAACAGGCCAAGTAATGCAGCTTCATGGTTTTTGCGATGCCTCTGAAAAGGCATACGCAGCCGTTATTTACACAAGAACAGTAGACGTATTTGGTAAAATACACACAACTCTTCTAGCGGCTAAAACTAAGGTAGCACCCCTGAAGCAAAAAATCACGCTACCAAGGTTGGAACTATGTGGCGCTTTGTTGTTGGCACAATTACTCAAGTCAACTGTTGACAACTTGGAAGTAAGCACACCTCAGATATTCGCCTGGTGCGACTCTGAAATCGCTCTAGCATGGATAGCAAAAAATCCAAATAATTGGCACACCTTTGTGGCAAACAGAGTAAGCCAAATACAGAGCATGTTTAATACAAGTAAATGGAGATACATATCTTCCCAAGAAAATCCTGCGGACGTTGCATCAAGGGGTACCACCCCAAACAAATTGGCTACGCACAACCTCTGGTGGAAGGGTCCACTATGGCTAAGACAACAACCTCAGGCATGGCCTTCAAACAAACTGAAACCGTTGACATATGAAGAAGCAAAAAAGGAAGTAACGGTTTTGCAAGCAACGATTTCTTCCCAAGATGTTCTCACCTGCTCAACATACACCCGACAAGTAAGAATAATAGCCTATTGTCTGAGATTCATCAACAACTGTAGATCATTAACTACACAAAGGAAATTTGACTATCTAACATCCCAAGAGTTAGAGGAAGCAAAGAAGTGCATAACAAAAATTACACAACTCGAACAATTTTATGAAGAAATAACCACCCTAAGAAAGCGTCGACAGCTGAAGAAAACCAGCAAGCTGCTTTCGCTACACCCATTACTGGACAATGAAGCCATTTTGCGGGTTGGAGGAAGACTGGGAAACTCTGATCTTTCAATTGATACGAAGCATCAAATATTACTACCTCAAAAACACCACGTCACCAACCTTATCATTGATTATGCTCACCATCAAACCTTACATGGAGGCACGCAACTTACCCTGAACTACATACGGATGAAATTTTGGATAATTGATGGTAAACGAGTTGTACAAGGAAGAATTCACAAGTGTGTAACTTGCATTAGACATCGTCAACAAAGCATACAACCTGTAATGGGTAATCTACCAGCAGTGCGAATAACCCCATCTCCACCATTTTCACACAGTGGGGTTGATTATGCTGGCCCATTTATCACTAAAATGTCTAAAGGGAGAGGCACCAAAACCATAAAGGGTTACATAGCTCTTTTCATTTGTATGGCAACAAAGGCAGTACACTTGGAACTGGTAAGTGATCTCACCACAGATGGCTTCCTGGCAGCTTACAGGAGATTCGTTGCCCGCCGGGGAAACTGTAAACAGATATTTAGTGATAACGGCACCAACTTTGTCGGAGCTCGGAACAAAATGGAGAAGGACTTGGAGCTTATCATACGCAATTCCACCAAACAAGCAGCAGAAACTTTGGCCAATGACGGAACCGAATGGAAGTTTATTCCGACTGCCAGCCCACATTTTGGAGGTCTTTGGGAAGCTGGTGTAAAATCGGTTAAAGGACACCTAAAGCGTATTTTGGGAGAAACGCTCCTAACTTATGAAGAGTTCACCACAGTCCTATACCAGGTCGAAGCTTGCTTGAACTCAAGGCCAATAGGACAACAGTCCAGCGACCCCAGAGACCTAGAGCCATTGACCCCAGGCCACTTCCTGATAGGACGCCCTCTCATAGCACCACCTGAACCGGATATTCAATGTAAACACTTACATCAAAGATGGAAATTGGTTACAAGGTTATATCAGGATATATGGAAAAGGTGGTCACAAGAATACTTGACCCTCTTGCAACAGCGGACAAAATGGAAAACAGAACACAAGGGTCCATCCATAGGAGAACTAGTCCTAGTAAAAGAAGACAATTTACCACCACAAAAATGGTCATTGGGTCGAATTCTAGAACTACACCCTGGAGAGGATGGAACAGTTCGAGTAGTATCAGTGAAATACAGAAATGACATCAGAAAACGCCCAGTTAACAAAATCTGTCAATTACCTATAAACGAACTCAGGGATGAGGATTCCTCTCATGTTGCCACAAATATGACGACCATGAATTCAAAGAAAAAAAGGGCTACAAGAAAACGACTTACAGTAGTTCAGTCAGAACCAGAGCTATGGTCTAGACCTGATCATTTTCACCAAATTGGTCCAGCTAAGGAACATAATCCAACCTTAACTCCACCGAAAAGGAGGAGGAGAGTAGCACCGTGCACATGGGCAACAAAATTCCTACATTCTGCCTTGTTATTATTTTATTGGTTAGCGGTGGTCTTCGCTCAAGACTACGAAATACTTCAACCGAAAACAGGACTGTATATTGAAGACCTAGGGAATGTTCAAATTAACCGAGGCAATCTCCGGCTTCAAGTAACATTACCACTAGAGGAGATAATAAGAGATCAAAAACATATTGACACTACCTGGGCCCAAATAAAGAGTATGTGCGAGCAAACCAAAAAGCTAGCTCCTATTACACACTGCCTGGAGCTTTTTCAACATTTATCCACTAGAAGGCAAACTCTTTTGAAAACAACCAATGAAATCCTACAAAGAGCACAATCAAAGAACAGAGGGAAAAGAGGTCTTCTTGGTAATTTACTAAACAGTATTTTTGGGGTGAATGATGAAGTCTATAATGACATCGAAATCTTACAGCGCAATCAGGAAACCTTCCTGCACTCTACAAATCAACAAATGCTCTTATTGAATGCAAGAATCAATCAATCAAACTACGTAGTTCTTGAAAAACTGAAGAGGTTTGACACCAGGCTATCAGAAGTAATCTCCTCAGTCAACGAAATGAACACATGGATCTTAAAGGCAGACCATAACAGGCTCAGCCTAGAAGTGATCACCACCTACATAAGTGCTGAAGACTATTACGACGAGATCCAGGAGAAATACGATCATTGGATCAATGCCTTACATAATCAAGGGCACTTGTTGAACTTCATTACCCTTCACGACATAAATTCGGCAATACGGAATATATCCCAAGATATTGGATCAAACTTTATAATATTAGCCACTCCCCAGGATCGTTTGGAAATAAAGACTGCCAACAACGCCATAATATTGTACGGCTACCTAAGCATTATCGAGAGGGCTTTATACGACTTAATACACGTGACACCTACTCCTCACATCATAGATAACAATGCATTTGCCTTAGCTGACATTGATACAACTACATTCGCTGTCAACTTTGATCAACAGACATATTTCACCTTGGAGGAACAAGAACTAAAGGCTTGTTCAAGCACACAAAACAACGTTTATCTCTGCACTCCAACAATAGTGCACAACATTGAAGAAAGTCCCTCCTGTGTGCTAGATGAAATTTACGATCGTCATCCAAAGACAGTGTGCGACCTCCGTCCTATAACTTTAAACGGAACTTTATGGAAGGCTCTAATCATGAAGAACACCTGGCTGTACATGACTAACAAGGCTAGGGTTGCTGCAATAATCTGTAAGGGCTCAAGGCGAAAGTTATTGTTAAACCTTACCGGCATCATCCATATCAATAACGACTGCTACATAAAAACCAAGGAAGTGACACTCAAACCAACTCTGGACAAAACCAGGAACATCATCACCAGCCACATGAAGGAATTTCTTCCCAAATCAATCAACCTGGATTTTGCCAAACCACCTTCAATACTTCAAAGCGGAACTCTAATACAACCCTACGAACAGATACTCAGCTATAGTGTGAACCCAGAAGTATCATCAGACATCCTCAAGAAGACTATAGTTTTGCACTCAACTGGCGCAACATGTACGATGATTCTGATAATCCTGGCGATACTCTGTTATAAGTACTCAACGTGTATCAAGAGAACTGTTCTGCGATCTTGTCTCAAATCTCAAGGAAGTACCAATGACCTTGCGAAACAACCATCCCCAAACAGTTCAATTCAGCAACGTTTTGACAGAGTCTTAGCATCTGGCGGCCCCCAACATGTTCAGAACTGAACATCTTTTTCATTTCATAGTGAAATGATTTCGTCATACAAAAAATAAATTGTCACAACAAAATAATTTTGTTAACATAAAAAACATCTACGCAACCAAAGCACCAAATCGGCACATATTTTCCAGCAGGCAACAAATGCAAGCTTTGCATTTTGTAGAAGTTATTAACCTCGGGTCAATAATAATGTACAAATTTGCCGCGTTAGCATTAAATTAGTATGTAGCATGAGTAAATTTCCAATATTTGTAAATATATGTTATGTTAGCAATAATTTAGTATTTAAGTCATATGATAAAATGAATAAAGACAGTTTTGATCTAAAACGCAGAGTGTTTTAATTCTTTAGACTCAAATTAAGTTTGAGTTTATTACAGTCGCACTACACTCATTGTCCCTAAATACCAAACAAGGGTCAAAAAGTAGCCATAGCAAGTCATCTGTCTCGCTGAGTTCGAAGGTCGGGAAGAGGCCACGCTCAGAGGGGAACATGACTGGCTAGCCGGTTACAAGGTTTGAGTTCGTATTGATACGACACGGATGAGATCATCTTTCGTGGGATGAGTTTCAATACCCCGACCCATCTGCCATTTGAGTGGTGGTAAGCGTTCTTTCTTTATGAGTACCAGATCCCCGACTTTAATAATTTCTTCACGGTTTGTCCACTTCGAGCTCTCCTGCTAACGCGAGAGTTACTGGTTACTCCATCTACTCAAAAAATATTATGTCAGTTTCTGGAAGAGTTGGCAACGGGACAGAGCACTAACTTTGCTGTCAAGTAGACAACTCTCCGGAGGTTCGAGTAAGGCACCGGCAATCCAAAATTGCCCGGCTGTTAAAGCCCGAAGATCAGAGATATCGTCTACGGTGGGGCAAAGCGGCCTGGAATTGAGGCACGCTTCTATTTGAGATAAGATCGAGGCCATTTCTTTGAAGGTGCCCACAGATTTCCACAAGACAAGCCGTAAATGAAACTTAATGGACTGGCGGGAGGGATGAAGTTCCAATTTATGCCTTCCGCTGTCAAAATTGTTGCTACGTCAGACTCCCATTGAAATCTAGCTGCTTCAAGTTCCTTGTCTAATTTTGCACGACCACTGAAAAAATTTACTCCCGCAATCCGAATAGATTTGTTTGCAAAGACCTCGTCTAACTATCAATGTATGCAATGCACTGCTCCACGGGAAGAAATTCATTAACAATGGTTACTCTATTGGCTACAAAGGTTTTCCACTGATGATCTCCGCCTTTGATCCACTATACGACCATTTCGGGTGGACCATAACCAACGTGAAATTTCGATTTTGGTACCTGAGGAGACATACTGCAGAAAATTGATCCAGTCCCTGACTAAAGAGTTTGGAATCTCATCATTCCAATTTAACTTGAGGGTCCATAGCTTTTTCACTGTGATTTTTGCGGAAATGACCAGTGGAGCGATCCAGCCCACAGGATCATGTAATCTTGCTTTACACGATAGGATCCGCCGTTTAGTGAACGGTGGTTTTATTCCATTTCATTCAAGTGAAAGCCAAAACAATTGCTGAATGGATCCCAGAAAATGCCTAAAGTCCTGATGGAAATGCTCGAAACCAACATGAGAGGAAATTTCAGCTGCTTGTGTTGTGGAAGGATGTCGGATAGGACCTTCGGGTAGTTGGACGCCCATTTGCTCAATTCGAATTGTCCCGACTTTAATGGTAGGATTAGTTGAATTTTAAAAATCATAGCCTCCTCAATGTCATCCGTTCCGGACAGAATGTCATATGATACACCTCGTTGTGTATAACTGGAGCAGCCATTGGAAATCGATCCCCTTCATCTGCTGCGAGTTGTCGCAAGACTCTCATAGCTAAGTTGGGTGCTGAAGCAGCCCCAAAGATAACCGTGAGAAGGCGAAAATCTTGAATCGGTTCTACTAAGGATTTCCTCCACACTATGCGTTGATAATCACTATTTGATTTCTTAACACGTATGTGACGATACATTTGACAGATGTCCGCAGTAAAAACTACTTTTAACTTTCTACATCGTAACAGGAGAGTCATGATATCTTGTTGCAGCGATGGCCCATTTAGCAACGTCGTTCGAGGAAACTCCATTACCTGTCGAACTGAACGGATCAAATACTACGCAAGTTTGGTGGATTTTTCTGTGGATTTTAAGACTGCGTGGTGGGGTAGGTAGTAATGTTGTATTATGCACGTATTCGTTTCACGAATGGGGGCACATGGTTCCATGTGACGAAGGTTTCTATATTCGTTCATAATTTTGACATACTCTCGTTGGAAGTACGGATCCCTTTGAAACTTCTTGTTTTGTAATGTAGCGGTAATTGAACACTACAGCTATATTACTGCATTTTGGGTAGGTTAGTGTAGCGGTATGTTAAAATGACAAGATATGTGAGCTTGTGTTTACTGTTACTTTATTGAGCAAAAATTCCTTATTTTACGTTAGTCTGAATTCTATTTTATTTTTTTCACTTCAAATGTACTTAATTAATTTAATTAATTATCTGTAGGCATGTATTCTTGAGGTGTCGTAACGTGACACGTGCTCAATTTTATACCTCAGATTTTCACCAATTTCACTTATATTTGAAAATTCACTGTCTATTATTATTAGTTCTTCTTAATATAATTCACATCACTCTTAATATTAATTAATTCTACTTTGTTTTTTCACATGAAACGTCTAATATGCTTAGCTTGCATGAGTTAAACGCTATGTGAAAAAACCTAAAACTAAAATGTCTGCCACCAAATATATTTTAAAAATGTATAAAAAATACTTAGCCTATAATTTCACCAAAAACCTGTAACACCACAGAAGTTAAAATTGCTGCTGCAATCTTTACTTAGCATGTAAATACTGTACCTTGCTTGGCACGTTGATATATGCTAGAAAGATTCGAAGTAATTTGCACTAATGAATAATTTTCCACTTTTAGATTTTTTGAAGAACACTAGATCTATGCGAAGTTGCATTTGCGATCGCTGTCAAACTAATGAGAGTTTAGTTAGGGAGCACCTCCTTTTTATAATGTCTGAGCCGCCATTTTCGGACAAGTGCCACATGAAAAAATGCAATTTTCATATATTTTTTGCACATTATAAGTCCATGCTGTAATGTCAAAATATTCCAAATTATGTGAATTAATTTATTTTTAATTATCCATAATTTTTCCTAATTCATTTATTGAAATATTTCAATTTTTCTAAAATTTATCAATATGGCCGCTCCCTATCATACTATGTTGATTTCCGGTGTGGAACATAAATTCTCTCACCAATTTTCTTCTGTCTCGTTTCCACATCGTTCTCTTTCCCACTCATTATGGGAATTAAAATTACCTTTTTTTATAAATATTTCCTTACCTGGGCAATTTCGCGTTTTTTAATTATTGCCAACAGGTAGAGCGCGGCCAACTTCGTAAAATTGATTATTTACGTTGTTGCAGTGACAGTTCGTTTCGCGGTGTTTAAGTCGTGAAGTGCCGTGTTTTGTGTTAGGTTTTTCTCATCAATAAATGGATTAATTATTAAGGTAAGTTGTTTAATCTATTCTATAAGTGCTAATTATTGATTTGCCAGTGCATAATTTGCAAGAATCATGCAAATTATGCGAAAAATTGTGTATTGAAAAATTGTTAGTGAATGTCAACAATGGCAACAATTGTTGAATTTCACTAATAATAGTGTGTATGGATTCTGCGAATTCATTTAATCTGCACATTTAAGCATAAATGCAAGTTTTGCAAATGTTTATTGTGCAGAAAACATGAATTTCGCTAAGAAATCCCAATGTTTATGTTTGCATGTAGTGTTGTTGTTGTACTGCCAAGAAATTTGTTTCTTGGCAGTTTGCATGTAACTATATATTTTTGTTTGTAATTTTTTTTATATCTTTGCTGGCGTTAATTATATTGAACTAATTTATATGTTTTTCTTATTTCAGATGCTGCATAGACGTATAGGAGGCATTTGCTGACTGGAAGAGGAATTCAGGAAATAGGGAAGTATCAATTATTGTATATATTGTATTTTAATATTTTTTATTTATTTTCAGCTGTGTTCAACACTTGTTCTCTATCATACTCAACCTCTTGATAGCGACGCCTTCTAAGCTTTAATGATTGTACTGCTTCTTCGGTAATAAAGGTGGCCTGTTACCCAGGATCAATTAATGCACGGAAAACGTGGGTGTCATTGGATGAAGAAATTATACTTATGACTGCGGTGGGAATGAGTACACTTTTATTATTCTTGTTACAATGTTGTGCGCACATGTTTACAATCCTAGAAGAAGTCTTTCTCTTGTATGATTATTCCCTTCATTTCTTGATTCTGGCTGCGATAAGGGATTAACATTCTGCTTAGCCGAATGCAATAAGGTGTGATGACGCTTCCCACTTTGGCGGCAACTTTTTCGGCTAAAACAATCTCTAAGTGCGTGGCTACGTGCCAAACAATTACAACAAAAAGAATTCCTAAATCGATTCTGGCCTCCACATTGAGTTCCACAAATCTCATGCACTCACGCAATGCATGATCTTCATTTGTTCAGCTCCCGAACAGATCAAACATCAATCAAATCAGCGAAGGTCAATATGCCACAATTATTTGAGTGCAGCAGAAGCTTGCTATATAAACAATTTGCTCACGCTGCATGTTTGCTGCCACTACAGGTGGTACAACGCTCAATTAATTGTGTGACTCAGTGACATACATATATAATATGGAATAATATACCTACATTCTTTTACAATTGCTTAGGTTTTGATAATTTCTTTCGCAATTGTTTTTTCGTAATTCTTTTGGTTTCTGTTTACAGTTTGTATAAAAAACTTAGTTCCGTAATTTCTTTTGGTTTTTTTGTTTGCAGTTTGCGTAAACAAATTTTGGTTCCGTAAAATCTTGTTTAATTTTTATATTTTGTAATCTTTCTGTTAAAATATTTTTTACTGTGATAATTTTTTGTATAAAAGTACATGCATTTTTTTAATAAAGCACAGTATAACCAAGTAACGAGTGGATATTACTTCGTTAGCACTCTCCAGCATCAAGTCAGATTAGACACACTGTTTAGTCTGCACTTAAGTCTTTTTATTACTGAGATACATAGTCGATCTCAACAGCAGTCTTGTTTAGGTTTCAACACACTGTTGAAATCTGCACAAGACTAATTTTTTGGTGGTTCTAACTACGAGAATCATTACATCATTTCATAGTCGACAGGCGACTTTATTTAGTGCATGATATGACTGGGTTTTAGAAGCGTTTACTGTAATTTTTGGTTCTCGAGAGCCAACTTGTTTGGGGGTGCCAATCGCTTCCAAAACTCGGAATCTGGCTTCCAAAAATTCAACGAAACTTTTAAAAGATGGAAGTTGGGTTGAAGAGCTTAAGGCTTGCTCCCACTTCTTATGTGTTTCAGGTGGTAGCCTCTGGACCAATAAATGTATGAGCAGCGGGTCCCAATTCTCAATCTGATTTTCTAAAGCCTTCAACGATTCCAAACACTCATTTGTATTGTCGAGTAATCTCTTCAATACATGTGCATTTTCTGCCGGGCTGGCAGGATGCGCCGTCAGACAAGATAAATGTGAAGCCACTAATACACGTTTATTTTCATATCTTTTACACAATAAAGACCAAGTTGCATCATAGTTTGCGCCGGTTACACTAAAGGGACGTAGCAAACTTTCAGCCTCCCCTACTACACTGGTCTTCAAATAATATAACTTTTGTACATTCGACAGCGATGTATGTATGATTGCTATAAGTAAATCATGGAATGATACCCATGAACCATAATCTCCACCAAATCTGGTGACTGTTATTGGGGGTAGATTCACATATGAAGTTTTGCCGGCGTTTTCACTGGCGTGACCAGACTGAATGTCTGGATTGATTGACTTAGGAAGATCACTTCGGTTTTCCTCTGGATGGCTAGATGGATCAGGTATCGAAAATTTATTTTTTAAGTCATTAACTTCCCCCCGATATTCTTAGAACTGTTAATGGATATTGAATATATTATTTGTGTGACTGCCCAATGCCCCAAATCACAACCATAAGGTCAATACATCAATATATTGTCCTATACAATATAATGATGTATCATAACTTGACCATGAAAGCAAAAATAATTTTATTCATTTCAATTCACATTTCAAAACTTCATTTAAAAAACTCATTCCCACATTATAATAAAGTGCAATTTAGCATAAATAGCATTTTGTTATCAGACACACATTCCACTCTCACGATATGCACACTTACCTACATACAGTATCTTCTTACTTTTTTCCCGCATGTACACTCTACATACGTACAGAACCTATTTTTCCAATATAATTGTATGTACATACATACATACATACAATTATCACAATTATTCGCGCCCTCTTAAAATTAATATTTCAAGACGGGCGCACAAATGCATATCAGATTACAGTTTTTTACATTACATTGATGCATATAGCTTGCATCAAAACTTTTTTGCATTTTCTCACGTACGTTTTTTCAACGTCGTGAGAAAACAATAAAAAGAAAAAAGAGCTTTTGAAAGTAATTGTGGGTACCTGGGTGCCATTTGCCCAAACCTCGAGGAGTTTGTTTTCACCGAATATACCTACTAAAATAAGTAAATAAATAATACCTAATACTTAATAAATAATAATAACCATCCCAAAAAAGAAGAAAAAACGAAGAAACGAGAGTCTCGAAGGTTCCGCGACAGAGCACCCAACAAAAAAAAAAATAAAGAAGATTCAGCTGAGACCAATTAACCAAGAAAAAAATAGAAAGTAAAATATATAAGGCGAGAAAAAAGAAGAAGAAAACAAACAGTACGTAGAAGACAAGACCGACGACATCGAAGTCAATTGGAATTGGGTAAAATAAGCCGTTGGATTACGCGGGATAAAATTGGAGCACGCGGACGACAAAGTCAGAGGAATAAACCGAAATCTGGGCTCGAAAAGTAAAATAAAAATATTTGCGCATATATATTTAAATTGCTAATAAAAAAAATTATATAAATACTAACCATAAAAGAAACACATTAAAGAATCATAAGAAAATAAAAACGTATTACTAACATTTATCTAAAAAAAAGTTTTGGTAGCAGGACGGCCGTGTTAGGGATTTGTAGGAAAACCAACAGCAACCTGTCAAAGAAGCCAATCTTCGATTTTAAATAAATATTTAATTAGACAAACATATGAAAGAGTTTTTCTTTATACTTCTTCCAGCACACGTTACAGTCTAAGTTGAATTTAATAGCAGCCTACCCTAGACTTCGGCTTACAAGGCGCTAATTTCCATACAACAAAAATAACATTTTGCTATGTCTATGCCTATGTCTGTAAAAGAAGCCACTCCTTGCTAGTTTGTGTGATTTCCTGTCATCCAAAGTTAAATTCTAAATGTCTTTAACGATCAGATTCACGCTTTAAGATCGGCATTTTGACTGCGATAAAGGCTGTTTATAAAACGTCTTTTATATTAATCCATGTGTTGTGCTTTTGTGGAAAACCAAGCCATTTCATATAAACTTTACCGTTTCGTCATTTTAAAACTTTTTCTACAAGGTAAGTATCAGGATATTTGACTGGAGATAGCTCGAGCAGATAAAAGCCGCCCTGTATTGTAACTCCTTGATAGTCTTCAAAAATGTAAGTTACTGGATAAGTGTTTTTATCTCTTTTCTTTTGAAAATTTCAGTAGACCAGTTTGGGGTGTAGCCTTTTTCAAAAACATGATTATTTCTACTTATACGAACAAAGTCTCCCACTTTGTACTTTGGGCGTGATTTTGTTTTTGGCTTTTTATACACAGTTAGCAATAAACGAACCTCATCAACAGGGCCTAGGTCTATAGGCCTCATCTTAACAGTTCGATGCTTCGTTCTGTTATACTTGTTTGTTAACCTGTCCAGAATACTCAACCAGTGATAATTACCATTCATACTAAACTCTTTCCAAATAATATTTTTCAGCGTTCTATTAAATCTTTCTACTATTGACGCCTTTAATGAACTATAAGTTGAATAATGATTAACATCATATTTACCCATCAAGCGCTCAAACGATTTGTTGTAGAACTCTTTTCCATCATCTGTTTGCAAGTTTCTCGGAATACGACCCTGATTGAAAATTAGCTGCATTGCCTTAGTGACTTCTATCCCACTTTTGTCTTTAATTGGCAAAGCCCATGCGTATTTAGAAAATGTATCAATTACAGTTAGCAAAAAGCTAAAGTTTTGATTTTCTTGAGCATATAAACGCATATCAACTAAGTCTGCCTGCCACAGGTCATCTTTGCCTTTAATCGTTAAACGACGACGCTTAAAGTTTTTGCGGGCTGGCCTATGAAGTTCATTAATAATTTATCTTCTGCTCATTCTTGAAAAATTATATAAGTACCTTGTTGCAAAATGTGGGGGTTTATATACAAAAAAGCCTGTTATCAAGAGCTTTTGCTTTTACGGTAAAAATGATCGCGTTAAAACACCCATTTACAATGATGGTTGCTGGGCCTTCAGGCTGTGGGAAAACAACATTTATGAAAAACCTTCTCAATAATATGTTTTTAACACTGCCAAAAATGACAAGTGTTATATGGTGTAATACAGAACATATGGCTCTGCCTTCAGATACCACATTCAATAACATCCAATTTATTGATAGCATCTCTGAAGAGTTTGTAAATTATACATAGGAACCTACATTAATTGTATTGGATGATATGATGTTAAATGCTTTTAGCAGACAAGTATGTGAACTCTTTACAAAAGGCTCTCACCATCGAAATCTTTCAGCAATTCTTGTAACACAAAATGTATTTCACCAGGATAAGTTTCGTCGAGACATATCACTTAACTGTAAATACCTCGTTGTATTTAAAAACCCTCGTGATAAAAGCCAGTTTATCCATTTAGCGAGGCAGATTTATCCAGAAAATAGTTCAGAGTTGCTTAAAATATATAAAGAGATTACGCAGACGCCACACGGATATTTACTGTTAGATTCAACTCAAGATATCAACGAGGTATTAAGATTCCGTACTGATATTTTTAATAAAGATTTTACAACTTGCTTTTGCCCGCATAACTCCTTGACCGGTAAAAATGGTGTCACGAATGAATCGATTAAGGGACAACAATATGCTATATGCTCTTAGAACAGCGAGACCAAAATTAAGGCACGTCTTTATTAAAAACGCCGACCCCGAAGTTATAAAAACACTTTGTGAAATTACTCTTAATACTTTGAAGGGAAATCATAATCCTCGCAGAAAGATATACAATTCGCTCTGTACGTATAAAAAGGATTTACGAAAACTGGTTGTTGCAAAAAGATCTGTACCCAGACAACGTAAAATACTGATACAGCGAGGAGGTTGTTTACCAGTGTTGCTAGGAAGTGTATTATTAGGTGTAATTGGTTCAATAATTGAGAAATACGTTTAAAAACAATAATCTGAATAAGAAGTTATGTCTTTCACCAGAAGTTTACTAAAAATTGGAAAACGAGATTGATGATTCCCTGAATCAATCTACGTTCGATAAGACTATGGAAAAAATATTAAAAAACAAGAATTTATCTGATAGGGAAAAATGGTATAATTACCGAAATGAATTAATAAAATTTTCAAACTTATCAAGAAAAGCTACGCGAGTGACAGATGAAAAAACAAATATTCGCATACCACCAGAAAATACTATGAAACAGAAAAGCTTGCGAGATAGTACTACTCAAACTAAATTTATTTTTAGAGATGAAATATCAACACAAACATCACCCTTAAAATAAAATACACCTGAAAGAATGGAAGATAATTTCTTCGAACTGGCTGAAATACCACCACCAAGACAACCGTTATCACCAGCTTCCAAGCGGCAATTATCAACTAGTGGTATAGGAGAAAGTCTGAAACCATCTTCAAAACTACCTAAGACGATATCTGAACCAAGTCTCGCAATAAAGATTATAAGGTAATCACGGCTGAGGATGGTATAACCCAGTATACTGTACCTGCAGATATGAGTATAGATGAAGCCGCAAACATATTAGAAGAACGCGACACGGAAAGTACTACAGGTGACAAAGGTAGAAACCCATCCAAAAATCAATCTATATTAAGGCCGTCTCTGCAAGATCCGAGTCAATACATTGTAATATGCTTTTTCCACGATGTATTTAAAAAGCTATCCATGATTATTCAAAATGTACTATGCGTTATAAATATGTATTTAATTAAATAGGCAGAAGGCTGCCGCACTTACGATTTATGGCTAAAGAGCCGCTGTGATGATATTATCCCTTGGTGGCAATGGGGATGCCGATATTGTTTCTAAATGGCAGAGACTGCCGCTATTTGATCAAGGCAGAATATGCCGCTTTGTACTTGTATGGCAGAGTATGCCGATGTATTTATAAGGCAGAGTATGCCGCTTTATATTGATATGGCACAGTATGCCGCTCTTTACTTGAGAAATTAAAAGACGTCTTTCAACTATCTGATAAGTTCTGATTTTATTCAATAATAGCAGCTTATTTATATCAATCGATAACAAAGAATCAATATTTCATTATAATTCTAAAGGGGGGATTATTGCAGAATTGCAGTATACAAAATTAATAATCAGAAATAGTAGTGTCAGTATTTTTGATCACACGATTTCTGATTGAGTCATAATTTATCGATATTGTAAAGCAATGACTTCAGGTGTATATATATTTTATCAATGAAGAATTATGCTTGCATAGCAGAATTGCTTGCGTTGCAAATTCTTCTTGAGGTCGAGCAAACTTTGTTTGTTTTTATTTCTGTTTTTGTTCTGATTTCTGTTTACTTTTGTTGACCGTGGTCATGGCTTTACATCCTCTCTCTTAAAGGAAAAAAAAAATTTTTTTGTATATAAAAATTTTTTTTTTTTTTTTGTTACATAATCTTATATAATTATTCTAAACATATTCAGCTTTCTATCTATCTACTTATTTTACGGTATTTAATATGTTCATAGGATTACTTAGTTTCAGTTATTCTTAAAGATACATAAAAGATACATATATTTATAGTGTTTGTGCTATATTATTCTCAAGATCGTTTTATTTAAATTTACATTTTATTAGCCTATTGTTATGTACTTCTTTGTGTTTTCTATCTATCAGTATTGTGGAGTTCACTCCTTTTTGTTTAATGATTTTAAAGGGTCCGTCATAAGGACTTTCATGTTTTCTTTTAGTATTTACTCTCAAGTATACATGGTCATTGACGTTGAAATTTGAGGGCTTAGAGTCTTTATCTTTCGCTATCTTTCGCTCTTTTTTTGCCTCTTGTAAGTGTTTTTTGCTCTTTTCATGGGATCTTTTTATCCTCATTGCCAGTTCTCCTGCATAGCTGTGTATGCTATCTATTTGTTCCTTATTTTTTAGAATCTCTGCTGGTAATGTTGCTATTTTTCCAAATATTAATTCGAATGGTGTATAACTTGTATCTGTGTGTGGTGTTGTATTGTAGCAGAATACATAGTACGGAATTAGTTCATCCCAGTTGTCTTCTTTTGAAAATGTTCTTAGATATTCGTTTAACACTCTATGGTTTCGTTCAATCGATCCTAGCGTTTCGTGATGGAACGGTGTGGATGTGACATGTTTTATGTTCAGAAGCTTGCAGATGTTTTTGAGTAGTTCATTTACAAATTCTGTACCTCTGTCTGTTTTCAATGTCTTGAAACATCCATACTTCAAAATGAATCGTTCAACTATTGTCCTTGCTACCGAGGAGGCTTCTTTTGTTTCCATTGGATATGCCTCTACGAATTTTGTCAATTCGCATTGCAGCGTTAAGATGTATCTAAAACCGTTTGACATTCTCAGAGGTCCTACTGTGTCAACTGAGATCGTTTCAAAACTACTGTTTGGTGTGTCTGTTATCACCATAGGTTCTTTTGTGTATTTTTTGAATTTATTCTTCGCACAATTATCACACTTATTTATGTACTCTTTTACCATTTTGTTAAGGTTTTTCCATATGTACCTTTGTTTTAATTTGTTTATGCAGCGTTTAATTCCAGCGTGTCCACCATGCATACTGTCATGGTATTCTTTTATTAGTTCTTGTTTCTTCTTTGGATCATTTATCCTTATTGGGGGTTCATAAAGTAGTATCTTCAGTGGTGTTGCCTTACCACGTTTATTATTTTTCTGCAGCTTATTGAATTTCTTTTTAAATTCATTTATATCCATATGATTAAATATAGCATCGTCTTTTGCGAGTGCTAATTCTTCAATATTATTCTCGTTCATTTTTTGTATAAGCTTCTCCATGATGTAACCAGAGTTAAATGCAGGATTATCGCTATACTGAACGGTTACCCCTTTCTTAGTTATATATATTTCTGGCAAACTTTTACCTTTCGCATTCTTTTGTGCGTATGCTGTATCAAATTGTATCTTTTTAATATTTCTTATATCGGAGATCGATGTGCATTCCCATATATAAAGTTGGTCTGATTTTATGCTATCTCTTTTCTCCATTCCGTTTTGCTGCTTTTTCACCATATTACGTGTGATAATGTTTACTTCTTTTGGTATCATTGACTTTAATTTCTCAGAGTCCATTTTTATTCTTGACAGTGCATCTGCGTTTGTATTCATTTTTCCTTGTTTATATACAATTTCAAAATCATAGTCCATTAGGTCTAAACGAATTCTTGTTAGTTTCGAAGAAGGGTTCTTATGTGTGAAGAGGCTGACGAGCGGGCGATGATCTGTTACAACTGTGAACTTGTTCCCATAAAGATAGGGTCTAAAGAAATTGATTCCCCAATGTATACCAAGCAATTCTTTTTCGATTATCGATTTATTTACCTCGTGCTTATTTAATGTCTTACTTGCATAGGATATTGGTAAATCCTGTCCTATCTCACCTTGTGAGAGCACTGCTCCAAGTGCAAAGTTCGAAGCATCCGTTGTCAGGACGAACGGTTTGCTAAATTCTGGATATTGCAGGACTGGTGAAGTTATTAGCTTTGCTTTGAGTATTTCGGAAGATTTTCTGCAATCTTCTGTCCAAAGGAATAGTGCATTTTTCTTTAGAAGTGCATTGAGTGGTCGTGCTATTTCTGCAAAATTTTGTATAAAGCGTCTGTAATAGTTGCAGAAGGCTATGAATCGTCGTACCTCATCCGCATTCTTTGGTACTAGGTACGTCTCTATTACTTTATGCTTGCTGGAATCCGTTCTGACTCCATTCTTTGTTATTATATGACCCAGATATAAGACTTCTGGTTTTAAGAAGTTGCACTTGCTTGGATTGAGCTTTAGGTTATACTGCTGAAGTCTTTTTAACACTCTTTCTAGGTTTTGATTATGATTGTTGAGACTGCATCCATGTATTATGATGTCATCGACATATATGAATGCGCCGTCATCCAAACCACTTAATGCGATTGAGAGCATTCGCTGAAAACTGTTCGTGGATATTTTTAGTCCAAAAGGTAATCTTTTGAATTGGTAATGTCCCTGGTTGGTTGAGAATGCCGTTAATTTTCTTGAATTTTCTTATAACTCTATCTGGTGAAAAGAATTCGTCATATCAAGCGTTGAGAAGTATTTTGCCCGTCCTAGTCTGTCTAGGATGTCTTCCAATCTTGTTAGAGGATATTTGTCATTAATTACTTTCTTATTTAGCTGCCTGAAGTCTACAACTAGTCTCCATTTCTTTTCTTCACCTGATTTTTTTGGTACTATCAGGAGTGGAGAGTTGTACGGACTCACTGAAGGTTCCACTATATCATTCTGTATGAGTTTATCAACCTCTTTGTTTGTTTGATCGATTTGAGAATGTGGCAGTCTGTAATTCTTTATGTAGACGGGGTTATTGTCTATTGTATTTATATTCTGTGTATAAAAGTTATTTGTTGTTAACCTCTCGTCTTCTATGTGGAATACTTCTTGATATTTTTTGCAGATCTCTTTGATCGAATTCTTTGCATTTTCATCCAAACCTTCCAATTTCAGTTCCTTTAACAATTTATGAAATCGTCGCTCAGTTTTATCTCTCTCATGATGCGACTTTCTATTTTGTGTTCTTACTATCTCGTAATCTTTTAGCAGATGTAGCTTTGCTGTGAATGGTTTTAATGTCACCATGTGGTTGTTAGTATTTAGCAGTTTTATATGTTGGACTCCTTTTCTTGGTATGATCGTGTTGCTCAGAAATACTCCTTTTATCAATTCTTCACCGCAGACTATGCTGTCTTCTTTTATGTCAAGTGTTATTGCTTGGATAATTTCTGTCCTGGCTGGTATAGTAATTTTATCTTTGAATTTGTTTATCATGGGTATTGTAACATCGTCATTATTCAAATTTGCAGTTATCGTGAAGGTTTCATAATCTATTTTGCATAGATATTTCATTATGAAATCTCTTCCTAATATCCCATGTGTGGTGATCGGGGTCTGTGGATCCACTATGTGAAACCTGTGTTCTATGACGTGTTCCTCATAAGCTAACTGCAATTTAGCTGTACCCAAGGAGTGCGTTTCATTATTTGTTATCCCAGTTATTGCACACTGGTCATTCCTGTTTATTTCTTGGTTTAATGAACTTATTTTGCAAATTGAGATGTCTGCTCCGGAGTCAATGAGGAAGTTCAATTTTTTGTTTGTGCGTTTGTCCGTCAGCGTTATGTAATTTGTTGTACAACTTCTGATGTTGCATATTTTTAAATTTCGTTTTATTCTGTTTCTTGCTGATTTCGTCCCGGACTTTGCGCATTGCTTGTCTCGTGTAGAAAATTTATCCTCCTATGTTGGTTTTGTCGGGGGTTTCTAAAAAAGTCTCTTCCTCTATTGTTCTGATAACTATTTTGCCAGCCATTAATTCTATTCTGGTTATCTCTTTGGTTATTACTGTAGCTGTTATTTATATTCCTTCTGTTATGCCAATTATTGCTTCTGCTTTGGAACGTGTTATTATTGTTTCTATAACTATTGGCATTTATATTTCGATTGTTGTAATCTCTGTAGTCTCTTATTCGGGTATTACTTTCATATTGCCGGTTACGGAGATTTCTATTAAAACTAAAAATTCTTGTTTCATCTGTCTGAGGTTGTTCAATCTGGTTTGCGAGACTTATTGCGTCGTTTAGTGTTTTTGGTTGTGCGGCTAGGATGGTCGGTTTTAGTGAGTTTTTCAGCCCATTTTGAAAGGTATTTAATCCAATTTTGTCGTTTAGTTTACAGATTACCTCTCTGTGTTCCTCACCTATTTCGTTTATCTGAACTTTGTTCAGGTCCGCGACTATCTCTAGTATTTTGTCTGAGAAGTCCTGAACATTCATACTGTGCTGCTTGCAATTCGATAATTTTTGTTGCAAGGTTTGTGAGGTGTTTTTTGTCTTGAAAGCCTCTGTCAGTACTTTCTTTAGACCTTCTATAGTTGTTGGTCTACCAATTGCGGACATCTTGTTTCGCACTTTCTCGCTTAAACGTGCTAGCCATACAAATTCAATTAATTGTGGCTGTGCATCAGTTTTTAGCGTCTTGCTATACATTTCCACAAGACTTAGAAAATTTGAGAGCTCTTTTGTGTTGCCGCCAAATTCTGGCAATATTTTTATTGCTACAGCGAGATCAAATGTATTTGTACCCATTATTCTTTTTTGTAACGTGTCCGACTCTCGATCTGATTCTTCCGATTCTGAATCAGCTGTATTGTTCAGTGTTTCGCTTGTTTTTTCTTCTAATTTCGATTTTAGTTCTATAAATTTTATATTGAATTTGTTCTGCAGTTCATCTGCTTGCTTTCCTTTTTGAGTCGTTATTATTTGGTCAAATCCTTTTTTGATCTTTTTGGCTAGAGCGTATTTATTTAATAGATTCCTACTTGAGAATGTCCTCTGTGGATTCTTCGTGAATGTTTCTAATAATTTCTTTATTTCAGTTAAAAGATTTTCGCAAGTTTCCATTTATTTATTTATTTACTTATAGAACACAAACATAAAAAAAAAAGATCTAATTACAAGTGTATTTAAAGAGAGTTGTTCTATCATTAATATTTTATCCTATATAAAATAATTTTTATTGTTAAATAATACGTAGAAACCCATATAAATTATTATTATTATTTTTTTTTTTAAAGCTATTTATGTCCATATATAAAGATTAATTAATTATAAAATCTATAAACCCGAATTATTTTATTTATTAAACGTTAGCCATATTGTTTACGTTCTTCTGAATGTTGGTGTTTATGTACTTGCGCAGAAGTCTTTTTCCGAAGTATACTGCAACTGCTATCAATATTAGTATTACTGCTAACGTTACTGCGGTCGGTACATGAAGAACATCATGAATGGAGATTGTTTGTACCACCGGACTTGTCGCTGCTGCTGCTGCATTCTGGGCCACAATTACTTCTTTCGATTGCGGCTTTCCCATTTGAGCTTGCTGAGCTTGTAAATTAATTCTTTTTTCAAGCTTTTATCCGCTGTTATAGGTATTACCCTGTAGAGCTCCGCTATTTGTTGTCGTAGCTTCACTGCTATACCGCCCCTTTTCTTTTTTACATATGCTAGAGGCGTCGTTATCTCCTCATTCAGTTTGCTCACTGGCTTTCTTTTTTCTTTATACTGTGCGATTGTTATCGCTTTTGGGCCAGCAGCGGGGTCTTTCTCTAGTGCTTCTTGCAGGGAGAGTTTTTGTGTCACTCGCTGTAGTGTTGTGGCTGTGTATTTATTTGCGGGTGAGTTTAGTCCAGTCGGTATGTACTTCTCAGGTATTCTTGTAATCTGTAGAGCTTTAGTTGCCGGAATGTATGTTGGTGTGCTCGAGTCTAGGTATGACGATGTAGTGGGTGTGTACTCGGTTGTTGGTGTTGTTTCTTCAGGTACTCTTCTTTTAGAGCATGTTACACGTCTTGGTGCCGTCCTCTTACGTATGCTGGGGTCGTTGTTCTGCGCTTTGATGTCACACGATGATTTGTTTTGTAGGATTAGTTTTTTTGTTTTGCTTAATGGTCCGCTTTGCAGAGTTGGTGGTCCGGTTTGCAGGGTCGCCATGTAATATGCTTTTTCCACGATGTATTTAAAAAGCTATCCATGATTATTCAAAATGTACTATGCGTTATAAATATGTATTTAATTAAATAGGCAGAAGGCTGCCGCACTTACGATTTATGGCTAAAGAGCCGCTGTGATGATATTATCCCTTGGTGGCAATGGGGATGCCGATATTGTTTCTAAATGGCAGAGACTGCCGCTATTTGATCAAGGCAGAATATGCCGCTTTGTACTTGTATGGCAGAGTATGCCGATGTATTTATAAGGCAGAGTATGCCACTTTATATTGATATGGCACAGTATGCCGCTCTTTACTTGAGAAATTAAAAGACGTCTTTCAACTATCTGATAAGTTCTGATTTTATTCAATAATAGCAGCTTATTTATATCAATCGATAACAAAGAATCAATATTTCATTATAATTCTAAAGGGGGGGATTATTGCAGAATTGCAATATACAAAATTAATAATCAGAAATAGTAGTGTCAGTATTTTTGATCACACGATTTCTGATTGAGTCATAATTTATCGATATTGTAAAGCAATGACTTCAGGTGTATATATATTTTATCAATAAAGAATTATGCTTGCATAGCAGAATTGCTTGCGTTGCAAATTCTTCTTGAGGTCGAGCAAACTTTGTATGTTTTTATTTCTTTTTTTGTTCTGATTTCTGTTTACTTTTGTTGACCGTGGTCATGGCTTTACAACATGCTTTCATTGCCAGTTAAGAATGTTGTCCGACAAAGTGATCACCTAAAGAATGCAGCAAAAGCCAGAAGTGCCAGCGTACCAACAATTACTTGGAAAAGCCTGTAATAATAATAAGCAGCAATTCCCAAGTCTACCGAGCGTTGATTTCGGAAGAATTTAAAAATGCCTGTGGATATATAAGATAACGACTTTTACGTATGTCTTTTAAATAACAATTCCAGGCAGTTTATACCGAAAATGCGTTATCAGCTGACTTGAGTGTGCGTTCAATATCAAAATATTTTTAGAATAATCTATAATACACCTTTATTTAGATAAAAAGTCATTCCCGATAATCTCGTCATAGGGTAGATTATTATCGTTTGGTATTATGTGAAAAGGATGTTCTAATTGGCAAGTATTTCCAATGGTTATTATTCTATAAGAAACTCCCAATGATGGAAAGCAATTTCCGGATAGAGTGGTTATGGCACAATTTTCTTTTTCATAAATGAGTGCTGAATCGTCAGTGACTTCAGCTTTGAGAAATCTTATTTCAGCACCTGTATCTATTGTAAGGTTTACTTTATCTCTCTGGGATATATGTATACTAACCGAAATCATTAGGGCACTATTTAGCACTTTCACTGGAGTGCTAACTAGGCTTTTTTGTGTGGTTGGTGGATGACAGCTTGTGTATTTTTCTCGCGGGAAGTTCCGGCGTCTGAATACGCCCGCGTGTAATCGTTTCCCAAAGAAACGTTTTCTGGGGTAGTCCAACGTACCTGTCTCATGTGTCGAGGTTGTCCTCTGTCGTTACTGCCAATGTGAGAATAGTTTTGCTGCTGGAATGCTCTTGGATGGGCCTCGTATTGAGTATGCCTGTTTGGATACTGAGTACGACGCTCGTCGAATTGTTTTTTCCTGCAGTCTTGAGCATTGTGATTTGGCTTACGGCAGTAATCGTACGTGATCCTATTAATTTCTCGTTTAATGTTTGGGTAGGAATGCATTAGGGGTAACTGTTTCCTTTTAAAACAGTTTTCCTTGGCATGACCTCTTTTGGCACAGAACTCACACACCAGCACATTTGGTATGGTTCTCTGGCTATTAGGTTGTGATTCCTCAATACGTTGAGCATGTTCAGAAGCGAAAGTTATAAGCTTCCTTAGTGAGATTTCAGATCGTGCCTTAATGATAACCTTAAGTTGATCACTTTTTAGGCCATCTTCAAATGCATGGCATTTTTCTCATTCTCCGAAATCAGATAACTTCGAACTGAGGGCTCAGTGGCCTCATTTACTGTGGCACTATTTAAATCAGCTAACTGTTTTGAGATGCGCGAGGCAAAATCATTTACACTTTCCCGTGGAGTTTTCTTAAGTCGCAATAACTGTCTTTGAATGGCTACGCGTGGTCTATGCTCCTGAAATTACTCGACAAGTTCAGTTTTTAACTCCTCCCAGTTTGTGACTTCTTTATATTTAAAGATGTCGTATGCCGGGCCAGTTAGCTTTGTTTTTAAGATACGAAGCAATATTTTCTTATCGGCATCACTCTGAGAAGTTAAGAATAGCATATCGCAACACGCAAGATACCGATTCAGATCACTTGAGTTTCCATCAAACTCTGGGATCATATTTCGTGCATCAGTTAGAGTTATTTTAAGGTCAGATGACCCTGAAACTGAACCCGAAGGCTGAGTCATTCTGGCTCGGTTTGTGGCACGTAAATATTGGGAAGCTCGAGTTAATCGGGCAGCCGTATAACTGTGGCTGTTACCAGCTCGGGCTGAATAATCACGAAAAAGTGTAGCGACTATTTTGCTTGCTAATACGTTTTCACTTATGGATGAAACGGGAAGCACAGTACTTTTAACATAAGGAATCGATGGAGTAATGTAAAATACGATCAAAAGTAATGCATCGAAGTTATGTAAAATCAAAACTTAAATCACGTGAATGTAAGGTGACACAAGGAAAAAGGTGGAAATTTTGAGTTTTACGAGAGGCCTCTTATGGAAGTATGTTGAGAGTGATTGGTTAGGACGTGAAGTCCAAACTGTCAGCATGAGCTGACAGATCACTCGATGACAAGCGATAGCACAGGGCGGCATGCTAGCACCTCGGCTAAGAGTGGCGGAGAGTGTGGGAAGGTTCCCGAAAATGCCTGCCGCTGTCACCACCCATAATCAAAAAAAAATTCTTCATGCCTACATAAACGAGCCAGCACACACTCGGTCCTGAAGGGACCCATACGTCACTTACCTATGTTCCATTGATGGCGCAGATGGCATGCCTTCCTGCCAGCCCCATCCTCCCATCGACTTTGGGTGGCACAATCGTACTAAGTCCCTTTGTTGATGGGAGGATGGGGCTTGGCAGGAAGGCATGCCATCTGCGCCTTCAATGGAACATAGGTAAGTGACGTAAGGGTCCCTTCAGGACCGAGTGTACGCTGGCTCGTTTATGTAGGCATGAAGAATTTTTTTTGATTATGGGTGGTGACAGCGGCAGGCATTTTCGGGAACCTCCCCACACTCTCCGCAACCCTTAGCCGAAGTGCTAGCATGCCGCCCTGTGCTATCGCTGTCATCGAGATATCTGTCAACTCATGCTGACAGTTTGGACTTCACGTCCTAGCCATTCACTCTCAACATACTTCCATAACAAAAATGGCGCCTAACGTGAGGAAATGCAATTCTCTCGGTCGGGTGCGTTCGCTTTCCGCTGTGGACAGCAGCCGAAATACACGCTACAGTACGTGTAGCATATTGCTATATACAATACGCTACGACCAGAACAGGGCAGAGTGCTCTGCGCCACCCATGGTTCAGACAACGCTGAAAATGGTCGACTGAGCTAGCCGGTCTTAAACATAGGCCCCATCACTGCGGGCGCTCAATGTGTGTCGCGACCCACGACCCACTGCATATTCCTCGTTACTCGGGCTCCACTTGATCGATGACGCATCGAGGACACATCCCCGAAGTCTCGTCAGTCTTTGATCAGACCTCGACATCCCTCTCCGTGTGGGAAGCCAAAGGTACATCGACAAGCTGGTAACCCAAAGAAATCCAGCCGGTCGATGTCTCTCTGCCTTCCCTCACCGAGATGCTGAGGAAGCCTTGCGATCAGTAACCTAAAGAATTGATCACTAAGCTTTCCCGGCTCAACATCTCACTCTGATCTCCGACTGGCGATTGCTCAGGGGTATGTCTCCAAGGCGTTGTCGGAATAGTGACATGCTGACTCATCCTAAAATCTTCAGAGACATATATTCAGGTGGGATACCTGCGACAGGCTATCTGCCGCAGAGTTACAATGTAGGAGGGGATTAGTATAGAGTAGCATTACCATGCTAGTGCGTAGGGGAAAAAGGGGAAAAATTGCATTACTGTCCAAAAGGTATGTCGGTTGGTTAGGACGTGAAGTCCAAACTGTCAGCATGAGCTGACAGATCACTCGATGACAAGCGATAGCACAGGGCGGCATGCTAGCACCTCGGCTAAGAGTGGCGGAGAGTGTGGGAAGGTTCCCGAAAATGCCTGCCGCTGTCACCACCCATAATCAAAAAAAAATTCTTCATGCCTACATAAACGAGCCAGCACACACTCGGTCCTGAAGGGACCCATACGTCACTTACCTATGTTCCATTGATGGCGCAGATGGCATGCCTTCCTGCCAGCCCCATCCTCCCATCGACTTTGGGTGGCACAATCGTACTAAGTCCCTTTGTTGATGGGAGGATGGGGCTTGGCAGGAAGGCATGCCATCTGCGCCTTCAATGGAACATAGGTAAGTGACGTAAGGGTCCCTTCAGGACCGAGTGTACGCTGGCTCGTTTATGTAGGCATGAAGAATTTTTTTTGATTATGGGTGGTGACAGCGGCAGGCATTTTCGGGAACCTCCCCACACTCTCCGCAACCCTTAGCCGAAGTGCTAGCATGCCGCCCTGTGCTATCGCTGTCATCGAGATATCTGTCAACTCATGCTGACCATTTGGACTTCACGTCCTAGCCATTCACTCTCAACATACTTCCATAACAAAAATGGCGCCTAACGTGAGGAAATGCAATTCTCTCGGTCGGGTGCGTTCGCTTTCCGCTGTGGACAGCAGCCGAAATACACGCTACAGTACGTGTAGCATATTGCTATATACAATACGCTACGACCAGAACAGGGCAGAGTGGTCTGCGCCACCCATGGTTCAGACAACGCTGAAAATGGTCGACTGAGCTAGCCGGTCTTAAACATAGGCCCCATCACTGCGGGCGCTCAATGTGTGTCGCGACCCACGACCCACTGCATATTCCTCGTTACTCGGGCTCCACTTGATCGATGACGCATCGAGAACACATCCCCGAAGTCTCGTCAGTCTTTGATCAGACCTCGACATCCCTCTCCGTGTGGGAAGCCAAAGGTACATCGACAAGCTGGTAACCCAAAGAAATCCAGCCGGTCGATGTCTCTCTGCCTTCCCTCACCGAGATGCTGAGGAAGCCTTGCGATCAGTAACCTAAAGAATTGATCACTAAGCTTTCCCGGCTCAACATCTCACTCTGATCTCCGACTGGCGATTGTTCAGGGGTGTGTCTCCAAGGCGTTGTCGGAATAGTGACATGCTGACTCATCCTAAAATCTTCAGAGACATATATTCAGGTGGGATACCTGCGACAGGCTATCTGCCGCAGAGTTACCATGTAGGAGGGGATTAGTATAGAGTAGCATTACCATGCTAGTGCGTAGGGGAAAAAGGGGAAAAATTGCATTAACTGTCCAAAAGGTATGTCGGCCGCTAGACTGGGAATGTCCTAAGCGGCACATTGGCATCCTGTAGTTGGCCAGTGAAGCTGGCTGGATGCATTATAAGGGCTACCAGGAATAAACGACAATAGGTATAGACGATATTTTCACAATGATGGTCACTGCTTGATGTCTTTGGCGTGATAGACACCTAACAGATCTTCAAGCTCGTATAGGGAATTTCCTTTCTTGGCTCTGACTCGACATTTGACAAATTTCGGTCCCAGTTTTGCACTGGTCTGCTGCTGGAAATTGCTTTGGGCAAAATTTCGTCTAAATACCTCTTGACCCACTATGAAATCGACAGGTTTCGCCCTGAGATTGTAGGCTCTTGAACCCTGATCAAATGCATGTTGTAAATTTTCCTGCACTCTCGCACGGAGCAATCTCATCTTGTCTTCTGCATCCACTCTCAATGGCTCACTAAGAGTTCCAAGGCTCCTCAAGATGGTGTAGGAGCTGCCATGTTCAATCATTTGTTGACCGAAGAGTGTTCGATAGGGAGAGAAACCAGTAGTTTGATGGAAAGAGCTCCTGAGGGAACTAGCTACATGACTTAGATTCTCATCCCATCTCGTGTGCTCCTTCTTAATATATGCTCTAATCCCCGACAATAGAGACCTATTTACTCGCTCTGAGGCGTTTGCTTGCAGCGAGTATACTGCCGTTCGCAAGTGCTTCACCCCATACTTATCCAGTAATCTGGTTTACTGAGTCGAGCAAAACTGGACTCCATTGTCAGAGACGATCACTTCAGGAACTCCGAACACGTGGAACACTTCGGTCTCAATGAATTGGCACACATTGAGTGTGGACGCTTTTCTCATAGGTTTGAGAATGGGGAATTTTGAAAAGTGGTCAAGAACTGTCAGAATGCAGACGTTTCCTTTAACTGACCTGGAATATGGACCTAAGAAATCAATGTACAGCTTTTGCCATGGTCGTTCTGTCACAGATTGAACTCTCATAGGTGGTCGCAAAATAGTATTAGGAGCTTCCGTTTCTTTACACACGTCACAGGCGCCTACGTAATTTCAGACATCAACTGTCATTCGTGGCCAGTACAGATGTCTTCGCAAACGTTCCAGTGTTTTCCCTATGCCTCCGTGTGAAGCTAGTGGCGGATCATGAGCCCTTGAAATGACGTCGTTGACAAGCCCTCGCGGAATCCAAAGCTTCCAAGCTTCTTCCTCCTGAATAGGATCGCCTGTTCTCGGAACAGTCCGGATATAAACGAAGTCACCCCTGACGCAAAGATCTGGTAGTTTACCAGAAGTCGTTTTAACCTTATGCCACAGTTCCTCATATTCCAACGAGTTGAAATATGGCGAACTAAGGTCAACTTCCGGGCCAGGATCTTCGTTTGTGTTCAGGCTGTCACAATGAATGCGTGACAGCGCACCAGGGACGACGTTCAGGCTTCCTTTCCTGTGCTCAATAGTGAAGTCGAAGCCCTGAAGCTTCAAACTCCACCGTGCAAGTCTACCGCTGAGGTCCTTTTGAGACATCAGCCATTTCAGGCTCGTAGATCAGTCACTATCTTAAACGGCATAAGTTCTATGAAGGGCCGGAACTTCTGCACGCTCAAGAGTGCAGCCAAGCATTCTTGCTCTGTGACGGTCTAATTTCTTTGTGCTGAGTTCAACTTTTCCGAGACGTAGGCTATTGGCTTCTCGTGGCCATCGTCATCTAGCTGAAGCAGCACTCCTTCTATACCTTGTTGGCTCGCATCGCACTGGATAACGAACGGTTTGGTGAAGTCTGGACTCACTAGCAACGGAGCAGAAGTAGGTTTCTTCTTTTAAATATCAAGAGACGTCTGGGCTTCAGGTGTCCATTTGAACTGACTCGGGTTTTTCAAAGTGTCTGTAATGGAGGCAGTCAAATCAGCATAGTTCGGGATGAACCGTCTATACCATCCCGCCCATACCTAGTAGGCGTCGGGCCTGCCGAACAGTTTTAGGTGACGGATAGTCAACTATGGCTGAAATTTTGTCAGGGTCAGTTCTCATACCTCCCTCTCCTACAATGAATCCCAAGTATTTAGTCTCCTTGATACAAAACTTACTCTTCTCGACGTTGATAGTAAGGCCAGCTTTCCTCAAACAATCCGCTACACGGGCTAGCAGCGTGAGATGAGTACCGAAGTCTGAAGACAGAATTAATAAAATTGTCTAGATAGACGAGAACGTTCTCACGAAGATCGAAAGGAATGACTTTATCCATGAGGCGACACATAGTTTGTGGAGCGTTGCATAGGCCGAATGGCATCACCGTGTACTGATAGAGAGGATGACCAGGTACTGTGAAAGCGGTTTTCTCTCTGGAATCAGCGTCCAGTGGGATCTACCAGAATGCGCCTTTCAGGTCCAGGCTCGTTATGTAATTTGCCGGAGGAAGTCGACTCAGAAGTGCGTCTATCTGCGGTAGCGGATAGGCATCCTTCTTCGTAACAGAGTTAACCTCCTGGCGTCAAAACAAAGCCGGACCTTTCCAGGCATCCTTACCAGAACACTGGAGAGCTCCAAGGACTCTGGCTCTCCTCTATCACACCCAGTGATAGCATTCGCTCCAATTCAACATCCATCAAACTTTGCACTGCCGGCGAGATCGGATAAAAGCGCTGTTTTATCGGGGCGGCGTCATTCGTTTCAATCTTGTGAGTGACCTGTGATGTTTTCCAAGGCCTAACGAGGCGAAAGAGGGGAAAACCTGTTTTGTGGCTTCTAAGCGTTGCTGATCGAAACTAGAAAGGATGTGGCAGTCTGTGTCAGAGGTAGCTATTCCACTTGAATTCACTTCGGTGACTATACCCAGGACATCTGGAGCCAACCCAAATAGACGCCAGAAGTCTATTCCCAGATATAGTGCCTGTGTGAGCCCAGGAACCACGTAAAAACGCACGTTTTGGGTCTTACCACGGAAAGTGACGTCCAAGTTCACATGACCATGAACAGTCGTCATGGCACCATTAGCTTCTTGGCCCTGTGTCCGATACTTCTTCCATTCGACATCTGCTTTCGCAAGCTTCTCTAGAGCTCCCTGGCCTAGAATACTGACAGTGGCACCACTATCAAGTAATCCATTCTCAGTTCGCCCGAGCAGCTTTACTTCGGCGTACGGTCGAATGTCGTCTGGCATCGACACGGAAATCCGTGCCAGTTTTTTCCTTTCTTGTTTCATTCATCGACAGTATTCCCGCCAACGAACGGTTGATCGTTTTCTTTTCGGTCTCATATCCCGATCCGGAAACATTATTTCAACTAACTCCGCCACTGAGGAGAAGATTCGGTCTCTTGCTGATTTGTATTTCCGTAGACGCGTATGATACGGTGTCAGCGGATGTAGAAGTGGCTCACGCCCACTCGTCATATCAGAGCTTGTTGGCCATTTTAAAACAGAAATGACAGGATGCCAAATCTCCTGCTCAGTGACTTTCTCAGCTACACGTGCTATAGGTGTCAACGGGACATCGAAAATTAAAGACTCTTCTAAGGAAGTGTCTAGCAATGTCATGGGCTCCCCAGAAGTGGAAATGGCAGCCTGAAGATCTGCGGAGAAGTCCATTAAGTTCTCCGCCTCTATCAATGACGTAATCGTACAATCAGGTGTATTTCTGATATCATCAGAGTCACTGAATGATATCAGAGGGCATATCAGGGAGTTATCGTTAGTGTCTACTAATGGAGCGGACCTTCCTCCTTGTTCACAGCTTGAAATGGAGGGTTCGTTGCATTGATTACTCGTGATGTCAACGTTGGTCGGAAAGAGGTGGTGGTATTCCCGACCCGTCTGAAGTTTTTCTGTTGAAATTGAATGCAATCTGGCTTGAAGGTGTTCTTCCGTCCACATTCATAACAGAACACAACTTATCGTTCTTGTCTACAACCTTGATAACAGTGACCGGACTGGTCACAGTTCCAGCATACAATAGAGTGTTTGGTCGAAATACTAGATATATCACCTAGGCTGTTGTCATTTCCTGTCGCTAATGCCAGTTCAAGGTCTAATGTCGGAAAATTATCAACTTCATGCACTCGTTGGTTCCGGTAAAGGTTCCAGCTTCCAGCTGTCGCAATACGTGTTTTTAACATCCGCGGCCATCCTCCGATTTTCGTCAAACTTTGCTCACAAATGACGAATATCAAAATAATTTTGAGCTGTAACTTATATTTTATGAGATATTTAACTTTAAAAGTCCCGAAATCTACACTACATACTTCACAACACATTTGACATTTTCACAAATAACTTACTCTTCTTCTTCTTTTAAGTGCACAACAACCATGAAAGTCATCTTATTGATGGTATATTTCATACCTTCCGAAAATTTGGGTTACCAGCTTTGTATAATGTACATACCCATCAATAAGATGAATTCCATGCTTGTTGTGCACTTAAAGGAAGAAGAAGAGTAAGTTATTTGTGAAAATGTCAAATGTCTTGTGAAGTGTGTAGTGTAGATTTTGGGAATTTTAAAGTTAAATATCTGATAAAATATAAGTTACCGCTCAAAATTATTTTGATATTCGTCATTTGTGAGTTAATAAGAATGAGTGAGCAAAGTTTGACGAAAATTGGAGGGATGTCGGCGGATGTTAACATAAGCCTCGATATTTATAGATAACGCCTTCCCAATATATTGGTAATAACCAATATCGCCTATGCGGCAATATTGGAACATTGCATCCATCATTTCCCCTGGGTTAAAGAATTTCTCTTCAGCCATTGGTTCTTTCCTAAGTACATAAAAATAAGCAAACCGAAAGTAGTTCACTTAAAAGTATATAGGAAATAAGCAACAGAGTGAAAAGAAAAAAAAAACACGATGTGCATTACCCAATATGTGGGTCAACCTCCATGCACCTTATACACATGGAATTTCTCAATTTGTTTACAAGTAAATGAATTGAAAAAAACGGCATGTATTAATAATGGGGTAGGTTAGTGCCGCAGCAATGTTTAAATTCGGTCTCGTGCCGAGATTTTGGGTTTTTGTTTCAAGTGCTGGCGTATTTTCACAAAAAGGTTGATAAAACAATAAATTAAAAGAATTTATTATTTGAAAACAACAGAGAAAGTTGTTTCGGAGATTTAAAATAGATTCTTGGTTAACCATATGTTAAGTTGGAAAATCGTGAATTACCGCAAGAATGCTTGACGTGCAATTTGATGCGCGTATTCACGTTTGTCGTAATATTATATGCAGGGCCGGATCTATGGGGGGCACTCGGGTGCACTTGCTCCGGGCGCTAAAATTAAGGGGGCGGCAATACGACGGACTTCTGAACCCACAGCTAAACGAGAAAAAATCTAATTACAAGAATTGGAAAAAATTTTCAGACCATACTTAACACTTCAGTCTTCTTTCCGGAATCTAAAAGCTGCTTTGCTGATATCATACTTTCAATTGTGCTTATACTTATACAGTCAAGCTGTCTATTAAAATTAAGTATGTAAACCTACCAAAAACCCCGTTAAATTCTCAAATTGTACCTTTGTCTCATATGAAATTAATTCCAAAATTATACAAATGTAGTTGGCAACCCTTTGTTCCTCATCATCCATCAATCCTACCTCGAATGTAGACAGATTATAAGACAGTAGGCACAAGAACAAAGTTACCAGAAAATTATTATTATGCCAGCCGGAGTTAAAGCCTTTGAATCTGAGTAAAAAAACGGATAAATCCATTCAACCTGAACGGCAGTTTGCCAGAATTCCTACCCACAGTTTTTTTGAAACTGTCTCAAATTTTAGTAGTTTTAGCCGAGAAGATTCATATTTAAAAGCGGCAAAAATAAAAAACTAATATCTAACATAATTTAAATTTTTAATTTGTTATCCTTATGTTAATAATAGTGGAGACAGACTTGCAATTTCAATATTGTATTTTGCGCTCAACCGCCAGTCTGTCTGTATATACTGAGAAGCAGCTCGGTATACGCTCGGTGTACACTCAGTAGTAGTACATTGGAGCTCAATATTGAAATTGCAAAAAAAGTACGCGGTATACGAGTTTATTGCAATATGACCCTAGTTATAAACCATAATCATTTAATAGACCAACCTTTTAGAACCGAATTTAATACTTATACAACTTTTTCTGACATTTAATATTTGACACTTATAAAACTGAAGTGTCTATTTCGTTTTTATTTATCAAATATACAAGTAATTTTACAATATTTGCTCGCGTTTTGTACATGCGCGGAACTTTCTTAAGTCAAATGACATATTTAGTGATAAATCAAATGTAAGCTCTCTGATTAAATTCTTAGTATCGTAAAATGCAAGTGTGTCTCTGAAATTTTATATTGCAATTCACATAATTGCATTATCAATATATAAATATGAAAATTGCAAGTCTGTCTCTGGTATAAAATAAACTGTATTTGTAATGATACGATTTTTTACTTTCCTTTTATTTTAAAACAGTTGGACATTCAAAAGACATTTAAGATCTATAATGGATATTACCTTTCGTTTGAATTTCAAACTCTTTTTATTTAACAATCATTTATTTCAAATTCAAATTGTTTTTAACAATTCTGATTCTACATAGGTCTAGGGTATGCAGTATCTATAAATAGGTCATCTATCATATACATATAATGCCTAGTATACCCTGGAACTGTAATAAAATTTGTCCCAAATAAAGATCGTTGTTAGAGGGGGCGGTAACTAACGTCTTTGCCCCCCTTCAAAAGTTTTCTAGATCCGGCACTGATTATACGTACGTACGTTGTGAGTAAGAAATTATTAATATGATTTCTTACAATGCATGTACGTATGTACATTTGTAATTATTACTATGTATGTACGTTTGTACGTTTGTAATTATTATTATACCAAGATATACCCAAGATCTAATTATCCAAGCACATAATATCAAAACTTCAGAGCTTGGTAACCACTACCCCCCATCGTTAAACTTAACATCCAGTTTACCCCATCCCGGACAAATTAATTCCATTATTGCCCAAGTGCATGTAATTAAATTCCATGACAACGAAGAATTGGAGTCAATAAGCGATGCTCTAGGTCGGCTCAAGCAAAGTGAAAATTTAAGTTTCCTTATATTAAACACACACAACATTCATCATTACGTCAGTTCTTATGTTCTATTTGCGGTAATTCTGATGGTTATTATTGTCCAAATATGTAAAAAGATTAAAGCAAAGAAAACGAAAACCCAAAATCATTTACCAATTGACGATGTTACCGTAATCATTGAAATTCTTTTAAAATTTTTTATACACAAAAGCAAAACCATTTACACACCTTTCTAAGCATAAGCAAAATTAAATTGTAAATAAACGAGAAAGATTTTCTTATTACTGTAGTTACACTATGTTCATACCAGACCACTTTTTTGTGCCTCCAGGATTTCCCCACAGATGGCGCCACCGTCGCTAGGTGGTGTAAATCCATACTAAATGTGGGTTTGTGCCTTGGATGTACTGGTTTATGTCTTGGATGTTGGGGATACGAGACCAATTTGGGGGATACGAGACCACTTTAAGCACTCTCCAGCATAGGGAAATAGCATAGGATTTCGATTTTGTTTCTGAAGTTCGCTTATTTTTCATCTCGAGTCTTGGGGATACGAGACCATTTTGGGGATACGAGACCACTTTTAGCACTCTCCAGCATAGGGAAATAGCATAGGATTTCAATTTTGTTTCAGGAGTTCGCTTATTTTTCATCTCAGACTCGTAGCCTCCAAGTTTTACATCTCGAATTTTGGGATACGAGATCACTTTCAGTTCTATATATTTATGAAGGGGGTGGGAAGCTTTATTGATGGATTTGGTCTTGACTGCGCCCTAGCGGCATTAGCCGGTACTACCAGTATGTTCCGGTTTTCTTGGATAGATATGTGGTGCGCCTAAGTGTAGGCTTTTGGTTTTGAACTAATATTAGTAATAATTAAAGTTAACGCTAGGAAATTTGTGTTCATGCCAATGGATTCTAGATGGTTCGGGTGTGGGTACTAGGGGGGACGAAATTTTCATCAGAAATCCTCTACGGGCTCTGGTTTTGAGATATTAGCGATTTTACGTTTTCAGATATAGTTAATATTATTAATAATTCAAGCTACCTAGGATAGTTTTGTTCATGCCAATAGATTCTAGAAGGTGTTATAGGGGCGGGGGGTTAGAGGGGGAACGAAATTTTTATCAGAAATCCTCTACGGGCTATGGTTTTCGAGATATTAGCGTATTAATAATTCAAGTTATTTTTTGCTCATGGAAATGGATTCTAGGTGGTGTAGGGTGGGAGGGGGGACGAAATTCTCATCAGAAATCCTCTACGGGCTCGCCATTTCTTGAGTAAGGTTACCTAGCGGCATTAGCCGGAACTACTACCATGCCTTGGTTTTGCTGTTTTCTCTTATTAGCTGGGAAGTTCTAGATATCAGCATGACGTCATCTTGGTTTTGTTGTTTTCAAGTGCTGTTATAGATATCAGCATCATTCGAATTTCACAACATGATATCACCTTGGCTTGCACCATTGAGTCTCGACTGCGCCCTAGCGGGATTAACCGGTACTACCGGGATGTATCATTTGGTCTTGACTGCGCTCTAGCGGCATTAGCAGGTACTACCAGCATGCTCCGGTTTTCTAGCGGCATCTGTTCGGGCGCAAACGCCATTTCTTGAGTAAGGTTCCCTAGCGGCCTTAGCCGGAACTACCTGGCTTTGCTGTTTTCTTTTATTAGCGGGAGAGTTCAGCATCATTCGAATTTCACAACATGACATCACCATGAACAGATTCTAGAAGATGTCAGTGAGACATTAGCCGATACTGCCAGCATGCTCCGGTACTGCGGCTTTCTTGGATGTGTGGTACGGTTCCCATGGAAGTTTTTTGCTTCACTTTAGGCCTACACGTGGCAGCATGCTACGGTTTTGGGAAGTTTTTTGCTTCACTTTTGCCCACACGTGGCAGCATGCTACGGTTTTGGGAAGTTTTTTGCTTCACTTTTTTGGATGTGTGGTGCGCCTAAATGTAGGCTTTTGTTGTTTCAAGTTTTGCGCCTGGTTTTGAATTAATATTAGTAATAATTGATTTTTCTTGAGCGCCTAAATGTAGGCTTTTGGTTTTGAACTAATAATTAAAGTTAATAGTAGGAAATTTTTGTTCATGCCAATGGATTCTAGATGGTGGGTATGTGGGGGGGATAATAAAGATAGGGAGGGGGGGTAATGAAATTTTCATCAGAAATGCTCTACGGGCTCTGGTTTTCGAGATATTAGCGTATTAATAATTCAAGTTATTTTTGCTCATGGAAATGGATTCTTGGCGGTGTGGAGTGGGAGTTTTCATCAGAAATCCTCTACGGGCTTTGGTTTTCGAGATATTAGCGACATCTGTTTGAGCGCAAAACGCCATTTCTTGAGTAAGGTACCCTAGCGGCCTTAGCAGGAACTACCACCATCCCTTGGTTTTGCTGTTTTCTGTTATTAGCGGGAGAGTTCTAGATATCGGCATGACGTCATCATGGTTTTGCTGCACCTAAATAAGTTTTCTTAGCAGGGAAGTTGTAGATATCAGCATCATTCGAATTTCACAACATGACATCACCATGAACAGATTCTAGAAGATGTCAGTGAGAGTTCTGGGGTATGTGTGTATTGAAAAGTCTTATGTTTTATAAACATTTGTTTTTATTTCCAATAAAATTTCTTATTATAAAAGTGTTTCTTATAGCACATTGTCCAATATGAACTTGGCAAGATGGTGCATTTGTGTTAATCTGTATTAGTTTTGCACAGTTGTATTCATCTTCGACGTTGATAATGATTTCACCCTCTCCAACTATCTTCTGCATCCAATGAACTTTTTCAGCTCCCTTTACATATATGGTTTTGTTTCGAAGCAGTGGTTCAACTATAGTGTACAGCTTGTGATACGGTATGTAGCCATCATCCCAGCGGAATCCATGAAAATTGTGTTGAAGCCATTTTACTTGCCTCTTTTTTGCTGAAGTCAAATCCTTGTATCTGAACGGTGGTTGAAATATAAAGTGCTGTATCTGCTTTTCATTGTTTAAAATTGCCAGTTCTTTAGTGATAAATTCATTGAGGTTTGTTTTGAATCCTTGGACGTCTACGATGACAACCATCTTCTTAATTTAACTTTCTAACTTCACTTGTCAGCGGACTGTATTCCACTATTCGATCGTGTAGAAGCAGGCAATATGCTGTTGTATTAGCCGGTATATTTTCAGATGTCTTGAATTCTAGCCTTCCAAACTTGTCAACGCTCATTTGTAGATTGTGTAGAAGTATGGCAATGGAGTAGTATTTAAACTATAATATCTGCTTCTCGCAACTCCTCCAGTATAGATACAATTTCATTGTTGTGACTGTTGTTTCCAGCCTGCTTTGATGCCATTAGAAGGCGCAGTCTATCCACTAATTCATTTGGATCATCCCAGTAAATGTGATCAATGTTTTCTTTAGGCAGACGCATTAGTCCCATGCCTTTATGCTGTATAATTTTACTGATTATAGCTGTATACTTAGCCGCTCTAGTACCTTTTATTTGTCCATCTTCAGCATAGTCACGTTTATATGCATTGGTATCTTTCAAAATAGATCCATAATTAGTTAAATCCTCTTTAGTATATAGACTTTTTACAGGATCTTTCAGAAATAGCAGCTCACATAACCCCAAAGTTGTTTTATAGCTCTTCCCCTTGATAACAATATTTCCTACATCATCAACATCAAACGTTGAATTACCGATTCTCCACGCGCTATCATCATAGTAAACTCCATAGGTTGGATCAATTTTAGGGCTATTATCAGTGAATAGCTTTAAATAGTTTGAAACTATGTATCCAGACGTATCGGGGGAGGTGACAGGAGACCTTTCTGTCAATGTTCTTGAATGTTCAGGTGTTGCGAATTCTTCCTCAGATGTTAAGGAATAATCTCCATAATTTATGGGTGTGCTACTAGCCTCTATTTTAACATATTTTCGTTTTGGAGGGGTAAAAGGTTCCACAATTTCGTTGTCTTCTTCTTCTGCTTCTTCTTCTTCTTCTTCTTCTTCTTCTTCTTTTACATCTTTTGTCTCAAATTTGACTATATCCGGCGACTCGTATTTAACTGTTCTAACAAACTCTTTTAAGTGTTTAGTGATTGGCTTAAAGGTTTCTTCAAGTCGAGCTTCTGCTTCAATTTTTCCCATCCTTAGGGCTTTTAATTTCCTTCGCACTGCATTCCTAGTCTTGATAATTTCTTTTAATAGATTTTCATTCATCTTCGTTATTAACTCAACAACAGCTTTCCAAACAGCTCTGATGACAGCTTAACAGCTTTCCAAATAGCTCTGATAACAGCTTAACAGCTTTTCAAACAGCTCTGATAACTGCTTAACAGCTTTCCAAACAGCTCTGATAACAGCTTAACAGCTTTCCAAACAGCTCTGATAACAGCTTAACAGCTTTTCAAACAGCTCTGATAACAGCTTAACAGCTTTTAAAACAGCTCTGATAACAGCTTAACAGCTTTCCAAACAGCTCTGATAACAGCTTAACAGCTTTTAAACAGCTCTGATAACAGCTTAACAGCTTTTCAAACAGCTCTGATAACAGCTTAACAGCTTTCCAAACAGCTCTGATAACAGCTTCACAGCTTTCCAAATAGCTCCATCTTCTGCAAATAGAAACATTCCATTTACCGATAGCTCCAGCGGGGGAAAGTACTCAGCAGTGAGTAGAGATGAATTTCCGGTGAGAGTAAGTGTTAATGACATGGTGGTTGATAATGAACTGTTACAATTTCAATATAGATACATTTATTTATAGTTAATAATTAATGGCTATAACAATTATATAAAAACTCTAAACATAAGTTACCGCAAATTACTGCATCATAATTCTGATAAGAACTGTAGTTGTACGTAATATTACTACCCAAGTAGTTTATGAGCTCCCTTGGTGAGTTAATAACGAAGATGAATGAAAATCTATTAAAAGAAATTAAAAGCCCTAAGGATGGGAAAAATTGAAGCAGAAGCTCGACTTGAAGAAACCTTTAAGCCAATCACTAAACCCTTAAAAGAGTTTGTTAGAACAGTTAAATACGAGTCGCCGGATATAGTCAAATTTGAGACAAAAGATGTAAAAGAAGAAGAAGAAGAAGAAGAAGCAGAAGAAGAAGACAACGAAATTGTGGAACCTTTTACCCCTCCAAAACGAAAATATGTTAAAATAGAGGCTAGTAGCACACCCATAAATTATGGAGATTATTCCTTAACATCTGAGGAAGAATTCGCAACACCTGAACATTCAAGAACATTGACAGAAAAGTCTCCTGTCACCTCCCCCGATACGTCTGGATACATAGTTTCAAACTATTTAAAGCTATTCACTGATAATAGCCCTAAAATTGATCCAACCTATGGAGTTTACTATGATGATAGCGCGTGGAGAATCGGTAATTCAACGTTTGATGTTGATGATGTAGGAAATATTGTTATCAAGGGGAAGAGCTATAAAACAACTTTGGGGTTATGTGAGCTGCTATTTATGAAAGATCCTGTAAAAAGTCTATATACTAAAGAGGATTTAACTAATTATGGATCTATTTTGAAAGATACCAATGCATATAAACGTGACTATGCTGAAGATGGACAAATAAAAGGTACTAGAGCGGCTAAGTATACAGCTGTAATCAGTAAACTTATACAGCATAAAGGCATGGGACTAATGCGTCTGCCTAAAGAAAACATTGATCACATTTACTGGGATGATCCAAATGAATTAGTGGATAGACTGCGCCTTCTAATGGCATCAAAGCAGGCTGGAAACAACAGTCACAACAATGAAATTGTATCTATACTGGAGGAGTTGCGAGAAGCAGATATTATAGTTTAAATACTACTCCATTGCCATACTTCTACACAATCTACAAATGAGCGATGACAAGTTTGGAAGGCTAGAATTCAAGACATCTGAAAATATACCGGCTAATACAACAGCATATTGCCTGCTTCTACACGATCGAATAGTGGAATACAGTCCGCTGACAAGTGAAGTTAGAAAGTTAAATTAAGAAGATGGTTGTCATCGTAGACGTCCAAGGATTCAAAACAAACCTCAATGAATTTATCACTAAAGAACTGGCAATTTTAAACAATGAAAACCAGATACAGCACTTTATATTTCAACCACCGTTCAGATACAAGGATTTGACTTCAGCAAAAAAGAGGCAAGTAAAATGGCTTCAACACAATTTTCATGGATTCCGCTGGGATGATGGCTACATACCGTATCACAAGCTGTACACTATAGTTGAACCACTGCTTCGAAACAAAACCATATATGTAAAGGGAGCTGAAAAAGTTCATTGGATGCAGAAGATAGTTGGAGAGGGTGAAATCATTATCAACGTCGAAGATGAATACAACTGTGGAAAACTAATAGAGATTAACACAAATGCACCATCTTGCCAAGTTCATATTGGACAATGTTCTATAAGAAATACTTTTATAATAAGAAATTTTATTGGAAATAAAAACAAATGTTTATAAAACATAAGACTTTTCAATACACACATACCCCAGAACCCTCACTGACATCTTCTAGAATCTGTTCATGGTGATGTCATGTTGTGAAATTCAAATGATGCTGATATCTACAACTTCCCTGCTAAGAAAACTTATTTAGGTGCAGCAAAACCATGATGACGTCATGCCGATATCTAGAACTCTCCCGCTAATAACAGAAAACAGCAAAACCAAGGCATGGTGGTAGTTCCGGCTAAGGCCGCTAGGGTACCTTACTCAAGAAATGGCGTTTTGCGCTCAAACAGATGTTGCTAATATCTCGAAAACCAAAGCCCGTAGAGGATTTCTGATGAAAACTCCCACTCCACACCGCCAAGAATCCATTTCCATGAGCAAAAATAACTTGAATTATTAATACGCTAATATCTCGAAAACCAGAGCCCGTACAGCATTTCTGATGAAAATTTCATTACCCCCCCCCCTCCCTATCTTTATTATCCCCCCCACATACCCACCATCTAGAATCCATTGGCATGAACAAAAATTTCCTACTATTAACTTTAATTATTAGTTCAAAACCAAAAGCCTACATTTAGGCGCTCAAGAAAAATCAAGTATTACTAATATTAATTCAAAACCAGGCGCAAAACTTGAAAACAACAAAAGCCTACATTTAGGCGCACCACACATCCAAAAAAGTGAAGCAAAAAACTTCCCAAAACCGTAGCATGCTACCACGTGTGGGCAAATGTGAAGCAAAAAACTTCCCAAAACCGTAGCATGCTGCCACGTGTGGGCCAAAAGTGAAGCAAGAAACTTCCAAGGGAACCGTACCACACATCCAAGAAAGCCGCAGTACCGGAGCATGCTGGCAGTATCGGCTAATGTCTCACTGACATCTTCTAGAATCTGTTCATGGTGATGTCATGTTGTGAAATTCGAATGATGCTGAACTCTCCCGCTAATAAAAGAAAACATCAAAGCCAGGTAGTTCCGGCTAAGGCCGCTAGGGAACCTTACTCAAGAAATGGCGTTTGCGCCCGAACAGATGCCGCTAGAAAACCGGAGCATGCTGGTAGTACCTGCTAATGCCGCTAGAGCGCAGTCAAGACCAAATGATACATCCCAGTAGTACCGGTTAATCCCGCTAGGGCGCAGTCGAGACTCAATGGTGCAAGCCAAGGTGATATCATGTTGTGAAATTCGAATGATGCTGATATCTATAACAGCACTTGAAAACAACAAAACCAAGATGACGTCATGCTGATATCTAGAACTTCCCAGCTAATAAGAGAAAACAGCAAAACCAAGGCATGCTAGTAGTTCCGGCTAATGCCGCTAGGTAACCTTACTCAAGAAATGGCGAGCCCGTAGAGGATTTCTGATGAGAATTTCGTCCCCCCTCCCACCCTACACCACCTAGAATCCATTTCCATGAGCAAAAAATAACTTGAATTATTAATACGCTAATATCTCGAAAACCATAGCCCGTAGAGGATTTCTGATAAAAATTTCGTTCCCCCTCTAACCCCTCGCCCCTATAACACCTTCTAGAATCTATTGGCATGAACAAAACTATCCTAGGTAGCTTGAATTATTAATAATATTAACTATATCTGAAAACGTGAAATCGCTAATATCTCGAAAACCAGAGCCCGTAGAGGATTTCTGATGAAAATTTCGTCCCCCCTAGTAGCCCCACCCGAACCATCTAGAATCCATTGACATGAACAAAAATTTCCTATCGTTAACTTTAATTATTACTAATATTAGTTCAAAACCAAAAGCCTACATTTAGGCGCACCACATATCTATCCAAGAAAACCGGAACATACTGGTAGTACCGGCTAATGCCGCTAGGGCGCAGTCAAGACCAAATCCATCAATAAAGCTTCCCACCCCCTTCATAAATATATAGAACAGAAAGTGATCTCGTATCCCAAAATTCGAGATGAAAAACTTGGAGGCTACGAGTCTGAGATGAAAAATAAGCGAACTCCTGAAACAAAATTGAAATCCTATGCTATTTCCCTATGCTGGAGAGTGCTAAAAGTGGTCTCGTATCCCCAAAATGGTCTCGTATCCCCAAAATGGTCTCGTATCCCCAAGACTCGAGATGAAAAATAAGCGAACTTCAGAAACAAAATCGAAATCCTATGCTATTTCCCTATGCTGGAGAGTGCTTAAAGTGGTCTCGTATCCCCCAAATTAGTCTCGTATCCCCAAACATCCAAGACATAAACCAGTGCATCCAAGGCACAAACCCACATTTAGTATGGATTTACACCACCTAGCGACGGTGGCGCCATCTGTGGGGAAATCCTGGAGGCACAAAAAAGTGGTCTGGTATGAACATAGTGTAACTACTTATTACGGATAATAGTATGTTAATAAAAATAAAAACATACAATCAAAGTCACCCACGTAGTATTTAAAAATAAGTAAGGATAAAAGCTTAATATCAACCTAAAATTATGCAAGTATGCAAAACACGACAATTTTATGTATGCAAAAATTTTTTTTATATACATGTATTTACTCTATACGTATTAATCTAGGAATTAGCGTAATTTTTTTTTATTATCACATATATATACTCTATACGTATTAATCTAGGAATAAGCGTAATTTTTACATGCAATCCATTCTAGGAATTTTCATCGGATAGAATATTTTTTTCTTTTGAACAAATAATATAACCTAACCTAGAAATCTTAACGCCATATGAAACACTCTTATATATTTTTGATCTTTCTTTTCACATATATATATAGTAATGTTAATAATCAAAGAAATGTAAAGTACTCCGAATCATCGGCTAAAAACAAACTTCTATAATACTCACTTTTGCAGAAAGTTCCATTCACTCCATTACCGGAACTTACTTTTTCTAAGGGGGATGGTGTAATGAAGCGCCATTCATTACCCAAATCATCACCCAATTCCTTACCCAATATCATGCATTACATTAGTTAATATGCAAATCAAATAAACGTGCATGCATGCATAATACTACGCACATCCAAAAATAGAAAGATCAATTTCACGCTTTCACTTCACACACTTCATGCAAAACCTAAAAACCCATGCATCTCAATTTACATTTTCCATACGGCTAACCAATTCTTATTTTAAAACGACTTTCTTTGTTGTCTTTTCCTAGCTAGCCGACAATTAGCATAATTTATTGCAGTCTCAACATTTTTGCGGCAATACACCGCACTCAGAACTAAAAATTCAAACACCACAGCACGAGACCGATTTTAAGCATTGCAACGGCACTGGGTTAGCCCTGACATATTCCACTGTCAGTATATGCTGTTTGTTTACTTGCAGTTCGTTTATTTATACACAATTGGGAAAGCCCATGTGTGAAGTCCATAGCGGCTGACCCACTTATTGAGTAATGCGCGTTGTTTTTTGTCTTTTTTCGGTTTGCACTATTTCCTATGTACTTAGAAGTGAACTTCTTTCTGTTTGAATTATTTCCTATGTACTTGGAAGTGAACCAATGACTGTAGAGAATTTTTTGAACGCACGGAAATGCTTTGTTGAAATGTACCAATATCGCTTACATAGGCAATATTGGTTATTACTGATATATCGTGGAGGCGTTCCCAATAGTCAATTCTAAACATTCCTACATACAATCCCTTAAATTTCTCACCCCACTACGAAATTATAGCTATTTTGCTGAATTAGTAGGAAATCGAACAAAAGCCGTTATTTCGAGGGAACTGGGGAGTTGAATTTTCAAAATTTCTAGAATAGGTTGATCCCCCACCAGTGTTAAGGCAACCTATTCCAACCAAAAACCGTACTAAGAAAAATAACCAAAAGGTGTTTCATTTTTGTCAAACTTATAATAGTGAAGGTATAGTGTAACTGTTCAATCCTATATCAATTAAAATTAATATTCAATTTGTAATTTAAAGATTTGCTTAACATAATGTCATGTTTAATTTGTCTTAATTAAAATCAATATTTAACATTGTGATTTCACTCAATGATTTGCTCAATTTTACACTCCATTGTGAATTTGCTTAATTTGTTAAATTGTTATATTACCATATTAGTATTGGTGTGAGCTTCGCTCACGAAAAGACACTGGTACGATAGCTTTCAACGAGACCAGAGCAGCGTGTTAAATTGTAAAATAAAATTTGTTAAAGTTGAAATACGGTCCTTCGACAGTCAAAAAGACTTGACAAAACATTTGGTCCATACGAGCCGGATTGTAAAAGTAAAATAGAAAACTATCCAAGAATTCCGTTCGAGCTTGGATATCATCGAGTACACGTATCTGGTCTGGAAATTGGAAATTTCAACATATTAACGGAGTCATAATCAAAGTGCTGTACATCGAATTGATTAAAATTTCGCATTTGCACGTATCATATCTCCAATCCTACATTTATCAGAAGATATTGTATCATCATAGCATCATTAGCATACCACCATGCTATCGCCTTGCCAGAAGTACCGCTAGCCGTAAATGAGCTGCTGTAAGTACAAGTGATCACATTGTTACGAGAAAATTTTTAATATCTGGCATAATATTTAAAAAATTGGAGCTACATCAACAATATTTCGTATATGAAGTTCATTCAATGGATGCATTGATTACACATATACCAACATTTTATTCGCATTAAAGAACAACAATATTCGATGATGCTGTAATTAGATGGTCAGCATAAGTTCGAGTTCAATCCAAATAATTCATCTGCAACCTTTGAATTTGTGTGTTGCAAACAATTGGGTGGTAAACTAGAACATTATCTGCATAACATCATTGAGTTTTCTGCGATAAGTCGACATACAACTTTATGGATAAATGCAGTAATCGAAACGGAGAAAACTTCTATCCGACAAGGGACAGTGATTTATTTACGATAAAGTGCATTGGTAATTAAATGCGTATATTGAGGTTATATTTGATCGGAACATTTTTATATTTGTCATTTGTTTGAATTATTTGCGAAATCAGAGACTTATATATATATATATACAGGGTGTCCCGGACTAGTACTGCAACATTTTGCCAAATGATTGCTCTCGTCCAGACAAGCAAAAAATTGTAGGGCAGGGGGGGGGCAAAATGTCACCCTACCGACTTACAGGGTGATTAGTAAAATATGCTCTTTTTTCACTAAACACCCTATATCTTAACAAGTACAGGGTGTACGGTCTACTTGAAGACGGCATTGTATGCAGAACCTTACGGTCTTTCCTGTGAATGTTAAACCACCCCCACACCCATCCCCACTCCAGAGTCATGACGCTTCAAATTAAAAAATTCGTTTTTTTTTTTTTCCGTTATTATTTTAAAAATACCCCCACTAACATACCTTTTTGTTACAAAATTTCGAAAGCCCAGAGCCTCCTCTTTAATTTAACCCATTACACTTATGTTCTATCTGTAACGGTTGACATTAATGTAATTGGTTAAATGTAACTACCTGCGGCAAGTGCAGAAGGCAAGTTGCAATGGTACTGCAGTAAAGCGTCTTTTTCTTTCATTGCCTCTTGTTTGTGTGCGATGTAAGCAGCCCTTTTAGTGCTTTAATTACTACATAATAATATGGCATGTGTTACCAGGTAAGTATTTTGAAGTAGTAAAGGGATTAAGTCAGTTAGATAAAGACGTGAAAATAAAGGCTGTTTTACGAAGTTCTCGATTGTTATAAAGGTTATTATTCTCTTTCTGTAACCATTCTGTGATGTAATCAGGTATACAAATCCGCTATGATCTTCTCAGACAAAACTACGCAAAGGTGTATTAAAATGACTTGTTTTCAGTTACTAAGACAAGAAATTCCATGTTTTTAGACGGTAAATAGGTGCGAAATTAAGCGCTGATAACTCCTTAACCGTTACAGATAGAACATAAGTGTAATGGGTTAAATTAAAGAGGAGGCTCTGGGCTTTCGAAATTTTGTAACAAAAAGGTATGTTAGTGGGGGTATTTTTAAAATAATAACGGAAAAATAAAAAAAAATAAAAAAAACCGAATTTTTGACTTTGAAGCGTCATAACTCTGGAGTGGGGAGGGGTGTGGGGTGGTTTAACATTCACAGGAAAGACAAAAATCTAAAATTGCAGATTTAAATTATTTTCTTCCTCATCACTGTTCTTGCGACCGGACAGCTCATCCACCAGTCTAAGGGTAGTATTTGATGGATCATGCCACACAACTTCTGGGTTCTCTTTGAATGACATTATGATGGTAGGACCTATCGTTCAACCTGAGTTGTTTGACATAGTTGTCAGATTTAGATTTCACCGTTATGTAGTGACCGCAGACATATCAAAGATGTTTCGGCAGGTCCTTGTAAGCCCCAGGGCACCAATCTTCAGTGCATAGTTTGGCGTGATAGCTCCTGTGATGATTTGCAAATATATCGTTTGAAAACAGTCACTTACGGCACAGCAGCTGCGCCTTTTCTGTCAACACGTTGCCTAGCGCACCTCGCAGATAGCAATTCGAAAGGCTTCCCAGTGGGTTCACGTGTATTAAAAAATGACTTCTATGTGGACGACATGCTTGCTGGTGCAAACACAGTCGAAGAAGCTCTACAGAATCGAGCTGAAACTAACGACCTCTTGTCTAAAGCAAAGCTTCAGCTGCGAAAATGGTCCTCAAATAACCCTAGTATTCTAAACGGAGTTACAGAAGATAATCAAGAAAAGCTGCGCAAGGTAAACGGATCCGATGTTACCAAGACCCTTGGACTATTTTGGGAACCACACAATGACCAGTTTTTATTCTATAATTTACCGAAGGAAAATTCATTCCTGGTCTCAAAACGCACGGTGCTATCAGAAATTGCCAGATTCTACGACCGAATTGGTCTTTTAAACCAAGTCACTGTACTCAAATCTTGCTGCAACAGTTGTGGAAGCTAAAGTTAAATTGGGATGAATCATTACCTGCACATTTACATACGTGGTGAGCAAGATACCGGAGCCAGCTCAAATTAATAAATGACTTCAAAATACCTCGCTTTGTTTTACCTATCGAAGAAGTGGTCAACATGCAGTTTCATGGATTTTCCGACGCATCAGAGCAAGCATATGGTTGCTGTATTTAGATATTAAGATATTAAACAAAAGGTTAAAAGTAGCTTCTTGTGTGCTAAGTCCAGAGTTGCTCCCGTAAAAACCCAAACTTTGCCTAAACTTGAACTCTGTGGAGCACTTCTATTAGCAGAACTATTATCTCGAGTAGTTAAAACTACAAATTTCCAAGCTGCGTCAATATATTGTTGGACTGATCCAACAAAAATTGCAAAGATTCAGGTAATGACATCCACTTTCATTTGGAAGCATGTAAGATCGAAAGGTAATCCGGCTGACCTAGTATCGTGTGGACCATTACCACAAAGTCTTTTACAATCTCATATTTGGTTCAATGGGCCAGAGTATTTACTGCAGATGCCCAAGCTTTGGCCCAGACGGAATCACTCATACTATTCGTCAATTGATAATTCTGAACAAATCAAAGCGAGGACAACGAAGACAAGTAACATCAAGTCTGAAGATTTCTTAGCAACGATGAAATTTTTAAATGAATTTCCCAAGCTACGGATTATATTTGGCTACATCCTGAGATTCTTCACGAACTGCAAGCGGATAATTTGTAAGAAGGAGAAGAAAAAAGGAATGATTGCTGCAGATGAACTGGATACTGCCGTATTGCGTATGGTAGCTATTGTACAGAAACAAGAATTCACAGAAGATTTCGAGCATTTAGAAAGAACTTCAACTGTCTCTTCTAGAAGTCGTCTCAGATCATTATGTCCATTCATGGACAAGCAATCGGAGTTTCAACTCATCAGAGTAAGAGGGTGCCTTCGATACTCAGACCTACAATATTCAGTGAAATATCCGGTCCTCCTCCCAAGAAAACATGCCTTTGTTCTATCGTTAATAAATTATGATCATATAAAAAACTTACATGCAGGTCCACAATCATTCACAGCTTTCATCAGACAAAGATTTTGGCTCATTAATGCGAGAAGTATTGCTAGACAGGTTGTCCACAAGTGTTTTCGCTGCTTTCGATCACGACCAAAGATGTTCCAGCAAGTTATGGGAAACATACCACGACATCGTCTTCAACCTTCCAGGCCATTTACCAACTCAGGTGTTGATTTCTGCGGCCCATTTTGGGCCCACTATCGAATTAGAGAAAAGAGACATTACAAGGTTTACGTTGCAGTCTTTACTTGTTTTGCTATAAAGGCCGTTCATATGGAGCTTCAGATATATCAACAGGTGCCTTCGTTGCAGCGCTCAAATATTTCTATTGTGATAATACAACGAATTTTGTTGGAGCAAGAAGAGAGCTAAGTGAACTTCAGAAGCAGCTCAACGCACAACAGTCTAAAGAGCTGATCATGACTTCCTGCTCAGAGAATGGTATTGAATTTCGACACATAGCCCCCCGCTCCCCACACTTCGGCGGATTGTGAGAAGCAGCCTTAAAGTCTGCAAAGACTCATTTGGTTCGAACTGTATATGGTGCATCATTATCCTATGAAGAGCTGTTGACCATTATTACCCAAATTGAAGCAGGATTAAACTCGCGGCCTCTGACTGCCATGTCGTCAGATGAAGCAGATTTAGAAGCCCTTACACCAGGACATTTTTTGATCGGTAGTCCATTAAATTCAATCGCAGAACCCAATTTGATGGAGGAAAATATCAATCGCCTATCCAGATGGCAACAAATTCGGGCCTTGCAACAAAGGTTTTGGTCTCGATGGTCGAAAGAATATTTTACCTCACTGCAACAAAAATTAAAATGGAAGTCCAAGTCATCTGATGTCAAAATTGTTCCTTGGTGCTTGTCTCTGATGAAAATCTTCCTCCACAAAGGTGGTTACTTGGTCTTATCGTACATACTTATCCTGGTTCAGACGGTATTGTACGAGTTGTCCTATTGAACACAAAAAATGACGAAATCAAGCGAGCGGTTGAGAAGCTGTGTCCGTTGCCCATCGATGATGTAAATGATGAAGAAAATAAAGGTTGAAAGGAATCCTTTCTAGGCGGCCCTGAATGCAAAATGACGCTGCAGCGTGTACGCCCGAGCAATGAGTGTCAGCTCATTGATTGGTTTTATTTTGTATACCAGCCGGATCAGGTGTGAGATGGCATGAGTGAGAGAAATGTTGTAGTTTTTCATGCGAGGCGAGTCGCGGGCGCAGAGCTTGCGAGGCCTGCTAGGTTTCTTGTGGATGGACTAGGTTTCGCGCGGAACTGTAAAAATTTGTTTCTGATTTCGCTATAGTTCAGTGCCTTTTCTTTACCCGCTGAATAAATGTCAAGTTCGGTTCTGGTTTGTTTTGTGTTTGCAAAGGTTTTGTTTATTGTGTAGTTCTTCCGGGTTTTTTAATTTCTATTGTAATTTGGAAAAGCGTAAAACGAAACTCGAGTCATGTAGAGTAATACCAGCCTCAAGGAAAGAGCTATGTGGAGACCAGAAGGCTGCAGTTGCAAAATATGATGAAGTAGCTCAGTCGTTTGAATTTGCTCGTGAGCTTTCCAAACAAATGGTACAGGTTGCTACCATAGGAAAAGGAACAAAGAAAGCATGCGAGAAGGCAAGTTCTTATAAAATTCCAGCCACAACAGTTAAACTACGAAGTTTTATTATGTCAGGTCTTCCTCTATTTTTTGTCGCTGACAGTTTCCGGGAAGGTTTCTTGGTTAAACCAACAGGACCTCTTCCGCACGGGGCATCGCCCTCCGACCGCAGATCGACATTCGTTCGAGGGTGTGTCCCCAAAGTCCCCACACCCGGATTGAGTCTTTGAACTAGTAGCTTACGACGCACGAAGACTAACACAGCATGGATCGAAATTTCGTAGACAGTCTCTATTGTGGAATTCCTACGGCAGCGCGGCCTACGTAGGGTACCATGTGGGAGGGATTTTGACTCATGGTCAAGCGAGCGAATGTGAAAAAGTGGACTAATTTACAAGAGGTATACCAGCCGCTAGGTTGGGTAGGTCATAAGTGGCACATTGGTATCCTGTAGTTACCAATTAAGCTGGCTGGATGCCTTCTTAAGGCTACCAGGAGACGTATTAGTGGTTAATAGAAAGGTCGTTTCTTTCGCAGTATGGGGCCAGTCTGTCGACGTGGACAGTTCGCATCTTTCAACCGTGACACTTTCTTGTCTCGAAAACCACTTCGGTTACAGTCTCTGTGATCTTTCATGGCCCATCCCAGTCGCACTGCAATTTTGGGCACCGCCCGATTACGCGTCTTGGGAAATATAACCAAACAAGTTGACCTACTTGGAAGCTGGGTTTCTTTGACCGCTCGATTATTCTCATGGATCGCATTCAGTGTCGTGGTCAGATTATCAAGGTACTCACTTATGGACATAACTTCCGTAGGTGGGCTTCCCAAGACCATCTCTAGTGGTAAACGAGGTTCTCGGCCAAAGAGGAGCTTAGCCGGTGTCTGTTTAGTGCTATTTTGCACACCCGCGCGATATGATAGTAGTAGGTACGGAACATACTGGTCCCATTCTTTTTGGTGCTAATTCAAAAATTTCGCCAGATAATGCAGTATTGTTCGGTTAAATCTTTTGTTCAGCGAACCTAAAAGAAAAGGGGTACAATCAATAAAGATTTAAAAAAACAAATATACATAAAAAAATTACCTCTACCTGGAGTATTCACAGGTAGAAAAGGGTTCCCACGAAATGAAATAAAGAAAATGAATAAGTTGGAATCAATCATGTTTTATTGTTAAGTAACTAAGGAAAAAGGCCATAGGTACACAAAGTCAAATCATGACCATGTATCACAACAACAAAATCCATGCAAAGTGGAAATTGAGGATATTGCACATGAATTTATGTTTGATGCAAGAAATAGTACATAAAACATGAATTCGCGTACCAAATCACACAATCAACACAATTATTGCTAATGTTTGTGGACAAATAGAGTACAAAATGCACTGAAAATATTTACATGACACCTGTCCACAAACATGTAGAATTTACAAATTACAAACGTAATTCACGAAATGAATTATAAATATGCTTACCTGTTATAAAAGGAATATCCATAGTGATGAGGGTACCTGAAAAAACCACTAAAAATCACTTAAAAACCACAATAAAAATAAACTTGACACTCGCGCGCGAAAGTGTCAAAACAACGAAAACTCCATACTACCGCGACGTTTGACGTATCAAAATCACGTAAAATCGAACCGTGATTTTAATGGTCGCATTCGTTTCGCGATATTTTCCACGGGAAACGCGATATTCGCGATTTTTTAGTTATGCATTTCCCACAATGAGTGCGAAAAGACTCACAGTGGGAAGAAGACAAAAAATTATTACAAATGACAGGAAAATCTACTACATCGAAATGAAACGTAACGAATTGACATTTTTATAGCAAATGTTCCACAAATTATACAAATTGATTAAAATCATCAACTTGACAATCAATTTTTATGACAAAGGTATCAAAATTTAGATCGTTAAATTTGCTATCCATTTGCAACAAGAAAAATTCAACTTTTTGTCATTTTCAGTGAAAATTTCGAATATTTCACTTTATAGACAGCGAAAATGGAACGAATTTTTCTATAAAAAGGAGGCCATTTGTTCATTCTGCCTTCTATTTTCAACAAATTGTCAAGGAGTATACATATGCTAGTCAGCCATAGTATCCTCAAATTTGCAATTTTTAATCAGTGACATTTTGAACTTGCATCTTATTTTATCTCTCATTAGTAATTTCACTTAGAGTTTTTTTTTTGTTTCATCATTTATTTTTTATTTGCATTTAAAGTCAGTTTTTTTGTTGTTAAAGTAGTTCTGTCATTTTTTAGTTTATTTTCCTTTTTTTTGCTTTTGTTTTGGAAAGAATTTGTTTTCCAGTGGAATTCGGGAGTTAGTCAATCTTGACGTGATTTTCTTTGACATTAGTGAATTCAAGGTATTTTTTTGCTTTCATATAAATCTTTGGTTAGGTGACGGGTATTAAAGTGTAAGATTGCATGCCAATTTGTATTGGACATATTACACAAAATAATATCACCAAATACTAAAAATTTATTGAATATAATTTTCTTGAGTTTTCAGTTGTTTGTTCATAAATTCTCGTCAATTAATCAATTCATCAAGGTATAAAACTGTGCCCACACGGGTCACATTTACACCACATGAGAATTGATTCACGATCGACAGTTAACAATAATTTTTATTTTCAGCATTAATTAAATTATAAAACATAGAAGGGAATTTAAATAGTAATATAAGTCTAGTTAAGAAGTTTGAGTAGAATTAGAAAAAATATATAATAGTTAAATTGAATTGCAATTAGGTTAATTTTTTTATGAAGTTATTTTTTTACTAGTCTAATTTTAATAATAGAAGGAAGTTTTGCTCAACAAATCTAAATGAATGAATAACCGGATGATTCTTTCATTTACCGCTACACTACCGCCATCTAAGTGTGATTGTGCTCGGCCATCGTTTTCATTTTAGGTTTCTACGTTGTTTGACACTAGACAGTAGGCATTGGTATCGTGGGAGCTTATTGGAAGCTACACGTATCGCCCAGACGTGGCAGTTTTTAGGTGGATCATTTCAATCTCGTTGTTATAGATCACACGCATCTCCCAGACGTGGCAGTGTTTAGGTGGATCATTTCAACCTCGTTGTTATAGACCACACGCATCGCCCAGACGTGGCAGTTTTTAGGTGGATTATTTAAATCTCGTTGGTATAGTCCACACGCTGTAGATTCAGTGTGTTTGAGTTACTATTTCACAAGAGACGTTTACACTAGCAGTAACTTATAGGAAGTTGCACTAGTGCGTAAACGTTAAAAAATTCAACTCATCGTTCCATTACAGGTGACCACTGAGTAGTCATCAACAAAGCTCTAATTTATGAACATACACAATTTCTATTCTATAAGAGGAACAACCGAATTGGGTAAAGTTCAGAAAATTGAGCATTTCAGATTTTCTTGTTTTCAGGACGTCAGCTGTCAGTCTAGTTTTCAGCGAAGCACAAGACATCACATTTTATCATTTGGTGGTTCCATCCAGGAATTCATTCGACTCATTCATTTAGATTAGAGTTGTAGGGATTAAAATTAGATATTGCAATTCATTTGTAGTCTATTTAAAATTAGTTTTGACTTATCAATTTATATTTGTCTACTGCTCAGATTTCTTAATTAATTTAAAATGACAGAACTCAAAAGTTTGTAAAATAAGGAACAAGCTTTAAGGACTCGCCTGAAGAAAGCAATTACTAATGGAAAGAAAACAATAACAGAAAAGCATTCAAAAGAGTTTGTACGAACCCAAACTCTCTGAAATCAAGCGAACATGGGCTGACTATGAACAGATTGATTAGCTGATCAATGAGCTGATCATTGAAACACCGCCCAAAAATGAACCAAAGTTATCACTGATGACACATATTGTAATATGGAAAATGCATATTGTATATATATAGGAGAATTATACGATTTGATTCATCCTACAACAGAGTTGGCAGAATCCACACTATTCTTAGCACAACAAACTCGTGTGGAACAACAACAACAAAATATATTACCAAAAATCATGTTGCCAAAGTATAATGGTAACTATGACGGCTGGCGCTCGTTCCAAGATTTATTCACGGCCGTAGTACACAACAACACAAACTTGAAGGATGTTCAGAAATTGTACTACTTGAAAAGCTCATTACTAGGTTATGCGGAGAAATTACTAGGTCACACTCCCATCACAAATGAAGATTATCTACCCGCATGGAATAAATTGAAGGCAAGGTACGAGAATAAGAAGATTCTTGTAAATCATCAGCTTAAGATTTTGACAAATCAACCTAAAATAGCTTCAGAAACAGCTGTAGAATTAAAATCACTAGTTGACACTACACAAGAGTGTCTACAGCAATTGAAGGCTTTGCAAGTTAGTACTGCGTCATGGGATGTATTACTTGTGTATTTGATAGTACAGAAGCTGCCTTTCGCAACATTAAGATTGTGGGAAGAATCACAAGGAGCGTCACAAGACCTGCCAACGTATGAACAACTATTCACATTCTTAGATACAAGGTTGAAAATATTAGAAGCAATTTCAGACACGTTGGCACCCAAGTCAAGTCAAGCCAAATGTCACTCAAAACCAACTACAACAAAAGCATTACACACAATCAAGTCAGTGAAATGCGCAGCATGTAAAGGACACCATTTACTTCAGAATTGCACAAGATTCCAAAATATGGATTTACAAGGCAGAAAAAAGTTCACCAAGACAAATGGACTTTGCTATAACTGTCTATCAAGGAAACACTCACTTAGGAATTGTTCCAGTAAGTATCGATACTCTAAATGCAAACAGATGCATCATACATCGATACATGAGGATGCTAATGCAAATAATTTACATCTTAGGAATGTAGAGGCTACAAATCTGCAATCCAAATCTGTTGAAGTTGATTTCAACTCAAACCCTAGGCAACTTCAACAACACAGAGATAATAGCAGTCTTGACCAAGTCAAACCAAGTACCAATAAGGGTACAGGAGATCGAACGACAACTTATACGTACATGAACCGAGAACGATCTTATGCGCTATTATCTACGGCTTTGGTAAAAGCCCAAGGTGAGCACGGAAAGCCACAAAGATTGCGTTGTCTTATCGACTCAGGATCAGAATGCTCTTTTATCACAAAGTCGGCATGTCACAAATTGCAGGCTATTTGCAGTCCAACACTAGTGACTGTAATAGGGTTAATCAAAAGTTTAACAGGTAATCGAGCAAGATAACCAAGCTATCACTGAAGTCCTGTGGAGAAGATAAGACAACAATCTCAGAGGATTTTTTGGTAATCGACAAAATCACTGACGCGTTACCAACAAAATTTATATCTAAAGCCAAATACAAGCATTTAGATCAACTCAACTTAGCAGATCCTACCTTCTGGAAACCTGGCAAGATAGATGCACTACTAGGCGCCAAGGTTTATGCGAAGATAATACAAGAAGGGATTGTACAGGGTCCACCTAACACACCAACAGCTCTGAAGACAATCTTCGGTTGGATGCTATTAGGATCAGCTGAAAATGCAACAAATGAGAGCACAGTAAAGGCTTTCATGACACACACAGATGCTTTGGAAAAGCAACTTAGACAGTTTTGGGAAACCAAAGAAGTTTCCACACAACCTGTTCCCTCACAAGACGAAACAATGTGTGAAGGGATATTTCACGATTCCTGCAGTCGTCTAGACTCAGGAAAATATCGAGTGAAGTTACCATTTGTGAATAACATCACGCCAGCGTTGGGTAATTCCAGCAACAAGCGATCAGACGTTTAAAAAGCTTGCAAAAACAATTTGCGAAAAACAATGAGTTTAAAATGGAGTATGAAAAATGTCTGGACGAGTATATCGAGTTAGGCCATATGGAGGAAGTAGGCCCGCCTCAGGAATGCGAAAACCATTATTACATTCCTCATCATGCTGTGTTCAAGGACAGTTCAACGACGAAACTACGTGTGGTGTTTGACGCATCAGCGAAGCGACAAATGGAGAGTCTCTCAATCAACATTTGTTAAAGGGACCAACACTTCAGCCAACATTATTCACGACATTGTTGAATTGGAGGAAATATAAAACTGTCATGAATGCAGACATAGAGAAAATGTACGCATGATTGAAATACATCCGGATCATAGGACTTTTCAGAGGATTGTATGGCGGCATCCAAAGAAGGTATATTCCAAGATTACCAACTAAAGACAGTAACCTTTTGGACAACTTCAGCTCCATATTTGGCGATAAAGACGCTTAAACAATTGGCAAGGGATGAAAATCATAACTGGCCGCTTGCAGCAAATGTGGTATTCAACAACTTCTATGTAGACGATCTTCTGTCTGGAGCCGACAATTTAAAGGACGCAAAGGAATTACAGCATCAGCTCATCCAAATGATGAATTCCGCTGGGTTCAATTTAAGAAAATGGACCAGCAACGATAGCAGATTGTTACAAGATCTACCAGAAAATCATGTCGAACTGAAAAACTCATTAACGTTTTCAGAGAATGACTCAGTCAAAACATTAGGGATCAAATGGTTCCCAAAGGATGATTTCTTCACGTTTGCAATCAAGCCACTGTCGCATCATGCAGTGTTCACAAAACGCATCATTTTATCAGGGATTGCATCCTTATATGATCCTCTCGGTTGGCTATCTCCGATAATCATAGAATCAAAACTGCTCATGCAAGGTTTATGGATTACGGGCTCATCATGGGATGATCCAGTGTCAGACAACGTTAGCCACACCTGGAAAAACTTTGCTGACAATCTAAAACTGTTGGAACAATTACGAATCAAAAGAAGGATTAACTACTCAAGAGAGGCACGCATGCAAATACATGGATTTTCCGATGCGTCATTCAAGCCATACGCTGCAGCAATCTACTTAAGAGTAGAACAAGATGATGGTACAGTTGTTACACATTTGCTAACGTCAAAGACAAAGGTAGCACCGATTAAACCAATGACAATACCACGTCTTGAATTGAACGGTGCCTTACTGCTCGTGAGATTACTGAAGACCATTGTACAAGGCATTCACTTGGAAGACATTCCCGTAGTTGCTTGGACAGATTCCAAAATAGTACTACAATGGATCAAGGAGCATCCTTCCAAGTGGAAAATCTATGTAGCCAATCGGATCGTAGAAATTCAGGATAATCTAAAATTCGAACATTGGCGGCATATTCCATCGAGTCAGAATCCTGCTGACTTGGCGTCGCGTGGCATCGCAATCCCTCAGCTCCTGAACAATGACTTCTGGTGGCATGGACCCTCATGGCTAACACGATCACAAGATAATTGGCCAATCAAGAACGAAATCAAGGAAGCAACTATCCTTGAGCAAAGAGCACCAACCGTCACTAATATTTTAATAAATTGTGAAACTGACATTCTGGAAAGATACTCTTCTTTCACACGATTAGTTCGTATTGTTGCAAGGCTGCAGCGCTTCGTACACAATTGTAAAAATCCTGATAACAAAAGCATTACAACATGAACCAGTGAGGAGTGCCTATATGCACAAGAAACTGTATTCAAATTAGTGCAGCTGTCAACATTCCCAGACGAGTACAAGGCATTGCTGCAGAAAGGCACTGTAGCTAAGGGTAGCAAACTTTTACGGTTGAATCCAATGCTTGATAACAATGGATTGATACGAGTAGGAGGACGATTGGATAACGCGTTACTATCTTATAATAGCAGACACCCAGTAATCTTACCTCGTGATCACCATGTAACGTCAATTTTCATTGACAAGGTGCATTTAGAAACACTACATGGTGGCACATCTTTATTTCTGAATACAAGCAGAAACTCAGTCTGGATCTTAGATGGAAGTCGTTGTATTTCAACTAGGATACATAAGTGCATTACATGTTTTAGACAACGTCAAGCAACAGAAACGCAATTGATGGGTAATCTACCTGCAGCAAGAGTAAACATAACAAAACCCTTTGCTAAAGTTGGAATAGATTACGCTGGACCAATTACCATCAAAACAGCAAGTCACAGAAATGCAAAGCTACAAAAGGCTTACTTCTGTATTTTTGTATGCATGGCAACTAAGGCAGTGCACATTGAATTAGTCTCTAGTTTAACTGCAGAAGCCTTCATTGCAGCCTTGAAAAGGTTCATAGGCAGAAGAGGTCTGTGCACTGACCTCTATTCAGATTGCGGCACAAACTTTGTTGGAGGAAAGGCAATACTGGAGAAAGAGTTACAGCAAGCAATCAAACAAGCAACTCCAATGGCTGCTGAATATTTATCTTCAAAATTCATTACATGGCATATGAATCCACCAGCAGCTCCGCATTTTGGAGGATTATGGGAGTCGGGTGCTAAATCCATTAAACACCATCTACGTAGATCTATTGGAAACTCAAACCTCACATTTGAGGAGTATGCTACGCTGTTGACTCAAGTTGAGGCCTGCCTAAATTCAAGGCCAGTATGTCATCTGAGAGATGACCCGAATGACACGTTTATCTTAACTCCAGGACACTTCCTAATTGGACAATCGTTCAACGCACTTCCAGAGCTCGAGTATACTAGCCAAAACACTTCGTATGCAACCAGATGGAAGCACGTCCAGCAGATGGTGCAACAATTCTGGAACCATTGGTCTAAGGATTATTTAAACCAATTGCAGAATAGACCTAAGTGGTTCACTCAACAACCTAATCTGCAAAAAGGAGATATCGTGTTACTGCGATGTGAAAATACACTACCAACACTGTGGCCATTAGGGATCATTAATGAGATTTACCCCGGATCCGATGGTCTAGTCCGAGTGGTGCAAATCAAAACCCAGAGAAGTATCTTCACAAGACCTATTAACAAAGAGTGTCGTGTACCAATTAGATAACAATAATGAATATGTGTCGTCACATTTGTTATCTGTTTGTGAATGTCCCAGTTGATTAGACAAATTACTTATTATTTTATTTTACAGATGTCAAAAAAATACGACATAGACGAGGATATCCTGGATATCTATGATGATATCAATATGAATTTCCTGCTGCCAGATGACCCCATTGATGCACCATTTGACGCCAGCGAATTCGAGGAGCTATGGTCAAAGTTGGTAGGTCAGACGAAGGAGCCAGATGTAGAGCAGGTATCTGCATCAGGAGAATCCACAGCAGAAGCATCTAGATCAAGGGCTTGTACATCAGTAGCATCCAAAGCAGAAGCATCAACATCCAACGCCCACGATTTGTTCCTGATGGATACGCCGCAGACAAATCCGATAGTGAAGGAGAAAATCATCGCCAATGGTGGTCAAGTGGATAATTTGGAACGCCTTCTACCCACAACTACAATGGACGAAGCTAAATTGAGGTTGGAAAACTCATTCCAGAAGTTGGAAAACTCATTCCAGAAGTTCATAACCAGTGACGGCATCACTATATTTCTCCCGAGCGAAGTTGACAAACGGATAAACTTCAAGGATATCCAAACGAGGCGAAACAAGGAACGAACACTAAACCTACCAGATCGCTATCAGGTAGTGTTACGTGTTCGCGCTGATGGTACACTATTGCTTCACCACTACCGCAAACCAGGCATCCAGAAGATTAAAAAGAGGTTGTTGAACAGGACCGTTCAACGGGAGGGAGAATGTTCAGCGAACCTAAAAGGAAAGGGGTACAATCAATAAAGATTTAAAAAACAAATATACATAAAAAAATTACCTCTACCTGGAGTATTCACAGGTAGAAAAGGGTTCCCACGAATATCTGAAATGAAATAAAGAAAATGAATTAGTTGGAATCAATCATGTTTTATTGTTAAATAACTAAGGAAAAGGGCCATAGGTACACAAAGTCAAATCATGACCATGTATACATATGCCTATCACAACAACAAAATCCATGCAAAGTGGAAATTGAAGATATTGCACATGAATTTATGTTCCATACTACCGCGACGTTTGACGTATCAAAATCACGTAAGATCGAACCGTGATTTTAATGGTCGCATTCGTTTCGCGATATTTTCCACGGGAAACGCGATATTCGCGATTTTTTAGTTATACATTTCCCACAATGAGTGCGAAAGAGACTCACAGTGGGAAGAAGACAAAAAATTATTACAAATGACAGGAAAATCTACTACATCGAAATGAAACGTAACGAATTGACATTTTTATAGCAAATGTTCCAAAAATTATACAAATTGATTAAAATCATCAAATTGACAATCAATTTTTACGACAAAGGTATCAAAATTTAGATCGTTAAATTTGCTATCGATTGACAACAAGAAAAATTCAACCTTTTGTCATTTTCAGTGAAAATTTCGAATATTTCACTTTATAGACAGCGAAAATGGAACGAATTTTTCTATAAAAAGGAGGACATTTGTTCATTCTGCCTTCTATTTTCAACAAATTGTCAAGGAGTATACATATGCTAGTCAGCCATAGTATCCTCAAATTTGCCTTTTTTCATCAGTGACATTTTGAACTTGTATCTTATTTTATCTTTCATTAGTAATTTCACTTGGAGTTTTTTTTTTTTGGTTTCACAATTTTTTTTTATTTGCATTTAAAGTCAGTTTTGTTGTTGTTCTTCAAAATTAAAGTAGTTCTGTCATTTTTTAGTTTATTTTCCTTTTTTTTTTGCTTTTCTTTTGGGAAGAATTTGTTTTCCAGTGGAATTCGGGAGTTAGTCAATCTTGACGTGATTTTCTTTGACATTAGTGAATTCAAGGTATTTTTTTGCTTTCATATAAATCTTTGGTTAGGTGACGGGTATTAAAGTGTAAGATTGCATGCCAATTTGTATTGGACATATTACACAAAATGATATCACCAAATACTAAAAATTTATTGAATATAATTTTCTTGAGTTTTCAGTAGTTTGTTCTTAAATTCTCGTCAATTAATCAATTCATCAAGGTATAAAACTGTGCCCACACGGGTCACATTTACACCACATCAGAGTTGATTCACGATTGACAGTTAACAATAATTTTTATTTTCAGCGTTAATTAAATTATAAAACATAGAAAGGAATTTTAAATAGTAATATAAGTCTAGTTAAGAAGTTTGAGTAGAATTAGAAAAAATATATAATAGTTAAATTGAATTGCAATTAGGTTAATTTTTTTATGAAGTTATTTTTTTACTAGTCTAATTTCAATAATAGAAGGAAGTTTTGCTCAATAATTCTAAATGAATGAATAACCGGATGAATAACCGGATGATTCTTTCATTTACCGCTACACTACCGCCATCTAAGTGTGATTGTGCTCGGCCATCGTTTTCATTTTAGGTTTCTACGTTGTTTGACACTACACAGTAGGCATTGGTATCGTGAGAGCTTATTGGAAGCTACACGCATCGCCCAGACGTGGCAGTTTTTAGGTGGATCATTTCAATCTCGTTGTTATAGATCACACGCATTTCCCAGACGTGGCAGTTTTTAGGTGGATCATTTCAACCTCGTTGTTATAGACCACACGCATCGCCCAGACGTGGCAGTTTTTAGGTGGATTATTTAAATCTCGTTGGTATAGTCCACACGCTGCAGATTCAGTGTGTTTGAGTTACTATTTCACAAGAGACGTTTACACTAGCAGTAACTTATAGGAAGTTGCACTAGTGCGTAAACGTTAGAAAGTCAACTCATCGTTTCATTACAGGTGACCACTGAGTAGTCATCAACAAAGCTCTAATTTATGAACGTACACAATTTCTATTCTATAAGAGGAACAACGAAATTGGGCAAAGTTCAGAAAATTGAGCATTTCAGATTTTCTTGTTTTCAGGACGTCAGCTGTCAGTCTAGTTTTCAGCGAAGCACAAGACATCACATTTTATCATCTTTCGACTAAACCATCTGGCTGTAGGTGTAAGGTTTTTTTGCGCGTTTTCTCGACCCCGAACTTCTGCAGTACCTATTGAGAAACAGCACTCTCAAAATTTCTGCCTTAGTCTGAATGGAACTGTAGTGGGGCTCCATGTCGGCTGAATACGGCTCTTTCGAAAGGGGCGCCAATGTTACATACTTGGAGAGGAGTTCGCCGCCTTGGTCGTGGCCCCGTCCGTGCTTGATATTGTAGACATCCAGCACACCAGTGCTTTACATCAGTACTGCTACCAATCCAATAATACTTCTGCCGAAGTTTACCTAACGTCTTTTCGACGCCGAAGTGTCCGCCGCTTAGATAATCGTGAACCTGATGGAGAACAAGTTTCCGAACAGCTTTCGAGACCGAGATTTGTCTAATAGTTTCTGCTCCTTGGCAGAAGATGCGGACGGGGACTTTATCTTTCAGTTTCCGAAGAGACCACATTGACCAATACGCCTTAATTTCGGGGCTCAAGCTTTTGATGCTGTCTTTATCTGGGCGCTGACCTGTGGCCAGCCAGCCCCGGATGCAATGTAAGGTAAGGTCATCCTCCTCCTGTTGAGCCATAACCTCTTGGGTGGTGACCAGGCGAATTATGATTGTGTCTTTCTCTTCGAGCCGCTGACAATATTGACACTCAGTCGTTGAACAAGAACGACGCGACACTGCATCTGCGTTACTGTGACTTTTATCTGGACGATGCACGATATCGAGAACGTAGGCCTGCATGCGTTCTATGCATCTTGCTACTTGTCCTTCGGGACACCGAAAGTTCATCAACCATCTCAAAGATGCATGGTCTGTTCAAATTGTGAACTTTTTTCCTAGAAAGTAGGGCTGAAAATGTGCGCAGGCTTTGACTATCGCAACCAATTCTTTCCGGGTGACACAGTAGCTTTACTCAGGCCGACTGAATGTTTTGCTGTGATACTCCACCACGTATTCCATCCCGTCTTTAACTTGTGAGAGAATAGCTCCCCAAGCGTGTTGGCTGGCGTCTGTGTCCAGGATAAAAGGCAGGTTTTCTTCAGGCTGTCTAAGTATAGGCGCAGTTGTCAAACGGTCCTACAACTCCTCGAACGTTTCTTGACAGGGATCTGACCAGATAAACTTCCGACATGTCTCCGTAAGCTCTGGTAATGGTTTCGCGATAGCTGAGAAATTTTTAACGAATCGCCGGTAATAAGCACAGAGACCAAGAAATGACTGGATATCTCTTCGTGTTTGTGGTCACGGACAATTCTTGACAGCCTTAGTTTTGTCGGGATTTGTCGACAAGCCGGAGTCACTGATGATGTGTCCTATGAATTTCACCTCCCTCTAACACAACTGACACTACTTCGGTGAAACATTCAGATTTGCTATTCTTAATCGGGCTAAGACAAGGCGGAGATTTTCTACCAATTGTTCGAACGTGGGGCCATGTACGATAACATCGTCCAAATATACTAGACACGCCTGAGGTGGAATTCCTTGGAGGACGATTTCCATGAGCCTCTGAAAGATGGCAGGGGCATTGGTTAGTCCAAATGGCATAACTGAAAACTCCCACAATCCCCTGCCTGTAGTGAAAGAGGTCTTTTCGCGGTCTTCTTCTTCCATATTTACTTGCCAGTAGGCCGACTGTAGGTCTAGTGTCGAAAACCAAGTAGAGCCGGCGAGTCCATCAAGAGTCAGATCGATACGCGGCAGCGGATATGAATCCTTTTTGGTGACCTTGTTTGACCGCCTGTAGTCGACGCAAAATCTAGTCGAGCCATCCCTTTTCTTCACCATCACGACTGGAGAAGTCCATGGGCTACTGGATGGATTGATAACGCCTTGGGTTTTTATCTCGTGTACTAGATTTTCCGCTTCCTGGCGTTTGGCTAGTGGAAGCTGTCTTGGAGGCTGTTTAATTGGTTTGTTGTGCCTACGTCGATCTGATGGCGCATTATTGTGTTTCTGCCGAGGTCGTTTTTTGTTCGCGCAAAAACATCTTGATATTCCATGAGTAGCTTTGCCAGTATTATTTTTTGTTGATTATCAAGGTGCACAGCTGTGGGTTCCAGCAATGGGTACAAATCAAATGGTAAATTATTCCAGTTAGGTGCTATTTCCTCTGATGAGCCGACAATGTGTGCGGTCACTTCAACACCTGCTAAACAGGTGTTTGCTTTGAGTTCGATTGGGTTTTCTGTGATGTTAGTTACCCGTACTATCATACTTCCATTATGTGAAAGGCAGACCGCCGGTTCCATTCAAGAGAAAGGGAAACATTATTTGGAGATAGAAAAACTTTTTCTTGTTCACCAACCCTCGGATTGGAAAGTGCTACGAAGCAGGTTGATTCGGGTGGTAATTTACAATCTCGTATGATTCTGGCAAAGAGGTCACACCTTTCTTCCATTATTGCCACGATCTCGTGGGCGTTTCTCTAAGTTAATTGAACAACGGTGACCAGCACGAAAATCCATTCCAATAATGCAGTCATAGAATTCCTCTGCTACATAGAAGGTATATGTAGTGGAAAAGCTTTTGATAGCTATGCGCAGCTCAATGACTTCTTCTACGATGCTGGTTTCTCCTGTGACAAGTCCTTCAATTTTTCCTTACTTGATTGTACTACAAATCGTACCTTGGTTCATAGTTATTATGGGTGGAGGTGGTAACCTCAAAGCTGATGACCTCGTGGTGTTCAGCGTTTCCACGTTGTCTAGGGCTATCGGTGTGGCGGGAATTGGGGTACTATTTTCTGATGTATGATGTGTGATTGAGGTGCGGATGTTCGGTGTAAGGTTGTTTGCTTGTGCGTTGAGGAGGTGGACGGTGTGTTAGTAGGACAGACGGAATGGATTAATGTATTTGTGGAAGTGGATGGTTTTTTAGGGGATTAATGGGAATTGAGCGGGAGACTAGTGTGTTAGCGGGGTAGAAGGGGTTGATTAGTGTGTTAGTGGGAATTGGATGGTTTGTTAGGGGATTAGTGGGAAGTGAGCGGGAGATTAGTGTGTTAGCGGGGAAGGAGGAATTGATTAATATGTTAGTGGAAAGTGGATGATTTGTTAGATTGAGTGGGGGTGGACGGGATATTAGTGTGTTAGTGGGAAAAGAGGAATGGAGTAATGTGTTAGCGGGAAGTGGGTGGCCTGTAGGCAGGGTGTTAAATCGCGGTATGGAGATTTCGCCGTACGATGGTTGGAAGGTGTGCTAGTGTTTGGGGTGTGTTTTATATTAAGTGAGCTGGTACCGGGTGTAGTTGTGGTTTTAGGTGTATTCGTGTTTTTGGTATTTGTGACTATTTTCGTAAGGTTTGCTAGTTCTAGATGGCTTGTTATTAGAGGACAGTTGGTACCTATGCGGCCAAGGATGTTCTTGCGGACTGTACGTGGAGCGTTCGTGAAGCATGCTGGTTTCTGCGCCCCGAAATCAGCGGACTTGTGTTTAAATTTTCCTCGGAACTAGATGGACCGACGTCCGTACTCTTTTCTCCCTTTCCGGAAAACTGCTGTATTTAGGTTAACTGCGAGTTCGAGTGAGGTGTGCCTCGTGAGAACTGAACATTTTCAATAGGTCCTAATATATTCTCTCCCAGCTCAACAGTTACCAGACGGATATTAATAGCTCTGTTTGTAGGTCTGAGTTAGGAGCTATTGGATTGGACTGAGCTAGCTGCGGCTCCCTACGCTTGCTCTCTGGCGTTTCCAAGCGACATCCGTGCTGAATTTCTTCCCATCGGTTCTCTTCTGAAGTCCGGCGGTTCTCGTGGTGGCGGTCTACTATTGCTCGTTGCAACAGCGACTCTTATATTTCGTCTCACAGCCCTTGTAGCTCGATGATTGGCTTCGATTCGGAATGCTGTTTTTAATGCATCTTGCAGCGTAGGTGGATTGAAGTCTCGAACCTTCTCCTGCACGTCTAAGTTAAAAATTCCATATAAGCAATGTTCCAAAGCGATCTGGTCTCTGCATCTTCCGGACAAGATGCTAACTTAAGCCTGGTCAGCCGTAAAAATTCTGTGTAAAATTCCGAAAAACTCTCCCCGTTCTTATGAAATGTTGTGCTTAGTTGGGCGTAACCAACTGATTGATTATACTCCGCGACAAACTGCATGGAAAGCGCATTCCTCGCTTTAGTATACGATCTCCGAGCCTCCTGACTTAATGTCTCATAAAACCCAAAGCCCGCCCGCGTAGTGATGCGGCTAAATATAGGGCTTTGCTTCCATCAACCAGCCGTCAGTTTCTACGATTGCCTCGAAATGTATCTCATAGTGGTTCCAAGGGGCTTTTCTGTCATATTACGTTGGTGAGAGCGTTGCCTTCCTTACCTGCCCGTCCTTTTTTAACGGCTGCGAGTCGCTTGATGTCGGTGTCGCTTTTGACGGTTTAATGCCCCACGGGGTTAGGACATGTACGCACGGGTGTGTTTCCTGCAGCCGATGGATTTTCGCAACAGTCTGAATTTTCCTTGGGGGTTCTAGTTGGAGACGGTGTTAAATGGCCACTCGGTGGCGGATATCCAGTCATCTTGTCGGATGTTTGTGCATTCGGTGGGACCTCGGTTTCGTCAGTGACCTCATGTGCGAACGCAGAGTCGCTCAGGACGGACATATCGGATACCTGCCTTCGTAACATTCCCAACTCTTTCCTAAACAACGTATTCTCTATCTTTAGAGTTCTTATTTCGTTGCCGAATTCTGCCATTGGACTGGACTGTGCGCTAACCTTATCGTCCAACTTTTCGAGCTTTCGTAGAATCTTCTCGAGCTGTTCCTCGGCCATGTTGGTCGTTCGCCACTACCTTCCTCGTCAGAGTGTTCACGTGGAATAGAGTCGAATGCAGAAACCCTATACAATAGACTGCGCACTTCACAGAGCCCGAGTCGCAAATAGCGGAACTATTTCCTTTCCTTATCAGTTAGGAATTCAAGTCGTTGACAATCAACCGCGAAAAATTTTGAAAATATTTCTTGAACTATGCATGGCATAGGCAATATATCGCAAATATTTCTTACTTTCTCCTTTCGGGATCCCAGTCGTTGATAATCGGACGTGGAGAATTTACGAAATATTTCGTGTATAGTACACGACAAAAGACAAAGTGCGGGAATATCCTTCACCCTTTAAGTAGGAATATCGAGTCAATATCTCAATTCTATTTAAAAGGTAGAAATGAAAAATTAGAAAATATGCGAAACGCTTCACGTATCTATGACAAAAGTGAAAAGGCCGGGCTGTTCCATACCCGTTAGTGAAAACTTTGAATGGTTTTTGTGTAAACTTAGAACTTCGGAAACTCGTATGGGTTCTACTAATCGGCGGGTAGCACATGTAAGATGAGTCTAGAAAATATTTGGCATTTTATATTGGGTTGATGAGCGTAAATTAGACAAACTTCGCAGATATTTGACACTTTGTATAGAAAACAAATATAGAAAACCCTTTGTCTTCTGCAGACCGTCGATCGGAAAATACGATGCAAATTTATAAGACCTTTTGTGTTCGGTAGACCGTCGATCAGCAATTCGTACACGTATCTTTAGTACCTCATAGCCCTTTAATTTTCAAATATAACACCGATATAGAATATCTTTTGTCTTCGGTAGACCGTCGATTAGCAAACTTGACGTGAATATTGAAAATCGTTTATCCCTTTATAGCTCGCTAATTATCTAATATAAAACCAATGTGGAAATCTCCTGTACTTTATAAATCGTTGATAGTCCACTACTGAACAAATATAGAAAGTGCATGGTACCTTATAGATTGCTTCTTAACAAATATTAAACCAGTATGAAAATCTCCTGTACTTTATAAACCGTTGATAGTCAGCTACTGAACGAATATAGAAAGTGGTTTGCAATTCGTTGTTCGCTGGTCAGCATATAGTAAATTGCAGCAAATGTTAAACCAATCGTTTGTTTTTGTAGCCCGTCAATTAGAAAATATAAGGCTTAGCACTTAATTTGCACCATAGCGGACGTTAGTTAGCAAATATAAGAAAATATTTTAGACGATATTTTGTAGTTTTTACTTGTTTCATGCCAAATATAGAAAATTTAGCATTTAATTTGTACTATAGCAGACGTTAGTTAGCAAATATAAGAAAATTTTAGACGATATTTGGTAGTTTGTACTTGTTTCATGCCAAATATTGAAAATCAGCATTTAATTTGAACTATAGCAGACGTTAGTTAGCAAATAATGAAACAAAAATATGTTTTGGCAAATATAATTAAAAAAAATATATACGAAAAATAGTCTTAACTAATATCGAAAATATGTAGCTTTTGCAAATTCGGAAAATACACGAAAACTATAGAAAATTCTTCGCATCTTCCGAATCGTTAATAACTAGAAATTAAAGGATACTAAACTATTTCGTACTCTAGCTAACCTCACAATAGCATGCTATTAAACATACGGTTAGCTATCAAATGAAAAGAGAAAAAAATCGCCACTTATCGTTGAAGCCATTTACGTTGAAAACGGTGGGATTATCACGCAACCTTTTTGCGCCCTCTGCAAGCAAAGTCGATACTCAAGGGTACATCATAGATACTGCTGCAACTGTACCAAATTCTGGAATCATGCAGAACGCCAACAAGCTCACCTTTGATGATTTTTCAATAGAGGGTTCGTGGGGCCCCTTTTACGGGAATGGATTATACCCCACACTTGACAGCAAATGTTACAGCTGGCACTATTCTCCACTATTCTGCGGACGTCCCCAAAAATCAGCCCCTTAGGCCAGAACGTTCGCGGAACCTAAGGCGTCCTTCAAGGTGACCTCTCTGTATAGATTAACACCTGGCCGAGCGGATACCGGTGCAATGGAAGTCAGGCCCAGGAATTTGTACTGACTATGCAAGCAGACTCTTGACTTTCGGATTAAGGAACTTTTCCTTGAATTCCTTGGTAGGGTTGTGTTCGTCTTACTTGGCACGCTACGTTCCACTTAAAATCGCTTCCAATTACTTTCAAGTTTAACCAGACACAAAACAACAGACAAGTAATAAAAGAAAACTGAGCGTTTTATTTTTACGAAGTTGAACAAAACTTTATTTTTATTTTACCTTTCGGACTAAGGAACTTTACCTTGAATTCCACCTTTGATTTCTGCTTGGGTGCGGATAGCGTGGTAGAGAGAGTTGTGTGCGTCTTACTTGGAAAGCTGCGTTCCACCCAAAATCGCTTCCTTCGAATTACTTTCACGTTTAACCAGACACAGAACAACAGACAAGTAATAAAAGAAAACTGAGCGTTTTCTTTACGAAGTTGAACAAAACTTTATTTTTATTTTTCTCTTTGCGTTGCTCCATCCTTACTTTACAAATTTTTTAGATCTTTCTCTTTGTGCCACACAACTTGTCTATCTCACTTTCGAAAAAAATTCAGCTTCTCCACACGGAGTATGAGTGACGTATCTCTTATCTATCAGCTAACTGTCTAGAGCGACATCTATTTTTACAAGTTTCCATTCGTTCAGAAAATTCATTTAAATAGTGTTTTTTTTTTTTTTTTTGTGGACTAAGTCTAATTTTATTCCTAATTTAAGTTGTGTGACAGTTTACATTTATTTCCGAAAGGATGATCGTGAATTGACATTTTGGTTGGAACTTCGTTTTGACAAGGTTTCTAATTGGACTAGTTTTTTGTTTAATAATCTTTACTTAATATTTTGGTTTCGATATTTGCTAAACCTTTTATCTGTAGTTGTAACTTACTAAGTGTCAGATTATTCAATTGCTTTTGTTCTCTAATATTGGCTAAAATTATTCTTGTGCTTTTATTTCAATAAATGTCAGATTATTCAGTTGCTTTTCTTCTCTAATATTGGTTATAATTTTTGTTTGTGTTGTTACTTCAATAAATGTCAGATTATTCAGTTGCTTTTCTTCTCTAATATTGGCTAAAACTTTATTTGTGCTTTTACTTCAATAAATGTCATATTATTCAATGCTTTTCTTCTCTAATATTGGCTAAAACTTTATTTGTGTTTTTATTTCAATAAATGTTAGATTATTCAGTTGCTTCTCTTCTCTAATATTGGTTATAATTTTATTTGTGTTTTTACTTCAATAAATGTCAGATTATTCAGTTGTTTTTCTTCTCTAATATTGGTCAAAATTTTTGTTTGCGCTTTTACTTCAATAAATGTCAAATTATCTGACATTAATTGTAATTTATTCAGCTGCTTTTCTCTTCCGACATTGGTTGTAATTTAATCAGACTATTCGGCAGCCCTTATTTTCTTCTAGCTGTCAACTTGATAAGTTTTAATATTCAATGGACCGACGTACACGTTGCCACGTATTACCAATTTTCAGTGATGAGGGACACTAAGGCAAATGACGCTGCAGCGTGTACGGCCGAGCCATGAGTGTCAGCTTGGTTTTATTGGTTTTATTTTCTATATCAGCCGGATCAGTTTATCTTGAACTTAAGTAGATTGCATCTTGCTTTCGACGCGCGTCACGGGCGCAGAGCTTGCGAAGCCTGCGAGGTTTCTTGTGGATTGAATAGGTGTCGTGTGAAACTGTAAAACTTTGTTTCTAATTTCGCTATGGTCCAGTGCCTTTTCTTTACCCGCTTGATAGCTGACTGAATAAATGTCAAGTTCGGTTCTGGTTTGTTTTGTGTTTGCAATGGTTTTGTTTATTGTGTAGTTCTTCCGGGATTTTTAATTTCCATCGCAATTTCGAAAATCAAGCCTCGGAGCTAAGTGGAGACCAGAAGGCTGCAGTTGCAAAATATGATGAAGTAGTGTAGCGTATCCCCCATACGCTACCCTTTTTTTCTACGCGATTCCCACTTTTACTTCAAAAATCTTTCCCCGGTTATCTGAAAAGGGGTAAGAGGTCATTTCATTATCTCGGAAAGTAGCCCTTTGCTACTTTCCCATAAGGCATCCGTCCTACCTAAAAGAATAATACCTGAAAGGAGGGAAAAGAAGAAGAAACTTTTTTATTCTAAAAGAAAAATCCTAATTTGTGCAGAACGCGCACAAATTGCAATCTTTCATTCAGACCCCAAAAGAAGAGAAAACTTAAAACCTGAAAGGAAAGCAACAACAAGTAAAATATTTTAAACGAAAAAACTATGATTTGTGCAAAATGCACACAAAATATAATTTTTCTACATAAAACTTACCGCTAGTCAACGACATCCAGGCAACGAAAACAGTAGTTCGCCTAGCTGTAATGCATTGCGTGATACCATCACGTAACATATTGCAGTAGGCCTGCCTAAAAATTCTACGAAAAATTTTGCCGACAGCAGAGAAACTGTGGCAGAGATTTTGCCTGAAAAAGGTACACAGACACCCGTAAACATAGCCGTCTGAGCGGTCGCCAACCGAAACTTCGTGATTCGATCGACGAAAAAGAACGGGTCGCTTTTCCGTCAGGATGGAGAACGACGGGAATGTAAGCAAGCTGCGCGTAGTGATTAGTCGAGTCTGAGATTTGGATTTGAGAAGACGTGACGTGATTATTTTTCGCAGACGAGTTTTTTTGTGTTTTGGCATTGAAATCCCAGTTAAGGTTTTTTTCTTGATCTCCGCGAGAACCGCTGAGAAAGTTTTTTTTTGAGATCAGTGAAAAGTTTTTCCATAAAATCGTATGATGGATCCGCGTGGAATTCGCAAAAAGTGGAATACGTTGTGTGTATCCAGTTCATCTGCCATATACTTAATATCAAAGTGTGCATACTTACCTGCATGGAATACGTCGTATACATCCGGTTCACCTGAAAACTAAAAATCATTTTTATATTCGTGTTAATCATTTCACATCAGTTAGTGATAATTACCTGCGAGATATATATATAATTAGTGTCACTGTCGGCACATAGTCAACCTGAAAGGAAATGAGAGAAAAAGTGCTTTCATTTCTAAGAATTTTACAATAGAATTAATATTAAAGTGTGCGTACTTACCTGCATGGAATACGTCGTATATATACGGTTCACCTGAAAAATAAAAATCATTTTTATATTCGGTGTTATCATTTCACATCTGTTAGTGATAATTACCAGCGAGATATACATATAATTAGTATCATTGTCGGCACATAGTTAACCTGAAAGGAAATGAGAGAAAAAGTGCTTTCATTTCTAAGAATTTTGCAATAAAACTAATAGTAAAATGTGCATACCTACCTGCGTAGGTAGGTAGTTTTCATTAACGGGTATAGAACAGCCCGGCCTTTTCAATTTTGTCATAGATACGTGAAGCGTTTCGCATATTTTCTAATTTTTCATTTCTACCTTTTAAATAGAATTGAGATATTGACTCGATATTCCTACTTAAAGGGTGAAGGATATTCCCGCACTTTGTCTTTTGTCGTTTACTATACACGAAATATTTCGTAAATTCTCCAAGTCCGATTATCAACGACTGGGATCCCGAAAGGAGAAAGTAAGAAATATTTGCGATATATTGCCTATGCCATACATAGTTCAAGAAATATTTTCAAAATTTTTCGCGGTTGATTGTCAACGACTTGAATTCCTAACTGATAAGGAAAGGAAATAGTTCCGCTATTTGCGACTCGGGCTCTGTGTAGTGCGCAGTCTATTGTATATCGTTTCTTCATTCGACTCTATTCCACGTGAACACTCTGACGAGGAAGGAAGTGGCGATCGACCAACATGGCCGAGGGACAGCTCGAGAAGATTCTACGAAAGCTCGAAAAGTTGGACGACAAAGTTAACGCACGGTCAAGTCCAATGGCAGAATTCGGCAACGAAATGAGAACTCTAAAGATAGAGAATACGTTCTTTAGAAAAGAGTTGGGAATGTTACGAAGGCAGGTATCCGATATGTCCGTCCTGAGCGACTCTGCGTTCGCACATGAGGTCACTGACGAAACCGAGGTCCCACCGAATGCACAAACATCCAACAAGATGACTAGATATCCGCCACCGAGTGGCCATTTAACACCGTCTCCAACTAGAACCCCCAAGGAAAATTCAGACTGTTGCCAAAATCCATCGGCTGCAGGAAGCACACCCGTGGGTGCATGTCCTAACCCCGTGAGGCATAAAACCGTCAAAAGCGGCACCGACATCAAGCGACTCACAGCCGTTAAAAAAGGACGGACAGGTAAGGAAGCCAATGCTCTCACCAACGTAATATGACAGAAAAGCCCCTTGGAACCACTATGAGATACATTTCGAGGCAATCGTAGAAACTGACGGCTGGTATGATGGAAGCAAAGCCCTATATTTAGCCGCATCACTACGCGGGCGGGCTTTGGGTTTTATGAGACATTAAGTCAGGAGTCTCGGAGATCGTATACTAAAGCGAGGAATGCGCTTTCCATGCAGTTTGTCGCGGAGTATAATCAATCAGTTGGTTACGCCCAACTAAGCACAACATTTCATAAGAACGCTGAGAGCTTTTCGGAACTTTACACGGAACTTTTACGGCTGACCAGGCTTAAGTTTCCATCTTTTCCGGAAGATGCAGAGACCAGATCGCTTTGGAACATATCTTAGATGGAATTTTTAACTTAGGCGTGCAGGAGAAGGTTCGAGACTTCAATCCACCTACGCTGCAAGATGCATTAAAAACAGCATTCCGAATCGAAGCCAATCATCGAGCTACAAGGGCTGCGAGACAAAATATAAGAGTCGCTGTTGCAACGAGCAAAAGTAGACCGCCAGCACAAGAACCGCCGGACTTCAGAAGAGAACCGATGGGAAGAAATTCAGCACGGATGTCGCTTGGAAACGCCAGAGAGCAAGCGTAGGGAGCCGCAGCTAGCTCAGTCCAATTCAATAGCTCCTAACTCAGACAAGACCTTTCCCAAAACCAATTTGCTAGCTCGCAGGTACTATCCGCAGGTGCGACTTACGAAGCAGGTACGGTTTTATTTTGCGAGATGAGACTCAAGTAGATGTCTTCTTCCACTTCGCATATTTCCAGAACCCGATTGTGAATCCAGAAGCCGAATTAGTTCCTGGAAATTAGAATTAGAATTCGACCTGATTGAAGGGCGTCCCACAAACAGAGCTATTAATATCCGTCTGGTACCTGTTGAGCTGGGAAAGAATATAGTAGGACCTCCTGAAAAAGTTCAGTTCTCACGAGGCACACCTCACTCGAACTCGCAGTTAACCCAAATACAGCAGTTTTCCGGAAAGAGAGAAAATAGTACGGACGTCGGTCCATCTAGTTCCGAGGAAAATTTAAACACAAGTCCGCTGATTTCGGGGAGCAAGCTTCACGAACGCTCCGCGTACAGCCCGCAAGCACGTCCTTGGCCGTATAAGTACCAACTGTCCTCTAATAACAAGCCCTCTAGAACTAGCAAACCTTACGAAAATAGTCACAAATACCAAAAACACGAATACACCTATAACCGCACCTATATGTGGTACCAGCTCACTTAATATAAAACACACCCCAAACACTAGCACACCTTCCAACCATCGTACAGCGAAATTTCACACACCGCGATTAAACACCCTGACTACAGGCCACCCACTTCACGCTAACACATTACTCCATTCTTCTTTTCCCACTAACACATAAATATCCCGTCTACCCCCAATCAACCTAACAAATCATCCACTTTCCACTAACACATTAATCAATTCCTCCTTTCCCGCTAACACACTCATCTCCCGCTCACTTCCCACTAATCCCCTAACAAACCATCCAATTCCCACTAACACACTAATCAACCCCTCCTTCCCCGCTAACACACTAATCTCCCGCCCAATTCCCATTAATCTTTTAACAAACCATCCACTTCCACAAACACATTAATCCATTCCGTCTGTCCTACTAACAAAACGTCCACCTCCTACCAACGCACAAGCAAACAACCTTACACCGAACACCCGCACCTCAATCACACATCATACACCAGAAAATAGTACCTCAATTCCCGCCACACCGATAGCCCTAGACAACGTGGAAACGCTGAATACCACGAGATCATCAGCTTTGAGGCTACCACCTCCACCCATAATAACTGTGAACCAAGGTACGATTTGTAGTACAATCAAGATAGAAGGAAAAATTTAAGGACTTGTCTGCCAAATAATTGTGGACACCAGAGCTACGCATTACATACTTAATAGAAGAATACGCGCTCGTCTGCGGAACATTACTCATCTCAAACACTCCTTTACGCAAATTCGGGATGTCACAGGAAAAACCAGCATCGTAGAAGGTGTCATTGAGCTGCGCATAGCTATCAAAAGCTTTTCCACCACATATACCTTCTATGTAGCAGAGGTATTCTACGACTGCATTATTGGAATGGATTTTATTGCGGGTCACCGCTGTTCAATCAACTTAGAGAAACGCTTTGTTCAGATTGCCCACGAGATCGTGGCAATAATGGAAGAAAGGAGTGACTTATTTTGTCAGAATCATACGAGATTGTATATTACCAGCTGAATCAACCTGCTTCGTAGTACTTTCCGATCCGAGGGTCGGTGAACAAGAAAAAGTTTTTCTATCTCCAAATAATGTTCCCCCTTCTCTCTGGATGGAACCGGCGGTCTGCGTTTCACATAATTTAACTGTGATAGTACGGGTAACTAACATCACGGAAAACCCAATCGAACTCAAAGCAAATACCTCTTTAGCAGGTATTCAAGTGACTGCAGGCATTGTCAGCTCGTCCGAGGAAATACCACCTAACTGGAATAATTTACCATTTGATTTGTACCCATTGCTGGAACCCACAACAGTGCACCTTGATAATCAACAGAAAATAATATTGGCAAAGCTACTCATGGAACATCAAGATGTCTTTGCGCGAGCAAAAAACGACCACGGCCGAAACACAATAATGCGCCATCAGATCGACGTAGGCAGCAACAAACCAATTAAACAGCCTCCAAGACAGCTTCCACTAGCCAAACGCCAGGAAGCGGAAAACGTAGTACACGAGATAAAAACCCAAGGCGTTATCAATCCATCCAGTAGCCCTTGGACTTCTCCAGACGTGATGGTGAAGAAAAGGGATGGCTCGACTAGATTTTGTGTCGACTACAGGCGGCCAAACAAGGCCACCAAAAAGGATTCATATCCACTGCCGCGTATCGATCTGACTCTTGATGAACTCGCCGGCTCTACTTGGTTTTCGATACTAGACCTACAGTCGGGCTACTGGCAAGTAAATATGGAAGAAGAAGACCGCGAAAAGACCGCCCTCACTACAGGCAGGGGATTGTGGGAGTTTTCAGTTATGCCATTTGGACTAACCAATGCCCCTGCCATCTTTCGTCCTCCAAGGAATTCCACCTCAGGCGTGTCTAGTATATTTGGACGATGTTATCGTACATGGCCCCACGTTCGAACAAATGGTAGGAAATCTCCACCTTGTCTTAGCCCGATTAAGAATAGCAAATCTAAAAGTTTCACCGAAGAAGTGTCAGTTGTGTTAGAGGGAGGTGAAATTCATAGGACACGTCATCAGTGACTCCGGCTTGTCGACAGATCCCGACAAAACTAATGCTGTCAAGAATTGTCCGCGACCACAAGCACGAAGAGATATCCAGTCATTTCTTGGTCTCTATGCTTATTACCGGCGATTCGTTAAAAATTTCTCAGCTATCGCGAAACCATTACCAGAGCTTACGGAGAGAGGTCGGAAGTTTATCTGATCAGATCCCTGTCAAGAAGCGTTCGAGGAGTTGTAGGACCGTTTGACAACTGCGCTTATACTTACACAGCTTGAAGAAAACCTGCCTTTTATCCTGGACACAGACGCCAGCCAACACGCTTGGGGAGCTATTCTCTCACAAGTTAAAGACGGGATGGAATACGTGGTGGAGTATCACAGCAAAACATTCTGTTCGACGAACCTACAAAGAGAAGGGTCAAGGTAAACAAAAACAACAACAATGCAAACCATCTTACCTGCACCTGGAGTGTGTCACAGGTGAATTAAAAAATGAAATACAAACAATGAATTATAAATTAATAAGTACAAATAGACTAATAAAACAAGTATATCTACAAATCGAGCAGACATACAAGAGTTTTACTACAAAACAAACAACATAGAATACAGGCAAAGTAATTAACTTACCTGCCTCAACACAATAAGCAAGAAAATACAATTAGCATGCAAAGGCAGGTACATGCAAAAGATTGGTGGACATTTCAGGTGAGAAAAGCACCCAAAACAAGCTCACCTGTACAGGTGTCCACCAACCTTAAATCACAACACAAACATAAATAATTCCATGAAATATTGTACGTTACCTGCACATAACAATCCACAGCGATGAAGAATGCACAAAACACAACAAAAAAAAACACTACTAAATTAACAAAATTTAATAAAATTCACTTCGCGCGAGTTATGTTACCGTCTCAAGGTAACACAACTAAAGGAAAAGAAAACGTGACAAAAGCCTGGGAGGATACGAAATTCGCATTCCCTCTGAAAGAATAAAGTTTCATGACGAGATGCACATTTCGTATCTTCACTATCCATGAGAATTGTCGACTCATCAGAATATGAGACACCGACCAAAAGCTCTTTATGAACAGAGCAATTTAAAATACATATATGTAATAAAAAGTTAGTCTTAAGATCGACGTGAAAAGAGTAATTACTCCGAAGATTGATTCCGGTTTATTTTCATTTGTTAAATTAACTAATTAGCTAGATAGTAGTGTATTAGGAATAGGGAATATTTTTTTGAATAGACATAATCCATAATAATTGTTATTTTTGTTTTTTTGATAAAATAAAAATAAAACATTTCATTGGCGCAGTCGGTAGGATATCGCTCTAAAGAAATGATATCCAGTGATCTAACCATAAAAGTGTAAATCTCTCCAAAGAGTAGATATTGAAAAAATATTAAAACGCAAACTACATGTATATGGTGCATTTCTGTAAGAGAAAATACAGTGTCGTGTGAATTTGTGACCATATTAAATCTAACTACAATAATTTAAAAGTGATTACGAATAGTGATCAATGTGAACTTGTAGTTTTAATCTCTTAGTGATTATTCAATCATTTAAAGTACTATTGGGAAACAAAAAATTTTTCTTGAAATTAGTACAATCATAGAAAGGAATTCTCAATCGCTGACTTGATCGTATGAATAGAAGAAGAGAACTTTTTTCCCGAAATCGACATTTAGAAGGAATTGAAGAAGAAAGGGCAGCAGAGCAAATTCAAGCTTTGGTGCATTCAGTCCAGCAGCAGCAGGAGGAAATCAATCAGCTCAGACAGCAGTTAGCTCGACAACCAGCTAATTTATTTGAACTTTCATCAGAACAAGTTCTAAATCATTTTCGACGCTTGAGATCATTTAATGGCAAAGAGGAATACACACTTCAGGAGTTCATCAGATCTGTGGAAAGTGCAGCAAGGCTTTGCAATGGAAATGAACAGCTCCTAAGCTATTCTCTCAACATCGTTTATAACGAAAAAATTCAAGGTGAAGCAAAAAGATGCATCCAGAGATTAGGCGATAACCTGACATGGCAAACCGCGAAGGAAGAGCTTAAACTTCATTTCAAACCAAGAAAAGACTATGCGGAATTAATCAACGAGTGTAGAAGTATTAAGGTAACAAATTTACGAGAATTATTTGATTATGCTAGAATAGTTAATTATCAGTTAAATGAACTATATGATTTCGACGCAGAAAGACCTATTACTTATACTCAGCAAAACAATGACAAATATTTAGTAGGAATAATTTTAGAAAAAATGGATAATTTTGTTCGTGGACATGTCCCACATAATAGCACTATTATTGAAATATATAATAAATTTTCGCAATTGAAGTTACTAGACGACGAAAGAGCAGTAGATTACAGACATAGAAAATTTAAAAATTTAAATAAGAGTAATTATCGGGGAAAACATGATCAGACAAACTCTAACGACAATAGGGGACAATTAAACAGAAACTTTAACTTTAGAACGCAAAACGCATTAAACCAAAATACACAGCAAAACGGATACAATAATTCAGGACAGAATAGACATAACTACCACAATAATTCAGGACAATTTAGAAATAATAATTATAGAAATAACTCAGGACAATTTGACGGTAGAAATAACCAAACTTACTCTGGACAATATAGGAATAATCAAAACAATTCCAATCGAACTGGATTCTATAATTCGACACAAACAAGACAAAGATACAACAATAATAATAACAACAATCAAATAGAACCAATGGAAATCGAAAATGTTCAGCATCAGAATGTAAATTTTTTAACAGAGCCTCTGGAAATAGGTTACCCATAGTAAACCTGACTGTAGGTTTTCAAAAAATAAAATGTTTAGTCGACACAGGGTCGGATACTAGTATAATTAAACCCCAATTATTTACAAATTTTCCTGAAGAAAAATTCTATGAACCTCTATATTACAGTACAATTAATGGTATTAATAAAGTAACGAGGAAAGTAGTTACTCCTATCCTTAAAGAGTTTAATGTTCCAGGAACTATCTCGTGGAAAGTAATTAATTTAGTTGGTCGAAAATATGATGGAATTATTGGGCAAAATATGCTTACAGCGCTAAAAGCTAAAAGTGAATATGGAAAATAAGTACTTAGAAGTAAATAGGAATAAAATAATTTTCGAAGAGAACGAATATCCATTTGCAACTAATGAAATATGTACGTTAGAAGCAAACGACGGAAATATACTGAGTAGCCTTAAACTAGATCATTTAAACTATCGGGAAAGGGAATCAATAAAAAAATTGTTGAAAGATTATGAAGAACTATTTTTTAAAGAGGGAACCCAGTTAACATCAACTCATGAGATTCAACATGAAATCGTAACAACAACGAGTAATCCTATTTATTCTAAAATTTATCGGTATCCACAAGTCCATGAAATAGAAATTGCTAATCAAATGAAAGAAATGCTTAACCAGGGAATAATAAAAGAGAGTAATTCCCCATATAATTCACCCTTATGGATAGTACCCAAGAAATCAGATAACTCGGGAAAGCGTAAATGGCGTATAGTCATTGACTATAGGAGACTCAACGAAGTCACAGTTAGTGACAAATTTCCAATTCCCAATATAGATAGTATATTGGACAAACTGGGTAAGGCACAATACTTTACTACATTGGATCTCGCAAAGGGATTCCACCAAATAGTAGTAAAGAGTGAAGATAGGAAGAAAACAGCATTTTCAACACCCTTTGGTCATTATGAGTATGTCCGGATGCCTTTTGGTTTGAAAAATGCTCCGGCGACTTTCCAGAGATTGATGAATTCTGTATTAAGAGACCACATAAATAAAACTTGTGTTGTTTACTTGGACGACATTTTGGTATTCAGCACATCTTTAGAAGAGCATATCAATAATATTAGGAAGATCTTAGATAAGTTGAAGCAAGCTAAATTAAAAATTCAAGTAGACAAGTGTAATTTTCTTCATAAAGAAACAGAATACTTAGGCCATATACTTACGCCAAATGGAGTTAAGCCGAATCCCAACAAAATCAAAGTTATACAAGAACTTAAATTACCCACGACCCAAAAACAAATTAAGTCATTTCTGGGAATGACGGGATATTACCGTAAATTTATTAAAGATTACGCTAAAGTAGCCCATCCCATGACTAAATACTTAAAGAAAAATTCGAAAGTAAATGTCAATGACCCATGTTACATATCATCTTTTGAAAAACTTAAGGAAATAATTACTAATCATCCCATTCTGAGATACCCAAATTTTAACAAGAGGTTTAAGCTAATAACGGATGCTAGCAATTTTGCTATAGGGGCAGTCCTAACACAGGATAATCATCCAGTTTGCTATGCCTCACGAACATTAAATAATCATGAGCAAAATTATTCAGTTATAGATAAAGAACTTCTCGCAATTGTCTGGGGAGTGAAATATTTCCGGCCATATTTATTTGGCAAAGAATTCGACTTACAAACTGACCATCAACCTATTAAGTGGTTGCAAACCAAATATACAGGTAAGGATATTAATCCCAGGTTACAAAGGTGGTTAATCCAGCTAGGAGAATATGACATAAGAATGGAATTTATAAAGGGAAAAGACAATAAAATTGCAGATTTTTTAAGTAGAATTAATATCGACAGTAAAGAAATTAATCATGTCGGACTGGGCAAGGAAAAATCCGAAGATATTCCTGAAGGCTCAAGAGACTTAGTGAATTATACCTTCAAAGACATGTTCACAGAAGAATTTGAAGATTCAAAAATCGAGGAACAAATTAATGTACTCGATGATTCCATAGAAGTACAAACGGTGCATTCGCAAGAGGAAAATTTAGATAACAACATACCAATCCTCGAAACAATACTCAATCGATTTAACACACAAATTTTATATGTTAAAGAAAAGGAAAAAGAACTCGAACAGATATTCAAGAATAGAAGAATATACATTAATAAAAATGATTTTATCTGGCGAAAAAGTAAATGATATACTGAGAAGATACATTGAGAAAGGAAAAATAGGTATCTACTCAGAATTAAATTTTCACGAATATAACAAACTGCATCAGAAGATATTAGAATTATTCTCAAATAATCGAAACATAAAATTTGTTAAATGTAGTAAATTTGCAGTAGATATTGAGGACGAAGAAAAACTTAGGAAACAAATCGCACTTTTCCATAAAAACGAATCAGGACATTCAGGTATTATAGCTACTTACGAAGGAATTAAAGATAGAATCTACAATCCAAAACTCAAAACTAAAGTGCATGAAGTGATCAATAATTGTGAGATCTGTTCAGCGGCGAAATACGATAGAAACCCAATTGTTAAGAAATTTCACCTGACGGAAACCCCGTCAACAATTAATGAAATTGTTCATATTGATACATATGTTAATAGCAAGCACTCTTTCATTAATTTTATAGATAAGTTTTCCAAACACGCAATTAGGTTTTACCTAGAAGATAGGAATAGCCAAACCATAATAGAGAAATTAAAGCAGTTCATAGCAATCAGAGGAAAAATAAAGAAATTCGTTTTCGATAATGAATTCAAATCGAAAAACATAATCGAATTCTGCAAAAAGGAAGGAATCGAGTTCCATCTGACTAAACCCAATAGTCATACAGGAAATTCGGATATAGAGAGGTTTAATAACACAATAACTGAAAGAATTAGAGTACTTAATTTGGAAGAAAAACAACCAATCCGAATGCAAATGTTAAATGCAGTCACTTTCTACAATAATACCTTTCATTCCACAATTAAAGCTACACCACTGCAAGTACACGAAAAACAAATCGATCATAGAATAATCAAAGAACGAGCAGAACAAAAGAAAAGCCATATTATAAACAAAAGGAATCTTAATAGGGAAGAATATAAAGAAACAAGAGCAGAAGGTTACATAAAAAATTATAAATCTCTTAGGCATAAGGAAGAACCTAAATTTCGGAAACAAAAGCTACAAAATATTCATGAAAGCAACATTAAAAGAGCTTTTAAATTTTCAGATAAAAACTCTACTGATATGGATACTAATACTAACAACGCTACCTCAAGTACAAACAACCATGACCATTGAAAACATTAACTCCGAACTAGGATACAGCGAAATAAAAATTGACGAAGTTGAAATAGTAAGTAAATATGACATAATTTTACACATAATACACCTGAAGGAAATATTAGACATAATAAATAACTTAGGTAATACTATAGAAATGCTAGAAATAGTAAGTCATAAAGAACTTTTAACTGACCAAATAATATCACTTAAAAGCAAAATAAAAACAATCATACCACGAAGATCTATTAGAGCTTTACTAGGCCCACTAAGCAAAATCTTTAAATGGATTTACGGGACCCTAGACGAGGACGAGAAGCAAGAAATTGAGGAACACTTCCGAGTAACAGACGAAAATAACTATAACATAATCAATAATATAAACAAACAAGTAAAAATCAATGATAATTTCAACAAGACATTTACGTTACTTAGGAATATTATAGAATCGGACAGAAACAAAATATTACAAACATTCAAAACACTGAACGTTACCGGCAGACAAATACTTGCAAAGCAAACGTTTTCAGAACAACAAATCAAAATAAATATGATAAAAGACCAAGTAGATCATATTCAAAGCAACATTGCCTCAGCTAGAGTAGGAATGTTACACCCGAATATATTAACTAATGAGGAAATTGAAGTTTATAAAATTGACTTTAGAGCACTTAGCAATATACGCTTAGGTATGGCAAAATCTATTAATAATTCAATTATATTTGCCATAAAAGTTCCTACCGAAGCCATTAAAACAGATAAGAAGCTTTTAATTCCAATTGCGAACTCTGAAAATAAGCAAATTAAGGAAGAAATGGAATATATAGTTAGGATTCAAAATAAAGTTTATTCATTCCAAGAAAATTTAGGACTAAGAGAATTAAGATTAAGTAAAAACTGTATTATAGAAAAAAATTGTCAACTAATAAAAAATACAGACGAAGAAATTATAGAATTAAAAGAAGACGTTATAATACTGAATAATTTTAGAAACAAAAGATTTGAAAGTACCTGTGACGAAAGAAAATTTATTTTAAAAGGAAGCTTTCTAGTGAATTTTAATAATTGTACAATTCGGGTAAATAACAAAGAATTTAGCAATAAAGTCCATGAATTTATTGAACGGTTCATGATTCCAATAACAGAGAATATTGCTTACAATGATAACAACCTTTTCTTTGATGAAATCAAATTAAATCAAGTAGAAAATATAAAGAAAATAGAAGAATTAAGGTATGATAAAACTGTTAACTATGGACTGGGCTCTGTCACGATTTTAGTTATAATCATTATCATTATCTACATAAGTTATAGATGTAAGAGAAATAAACTCAAGTTAAAGTTGTTAACAGGATTCAGGAGAATCCAAATTCTAGGAAGGGAGGAGTTATGTTACCGTCTCAAGGTAACACAACTAAAGGAAAAGAGAACGTGACAAAAGCCTGGGAAGATACGAAATTCGCATTCCCTCTGAAAGAATAAAGTTTCATGACGAGATGCACATTTCGTATCTTCACTATCCATGAGAATTGTCGACTCATCAGAATATGAGACACCGACCAAAAGCTCTTTATGAACAGAGCAATTCAAAATACATATATGTAATAAAAAGTTAGTCTTAAGATCGACGTGAAAAGAGTAATTACTCCGAAGAGTGATTCCGGTTTATTTTCATTTGTTAAATTAACTAATTAGCTAGATAGTAGTCTATTAGGAATAGGGAATATTTTTTTGAATAAAGATAATCCATAATAATTGTTATTTTTGTTTTTTTGATAAAACAAAAATAAAACATTTCATTCGCGCGCTTTGACAGTTCGAATAAAATAACATCGTGAACTTTAAGTTCCCATGACGTTTGACACGTCAAACTGGGGTGAAATCGTCGCGCGAATTCAATAGTCGCGTTCGTTGCGCAGTATTTTTCGCGTTGTTCGCGTAATTCGCGATTTTTATCAACTACATTTACACTAATGAGTGTAAACGAGAGGCACGGCGCGAGCAGGACAAAACAACAAATTTTAGGAGAGGAATGGCTTAGAATGAACTGAAAAATGGCGTGTCGATCAGTTATGGTAAAATTTGTAAAATTCAAATAAAATCAATAAAATTAATAGTAATTCCTTAGGGGATACACGCCAAAAAATGTGAAATTCATGTTGGCAATTAATAAAAATTATAAAAAACTGATTAAGTCATAAAAGTTCAATAAATCGAAAATTTCACATTATGGATAGTGAAATTGAAACAATTTTCCTCTATAAAAGGCGTGTCATTCCATCATTCAGTCTCTTAGTTTTCTTCGAGTTGCCATAGAGTGAACCACATGTCAAAGCATAGTTCGGTTTTCATGCAATAATCTCTGTAGTCAGTGAATTTTGTTCCAAGTTTTTTGTTGTTTTTTTCAAAAATTTAATTAAAGTAAGTTTTTTTTGTGAATTTTCACAAAGTTTTTTTTTTACGCCAAATAAGTGAAGGTCATCAGTAACCAGGTTTTTGCAAGGTAGAGTATAGTACTGGTCAAAAATATCAATTTGAGGTTTCAGTTAAAGTAATTGCATGATAAAGTGTTCATAATTGCGTGTCGTAACCTAAGCAAATTGAATTGGTGAATATTAATCATATTTCATTTACTTTCAGCATTTTTAATTAATTTCACATTTTCTAGCAATGACTTTTACAATAATTTACTGTTTTTGATATAATGGACAATTAATGCCCATCGTGTCATATTGGACATTTCATACCTGAACAGTACAATTAGACATAAAGTCATTTACGTATTAATTTATA